>JBBBDQ010000677.1:2727500-3232500 GCA_037127315.1 Ascarosepion bandense | reverse complement strand
GTATGTGCGTGTATTCTCTACAGATAAGTTGTGTTTGCATATTTTTCTTACGAGTAATTTTCTTACTCTCTATTTACATATTACGATTTTTGTCAGCATTTGCCATTTGTATGACATTTATAATCTAATCTTCAATTATGTGCATAGGTTATAAATATTTCTCTAGTCTTGATTATTGTTTTACTTTTAAAATTTTAGTAATTTTCTTGTGTCTTTATGACTTAGATTCATAAAATGTCTGTTTTAACAGTAATTCTGTGAGGCTTCATATTGGGAAGTGTCGATATTCATGATGAAATTTTATCGATATATTTAAATAAATTTTCAGGATGTAGTGAAATTTCATATAGAATATTCCGACACGCAATTGTCCTCTTATATCTACGCCATCATAAATGCAGTCTTTAATTCTCGGAAATACGCTGCATGACTACAAAATTCTCCATCGTTTACACTGGTGTTTTCTGATGTTATAGCCAAACGGATCAACATATATCCGTTTAACCAGCATTATATTTCTCGTCTTAATAAACTCGAATTTGTGTCCTCACGTAATAAATAAAAATGTGCCCAAGAAATGCTATATCTAACAACTTTAACTCATGTGATTGCTGGCAACTCTGTAACTATGTGTTAACTAACAGTAATCTTTCTATCGCCTCTCTCTCTCTCTCTCTCTCTCTCTCTCTCTCTCTCTCTCTTTTAATAAATTTGGGATATTAACGTCTTCAGATGAAGCTTATTGTTTAGCCCGTGTATATCTTCCTATATATAACAGAGTGTCTATTGGACGATATTTGTATAACCCCCAATATATGATTTTTTAACATCGTTAATCAGTTAATCGTTAATCGTTAATAGAATTCATGCGAATTTCGTATCCCTTTTAAGAGTCCTTGTGAAGAGGGCTTCTGAACTGACGTTTGTTCTCTGTAGATTGTATGATAAATAACTCGCTTCTTCGTGTTTTCTGCCTGCTGGAAATCCTCATCTGTTGATGGTTTTTAAGAAAGCCTGAAATCCGTCCGACCCTTCCAGTAATCTGGTTTACTTTCCTTATTTTGGGAAATTCCTAGAGGTCTTAATTAATGCTGAATCGGTTAACCATCTAACATTGCATGGCCTTCTTTCATATCAGAAATATGGCTTTCGTTTCTTCCGGTCAGCTGATATTCAGATCATAACCTATCAATCTATAGATAAGAATGTTGATGGTTGGGCTGTGAATTTAGATATCTCGAAAGATTTCAACAGCGATTTATACAGTTCTTTTCCACATTTTGGAAAATTTCGGTGTCTCCAACCAAATCATCAAAACTTATTAAAGCGAAAAGAGAAAGTTATGCTTCTACATCCATTTGAGACTAATGCACGTGTCCAGAATCTCTCTTTTAGTCCTATTGTGTAAATAATCTTTATTAACGACCTTTCCGATGGTATAAGCTTTCAAGCTGATAACTATTCTGATAGCACAACCATTTCTGATAGCACAACTCTTTTTTCCACTGTAAATCTGATCAGTTCAATGAGGTCTCATACGCGACCAAGTATTCTAAAGCCAAATTCTATTTTTTAACCGTTTCACCTCAAGTTTAAATCGGAGGAGAGTAAAGAGAAAGATAAACCTATTACATGGGCTGTCAAAGAAAGGGCAAGAGAATGATGGTAACACATCTCTGAAAACCGATGCTAAGGTATAGAGAAAGAAAAAACAGGATATACGGGGTGATGTTGAAAAAACTAAAGTCAAGTTGATAAGAGTTGTGTATTGACTTTGCATTTAAATTCCTAAAGACTGTAGCCGCCAGGAAAACAAGTATATGGAAGGAGGTTCCACAGGCGAGAAGTGCAGGAAAAGAAGCTGCTGGAGTAAAATCGTCAGCTGCATTTGGTTGATCTATCTGTAAATTTTGTTGCCAGTCTGGTTGCACAAGCCAATTCTTATGGCGGGGGCAACACTGACTTAAGTAGCTCAGAACAGAAGGCATGAAAATAATTGTAGAATAGACAGACGGCAGCCACATCCCGCCGGTGAGAAAGTGGCTGGCGTCGAGCTGCCAAGTCGGGACCTATCACATTACAGATTCTCATTTGGAGCCTGTTGAGAACACTGAGATGAACAGCAGGGGCGCCTGACCATTCATGACAGCAGTATTCTATGCACGGACGGATGGTTGATTTGTATCTGTGCAAGACGGATTCAAGCGGAAAAATCTTTCTGGCCCGACACTTTTACCCAACCTTCCTAGCAGTGGATTTAGCTATTGACTCAATGTAATGATTCCAATTGAGATCGAAAGATAGGGTAACGTAGAAGAGGCGCAGTATATTGCTTTCAAAGAGACTCGCTTGGTTCATGCTTATGGGTGACAGAAGATGTTTCCTGTGGTAGTTAACAGATAGCAGTTTCTTTTTAGAAGCATTGAAATTTACAAGCCAACGCTTACTCTAGTTCGCCACTGAGTGTAGATCCTTCTCATAGATCAGCAGCGAAGTTGTTTTTCGCCTCATTTGATTTCTTACTGATGCGGGAGTAAATTAGTGTGTCATCTGCGTAGATGCCTACTTGGGATATGATCACGTCTGGGAGATCATTTATGAAGATCTGGTAGAGCATCGGGCCGAGGATAGAGCACTGGGGGACGACAGCGTTCGTTCAATATGATGTGGAGGCATGCCTATTCAAGACTGTAGCCATTATTCGGTAAGATAGGAAAAACTGAATCAGATAAAAAAGCGTGAAGTGATACTATAACCCTGTAGCTTGCGTAGAAGGTCAGCGTGCCAAACCCTATAAAAAGCCTTGGAGATATCCAAGACAACAGCTCAAGCCTCGCCGGACTTATCAAGTGGCTGGTATATGTACTCCGTGATGGTCGTAGACCTGGCAAAGCAGAAACCGTGTCATCTGTATAGATGCCTATGAAGATCTGGTAGAGCGTCTAAGAGTAGTTTATGTGCAGTAAGATGAACTATTTCAGCATCGATAATAACCTAGAGCACTTTTACGAAATTTGGTAGAAGGCTGATAGAGCGATAGTTAGATGGCTCCGAGGGTTCCCTTAAGTTCTTAAATAGAGGAACCACAGAAGAGTATTTCCAGCATGCAGGAAATAAGGAAGCATAAAGAAAGTAATTATAGGTTTTAGAGGGGACAGAGGAGAGTTCATTGGTATATTTATTAAGGACAATGACAGGGATACCATCTCCTCCACTGCCTTTATGGGGGTAAGTTTTTTATATTACCTAAGATACTGAAATGCATTAAACACCTGTGAGATCTTTTTTCTGCCTTGAATCACTATGGATAATGCTGCGTGAATGTCAATACTTCGGTGTTCGTTTGGAGGGTAACATTCTCGGCTGATGTGTAGACTTTATGGAATCCATTGCTAGGTCAGATGCTACGAAACGTGTTTCACTGGGTCATATGAGACAATTTTTCAATTGCAAATTTATCTTACATATCTATAAGTCTGTTATTCGTTTCTGCTTAAAATATTGCTGTTACATTGATTCTTACAGCCTGTTTCATAACTAAAGATCCTTGATAATATCTAGAAAAGAAACATCAATATCAATTATTCCTAATCTCTTAAGACACTTTTCCACGCCGAAAAGTTGCCTCCGTGTGTCTTTTCTATAAATAGTTTCAAGGTAATTTTTCGGATGATTACTTTACTATGGTTCCTTAATTTATTTATTTAAGCACAGTTATTTAAATATTATGCGTGATACGCGTTTCGAAAGTGATATGTTCCCGCAGTAGGTTACTATTACTTTCTGCTTTAGAATGGTTTCCACTCAAGGCTATAGAACCCAAGCTCTCCTGTCATTTAACCCATAGATGAAGGAATAAACGGATTAACTCCTTTCCCAAGGCTATTTGCACCTAAGTGATTTCAACTGGAGTTCGAACTCGGCTTTGTGATTCTGAAATGTCATCCACTGCACCACACCGCACAGTACTTAACTCATAAAATTTTTTTTTCAATTTAACCTTCATTTTGCTAAATTTAAATTTAGGTTCTATGCTAAAAGTTTTTTTTTGCATTTCGGTCATTTGGAGCTCTCTTCTGTCTTCATGATTTCTAATCCATTTTACTCCTTATAAGTATAAATGCAATTTCAATCGCTATCAGTTGACCCCTGTGTACATTTAATTTGTACCCGCGGCTAGTTAATGTTTCTCTTTTGCTCTTTTTTAAAACGGTTTATTTCGTTTATCGGTCTTCGAACTCGCGAAAATTCGATTGAAATATTCATCCCTATTTCCTTCCTCCTTGATCCGACCATGTGGCTTAAATGATATTCTTATTCAGGTAAGTTTTGTTTGATTTAATTCACATTTATTCGTTCAAATTTTTTGGACGCCATTTCTGCTCAGTTTGGTTACCCAAGTAATTTTACATGAATTAATGGATTATAAATTTATTCCGACATATGTTTTTAAATTCACACATTATTTTAGTGAATTATTTGATTAGACAGACAGATTTTAAACTGTGTTTATTTCGATGTCCACCCTACACAGAGAAGAATGATAACATAAACACATTCGCTGAGCATCTCCAAACAGATGCTTGAATATTTATTAACTCATCTCTATATAGAGATTTTTCCTTGGACTCCATGATATCAGTGTCTGATAATAAGAAGAAAATACTTCCCTTATTTTTTCTCTTTTCCTCTTTCTCCATTTTCGCTGTCTATACATTTTCAACATCATTTTTCAATTCTTAAAAATGAAATAAATTTCCCAGAATTCCCTGAAGATGTTGGGATTAAAACCAGCCGGTCGTTTTACCATTGTTTTTATATTTTTAATATTTCAGTTACTTTTCTTCCACAATGACTGTGAGTATTCAATTTCCTTTATTTATGGACTTTGTACTACTAATATGTCATTTAAACATACATGTGCGTGTGTGTGTATGTGTGTAGTGTGTGTGGATTGATGTATCTGTATGTGTGAGGTGTGAAGCAAATGTATCAGAACTAGTGGTATGAAAACAAAACTAAATGTATATCAATTCAACATTTAATCTCCTTCGAAGTAACCCGCTTTTTCCAGTGTCGTTTCCATTAATGGAAGGATTCTTGAAACTTCTTTTTATAGAATAGTGACTGGATACCTTGCTACCTTCAATTGAAGTTTTTCGATGTATTGAAATGTCTTTCATCTCATATGTTTGAAGTGAAATATCGCGAATAGGCACCTGAGAATTATGCCGGTTGTCGGATTTGTCTGGGACCCAAAACGATTGCATAAGCCATGGTATCTGATAGACTCTTCTCTGTAGTAAGGTAAGTGAGTGATAAACTTTATATCGTAGTGTGCATGGGTAACAAAGTTTATTGTCATCCTATGCCAAGCATGTGTTTGTGCGTGAGATTGTGTTTGTAAGTGCTTGTGAATAATATGTGTATATGCACAAAAATGTGTACCTATTTATCTACAGAGAAATAAAAACATATATTGGGAAAATAACAATGCATTTTAAGTGAACAAAATTTTAGATCTCTATATCGTCATTGTTAATAATAAGCAATGAACAATGAATTGCAATCGACAGTCAATAGTTACATCGTTTTCAGCTCAGCTAGAACGTTTCACACGCCAACACTTTGTTCGCATAAAACGAGGCCTAAAATCCACGCATGGCAAAGCTGTCCTTAATAAGATTGTTGTAGGTGCGTAAGAGGAATGTGAAAAATGTGTGTTTTATTAGAATATTAAGGAATACAACGGTTATCGTGATATACTAAAAATCCCCCATGATGTCTATCCCACAATCGATTTGTTCAAGGGTAGAAATTTTCCTAGTACAACATATTTATCATTATTAACTACATGAGGAGACGTTGTTCTTTCAATGTCAAAATAAAATGTACAATTATATAGCAGTTGGTAGTTTGTACATGTTATAAACTATAAAAATAAATATTCTTTAGTCTATTTTTATATTAGGAACATTTTTATATTAATGTTTTGATCGTTGCAATTATTTTCTTAATTTCTTATTCATTGTATATATATATAGACATATATAATGAAATCCAGCATTCTCTTTTTGTTTTCTATGAGATTTTCCAGTCTTTCAGTAATCTGGTGAGCTTTGGAAATACGTTGCAATTATTTTCTCCGTTCCTTATCCATTTGTATATATATATATATGCATATATATACAAATTTGTATATATATATATATATGCATATACAAATTTTATATATATATATATATATATATATGTAATGAAATCCAGCATTCTTTTTTTGTTTCCAATGAGATTTTCCAGTCTTTCAGTACTCTGGTTAGCTTTGGACGTATGTATTTTGTCATACCCATGCGTCTCTAGATCTCCACATTGCACTTTATTTCGTCTGTCAGGACGCTACTCAGGAATTAAAATTTCTTTACTTAAAAGAATACATAATTAAAAAATATATTATTTACAAATTTATTACATTGAGGCTAACATTTATTGAACTTATGCATTTAATTTGATCTTTACACATTTTATTATTTATGCGTCACAAAGACAAAGATACATTATTATTTTCCGTAATTCTTGCATTTCATTAGGCCTAAAATGACTTTATTACGTTCGTGATTAATGACTTGTAATTTTTCTAAATAATAAATCGAAAACTTACTAGAGATGCAAACAGATAAACATAGATCAAATCAATATTCGGAATAAATTATTAGTATTCTGATTCAAAATAATTCCTATACATTCCACTCCTATATCTTATATCAGCACTGAAATGTAAATAAAGATCATGTGAAAAGAGACATTTTGTAAAAATACATTAATGGATCCGAATATAGTTGACAAATGTTGTTAGCGGATTAACCTAACTACGCCAGACTAATCCCAGAATGATTCTCCTTTTTATTTTACTTTAATTCAATAACTTATTCGTAAAATTCCGACGAAAATGTATCAGCGTAATTCTTTCGATATTAGCCAAGAGAAATGATGTGACGTGATCATTGTTTGTTTGTTTTTTTTATACATAAATATTTTGCATTTATCGATGGCTAAATTCATTGGAATACAAACAGGATTAGCAGCACGGTGAAAAGATCATTATCTCTCTAAATTTGGTGATTTTTTTGTTATTGAATCACACGCTTATGGAGAGCAAAGAGAGAAATCTTCCGTATGTCGAGTGCTTTCATTTGTGATTGATTTGGCAGCCTTTGGCGGGCAGACGTCAATAACTTTTTGACGTGGTCAAATTAGAAAGCAGGATTTACAATCAGTTTTGAAAGAATGCAACGAAATAAGTGATGCTCGCTGACGTTAATCATAAGCGATCGATAAGTCAATAAATCACTAGATATAGCGTTCATTACATATACGACCTTTACAAGCTTTCTATTTTTATTCAATCTTTTGTGCTTAATGTTTGGTAAAATCATGACTATTATTGGCTAATTAAATAGAGAGAATTTCTCTGAGGAAATGGGAACATAACGATCCGTTATTTACAAGTGTGAACAGAAAGTCTTATGTGGGTTGCCGGTTTCAGCTGAAAAGAAAAATAATTACTTGGCATTAATAAATTTTTATATTTTATTCCTGGACAGTTGTTATTCATAAGATATGAGGTTTCAATAATAGAATATATCATCGGACCTTTTTTATTTTTTATTTCATATACTAGAATGATTTAGAAATATGTTAGTAAATAATAATTTAAAAAAATAAGTAACAATTAACCATTTTATTTTTCCTTATCTCCATATCGCTTTCATTTTACAATTACTCAGATCAAGTAAGATGCATTCAGAAGAGTTAACACTAAATATAGCAGGAATTTCTAGTTAATGTGTCCAACCGAGACTTTAATGATTTTGTAATTTTGTCCGTTAAATGAAACAGATTATTTATAATACCATATTAGTTGGTGTGAATATGGATCGAATTTATATGTTAAATTATTAAAACCATTGTCCTTAAAAGGAAGGATTTTTGTAGTAGATGTATGCCTTTCTTTTTATATTTAGAAGATATACTTATCACTGTGTGTATTATTATCTGTCTATTGTAAGATAAGTATAGCCCAAACTTTCCTAAATGGATTTGTTTATATATATATATATATATATATATATATATATATATATATATAATAATAATAACAAGACCGACTCTGTAAGTATCTAAATCCTAAACCTATACGGAAATAAACTTTAAGGACACCAAATAACAGACAGAATCTAATTCCGTTACTATCCGTCGCTGTAAGGCGTTGGACAAGAGGGGAAAAAAAAAGAAAACTGCGGAATACAGACAATACATACAATACCCCGCAGTAAAGAAAAAAAAACCCAAACGGAACCAACCACAAAGAAAGAAAAAGTGCTCGATACAGAACTAACCAAAGCGAAATAACAAATAGGAAGCAATGTAGAGCAAAGATACGCAAAAAAATCACAAGATCGCCAAAACCTACCGCGGTTTCACACAACGGCTCGTCAGGGCGTTGTGTGAAACCGCGGTAGGTTTTGGCGATCTTGTGATCTTTTGCGTATATATATATATATATATATATATATATATATATATATATATATATATATATAAAGAATAGGTTAGGTTAAAAGCAATCAGAGTCTAACCGTACTGACGAGCTGTGACACAGCGAAACAGATCTGTCTGCAGATGACTATTTACGCTGTCACACCCTGATTGAGCACTCTGGAAGAATGATAGACTTTGAAAAGCAGTAGCTACTCTGGCATGTACGCATCGCTCATTCCGTAATGAATAGAATACTCTGGCTATTGGGCGTGTATAATGATAATGTATACGCTAAAAAGTCTGCCTTCTTCTACCTAGCCCCCATAGACCTGAGGTAGAATCGCTGACTGAAGCCAGTTCGGTCGGGTTTCAATCCTGGGTTAAAAGGCAATCAGAGTCTAACCGTACTGCGTAGCTGCGGATGACTATATAAATATATATTCAACGATGACCTTATATTATCAATTTTAAAGCCTCTACAACTAATTTACTTTTCATTAATCATGTGAGAGTCCAATCTCTGCCTTCTATTACGATGGCTGATGCTAACCTCAAGACAAGGGATTTAGTGCGTCTTCTCTTTATAACCTTCTCTACTGACATGAAATGGTGAGCTTATATTGAATCCATGAATATAATTTACATACCTAAGATGAGTAAATTCTAGATATTTTATGGATTCTTTACACGAAATACTGTCGTTTGTTTTTGTATCTCATTTGGACACTATAATAGGGTCAGCTGGGCACAATGACGCAATACACAGACCGAAATTTGAAGAAGCAAATTAGTGGTGGTTATCATCACACCGTACAACTAAGAATCACATCGACCCTGTCATCATAACTTTTCTGATATATTTTAACTGGGTTCAAGATTTTATGTCACCTTTTTAGTCCGAAAGAAATAAAATATCATCGAAAGTAAATCAAACACTCATGTAACAAAATAGAGCTGTTTCAAACTTGTATTGCAAAACCGATTTTCCACTTTACAATATGATAAAAACTATGACGATATTTATTATAACATTGACAAAGCAAAAAGACATCTGGAGAGGTTTTACCCAAGAAAAGTCTTTCCATTCTACAGAGGATATCGCAACAAAGAACTTAAGTAATATTTGGAAAAAATAGAATGAGAAGGTAATGTGGCAATACACATGCCTAATAATGAAATACGAAAGCTGAATTTTAACAAAAACTTAAACAAATGAACAACAATAATGAGGAGCTGACTAACCCGCAACCCCGCAGATTATCTCATCCACTTTTGGAAGAATTTCAAGTCTAAATAAAGATATCTTAGCAGAGGCATCCAAGATACAAACGGTACTGTTCTCCCTAGCAAAGATGATAGACTTGAAACTTGAGGATAATTCTATGAAGAACTGTACTTAGATGATATTCCAGTCTCTTATCTAGCGAGACATCTCGTGCTATCAAAATACAGTAGCGAGGAATGTGCCCGGGACTAAACACTGTAAACTAAGATTACATTAAATGTGCAGGTGAAAAAATTATCAATGCACATCAATATCTTTTAACAGCAACAACAAACTATAAAGCCCCGAAATGTTCAACAAGGTATTAATAGTTGTACTTTAAAAAAAAAAAATGCGTAGCACATTTGCTCATGAAAACTATTATCCAATCTCTATATTAAGTATTGTTTACAAGATTTTCGTGAGTCTTGATGCAGCAAGGGTGAAATCAGACCATTACTCTTCATTTTCTGAAACGCAACTGTGTATCACCCTGGAAAAGCCATCAGTGAGAAGATCCTAGTTCTTGAGCAAATCATTAAAAACTCTATAGAATTCAACCTAGCTAGGCATACTACATTCATACGCTTCACAAAAACTCTTGACAGCGGGAAATTACCCAGCATGTGACAAATCTTTAACAAAACTTCATTAGCATGTACATCAACCGACTGAAAGAATCTTGAACTAATTCAACAGCGTATATCAAAGGAATCTGGGGAATATAAGTTGTGTAGGCATTTGGAAGGTGCTTAAAGATTGAAAGTTTCTATCAGGAAAAAAAAAAAATGAACGCTAATCCAGTTATCAAATAGTAGGTTAAATCCTATCAACTCTTACATATAAAGAGGTTGCCATCATGTATTACTCTAGAATTGATCAGTTTCTTAGCCAAACGTGCACTAGAGGCAGGTTTAAATGTCAACATCTCAAAAACGAGTTGCAAGACAACTGATATAAAAAATTTTAATCTTCAACTCACAATTACTGCTGTCACCCAAGTTGCGAAGTCTGTGAATATATTGGCAAGAAGCTATCATCTAACAAGAATTGAATGGTTGCTGTGCCACATCATATTTCTCTGGGATGATCACCTTTCAAAAGAAACAACGAAATGCTAAACAATACAACTTTCTCAACGTTTCAAGGTTAAGAACAAATGTGCGTTGTGGTGCATTGGATATCGGCTCGGAACGAGAAATCGGGGAGCCGAGTTCGAATTCCAGCTGAATTCCTTGCATTCACTTACGCGCAAATACCCTTGGGAAAGGTATTAATCCTACTATTCCTTCCAGTTATGGGTTAAATAGCAGGACAGATTGGGTTCTATAGCCTTGGTCGGCAACCAGTCTACCGCAGAAAGCAATGGCAACCTACTGCGGGATAATATTCTGCCCAGTCAGTCATGTCTCTTTCGAGACATGATCGCCCAAAGCGTGTATCACGTATGGCACTTAACTGACTGACACTCTCACGGAATCAGTTCTGTTTTATGGTTTCTATTGTGTTAATAAAAAATAGAGTCAGTTCAAATGCTTGTTAAACTCCGGAACAATTCACGAGATTTATAGCTGACAAAGGTTTCAGCGACCATATATCTATCAATGAGCTAATCAGCACATTATCAAGCTTGAGCCAAATATATCAATTATTAAGTAAAGTCAATAGCAAAATAGTGATTGGCTCCTAGCTGAATAATAAAACAAAAGCAAATTTAGCGAGCCAGTATGAAAATATTGATTAACGAATAAAAAGAGACCGATTTACAGAAAACAGCAAATTCAACATTTAATAATTAGTGCCATATTTCTTCTGACCCAAAATGAGTTTGCGTTCTGAGCTGACCACGTGACCAAAGTTGGTAATTTGTGCACCAGCCTGTGCAAGGAAACGTAAAGTGGCGGCGAATCGTCAAACCAGCCACGATCTAACAAAAAATGTTGACCGCCGAGTAGATACAACTTTCCCGCTGACCCGTATTCGCACTCGCTCACGTTCGTAGGTGATGTTTTCTTTATCTCTCTTTTTTGCTGTTCAAATACTCACCGTACATAGCAAGAAACAGCTGGACACTACATTACTACTAATTTGTTGATACACACGGCGAAAACATGGACTGTACAAATCTTCTTCTTCTTCTTCTTCTTCTTTGTACCCTGTCCCTTCAGGGCGTAGGCGATCATGGTTCTCCACGTCTCTCTATCCCTTGTGGCTTTTAGTATGTTTGAGCCTATTGCTCCTGGCAACTCCCGTTCCGTCATCCACCTGATCAGACTCTGCAAATATGTTATCCGTTGCCTTCCTCTGTCGCTCCTTCCTTCTATCTGACCAGTCAGTATCAGGTTCTCCAGGCTCTCTTTACTCATTGCATGTCCCAGGAACTTCAGTTGTCTCTTCCGGATGCTCAGTATCAATTTCCTTTTTGTTGTCATTCTTTCCAGCACCTCCTCGTTGCTTGCATGCTCAGTCCACGATATCCGTAGCATCCTTCTGTAGAACCACATTTCGGCCGCTTCCAGTTTTGTCCTCATTTTCGATGATATTGTCCAGCATTCACAGCCGTATTGAAGAACTGACATCACGTAGCACTCTAGCACTCTTTTCTTTGTTTCTATTGAGATTTTCCTGTGTGTTAGCATTTTACTCATCTTCTGGAACGCGTCCTTTGCCATGCCAATTAGCCTTCGGATCTCCATTTCGCACTTTCCATCTTCTGTTAGAACACTTCCTAGGTACTTAAATTTTTGTACTTGCTTGATTCTGTTATCCCCCACCTGTATTTGGCATTTTGGGTTGTATCTTTTGCTGATGACCATGCACTCAGTTTTCTTAAAGTTTATTTTTAGTCCCTTCTTGTCACTCTCCACTGCTACTTTCTGTATGAGGTCTTGTTGTTTCCTTTCCGTGTTCGCAATCAGCAATGTATCGTCCGCATAACTTATGTTGTTCAGGTTGTGGCCTTCAATAACAAATTTTGGCGTGTCATCTAGGGCCCTCAAAATATTCTCGTTGTATAGGTTGAACAAATCCGGTGAAAAGACACATCCTTGTCTTACGCCTTTTTCTATCTTTGTGTATCTACTGAGGTCGTTACCTGTCCGTATGCAGGCCGTTTGCTGCCAGTAGAGATTCTTGATTATTCTTATGTCTTTCCCGAAAATGTCGAGGCTGCCTAGCATCTCCATCAATTCTTTGTGTCGTATTTTGTCGAATGCTTTCGCGTAGTCGATGAAGCATAAGTACAAGTCTTTCTTCATTTGTAATGCCCTTTCAGAGAGCATCCTAATCATGAATATGGTGTTTCTTGTTCTTTGACGAACCCACACTGTTCCTGCCCTATCTCTGGCCTGATACTGCTTCTCCCTCTATTCATCAGGATTCTGACAATCTGTTTTGTAATGTGACTCATTAAGCTGATATTTCTGTGTAGTTCGCACTCGTTTGCACCAGATTTCTTCGGCAGCGCTATAAATATCGACTTGCATAGGTCGTCTGGTATTATTCCGCTGCTATAAATTTCGTTTAATATGTCGGTAATCTTTTCTATGCCATATTCTTCTAAGGCTGTCAGCAGCTCTATCACTATGCCATCTGGACCAGGTGCTTTGTTTCTGTTCATTTTGGCCATTGCAGCTTCCACTTCGGATTTCAGTATTTCCGGTCCATCCATCTCCTTGTGTATTATCGGTTGTTCTCTCTTGTCGCAAAAGAGATCTTTTATATATTCTTCCCATCGCTGGAGTATTTCCTCTTTCTCTAATATGATTGTGCCTTCCTTGGATTTTATGCATCCTGTTGAGGAGCAGGTTTTTTGTCTTGTCAGTTCTCTTATCTCTTTATGCATCTCTGCTTTGTTCTTGCTGCTCAGTCTCTCTACTTCTGCGCATTGTTGTTGAGTCCTTCCTCTTTGGTTTGTCTGCATTTGTTCTTTATCTCCCTGTGAAGATTTTTGTCTCCTTTGCATCATGTGGAGGATCTCTTCGGTCATCCACTCGTTTTTTCTTCTGCGTCTGATTTCCTTTGGGTCAATGTTGTTCGCTGAGGTGACCATCGTTTCTTTTAGTGAATCCCATTTTGAGTACCCTTTTCCAATTTGTTCTTCATATTTCTTTCTCACGCTGTTATTGTATTCTTTCTGCAGGGTGAGATCGTCCTCTAGTGTGTCGTATTGCAGCCTTGGTGATGTGCTGGGCTTCTTCAGCCTTCGGAGTTTCACTTTTAATTTGCAGATGACTCGGCACCTGGGTATGTTTTGCATTGGACTACTGCGTTCCTGTATCTCTTGTTTGTAGTTGTATAATATATTTGGTTCTTCGTGTCGCCTCCTGGACTTCTCCATGTCCATAAACGTCGTGGGTGTTCTTGGAACCAGGTGTTAGTAATAACCTGGTCATTGGATCCATTTTTCTCCACTTTCGTTGCGCTCTCCTAGTCCGAAACTGCCGTTCGTATCTCCTTCTCTATCTTTACCTACCTTTGCATTTAAGTCCCCAATTATTATCCTAATTTCTTGGCTTTTGCAGTGAGCCTTGGCACTGTCCAGTATTGAATAGAAAGATTGTATTTCGTCCTCCGAGCTTTGAGTTGTCGGCGCATAAACTACTATAATAGCTATATTGAAAGACCTTCCCCGCAGTTTAACCAAGAGGACTATCTCTGACAGTTGCCAGTATCCAAGCACACAACACTTCACTTGTTTATTTACTATTAAAGCGACCCCTTTTTTGATTTTTTTACCTCCTGCATATATTGTCCTGTTGGTGTCGCTATTGACATCTCCGCTATTAGGCCATCTTGTTTCACATATGCCTAGGATGTAGATATTCAGTCAGTTCATCTCCTGTTTGACATTCTCTAGTTGTCCACAGTTGAGTGTCCTAACGTTCCATGTTCCTATGGTGAGTTTGTCTTTGATTCGCACTGTCGCAGGCTAACGGCCCAGAGAGACCTGTTGCTCATGTCGTTCTTTCCCGGGCGAGGGACAAATTTTGGAGGAAAATGTCCCCTTTACGCCGTTGGTGCTAACAGTCGCCGGATGACGGTCAGGTGGCACCTGTTGCCCATGCCGGTCCTTACCGAGCGAGGAAGCACGCTGTTGGTTTAATATATTTGTTGTAACTATTCATGATTGAGCGGGGGTAGATAGTGGAATGGTATCCCGTTGCCTTCTCCACGATGATTTATTGAGACATCACCTCTAGTTAGCTGGCCGTTGACTCTTTGAGAGTTCTTCCGCCCTTTGTAGGTTTATATTTTTTGAACCTACAGGGATGCTAAGGTCCCAGTTATATATATATATATATATATATATATATATACATAATTGATGTAAAAAAAAATAAATAAAAGGAAAAAGTAATAAAATAAAATAAAAAATAAGGAAAAATGTTACTAAGTTTTAACTTAGTAAATGTCGAAACGACCTTTAGACAGCCGAAAAATTTAGTATAGTAAGGATTAAAAAGAAAACAGATACAAACTAGTCTAAATTCTAAGAATCTGGCAGCTAGAGACAAAACAAAATGCAAAATAAAGTCACACTGAAAGAAAATATATGTAATAAAATATACACAGCATGAATTAATCGAACATTTTCTTTAACTAGTCTAAATTATAAGAACCTGTCAGCAGTAGTTACGATCAGCATATTTTACCAGTAGTCACAAGAAAGAAGTTGCATTTTCGACATTTTTGTAGAGTTTTTGGTTATTCTACGGTGCTGGTTGGAACACGTGTGGTTTTTGTTGGGGGGGGGGGGTAGAAATAATTGGTAGGAGAGAAAGAACGCTAACCTTTTTTTTTAGGCTTAGAGAAGGGAGAGAGAAAAAAGTTCTTAAATTCAATGTAATCCTATTCTTATGGCAGCTAGAGACAAAAAAATACAAAATAAAGTCACTCTGAAAGAAAATATATGTAAAAAGATATACACAGCATGAATTAATCGAACATTTTCTTTAACTAGTCTAAATTATAAGAACCAGTCAGCAGTAGTTACGATCAGCATACGTTACCAGTAGTCACAAGAAGAAATTGCATTTTCGACATTTTTGCAGAGTCATCTTTTGACTGTCCTTGGTTGTTTTTCTCTTTTTCTCCTTTCTTTAATCATATCACCCCGGGCAAGGCGGCAACGCCACCGGTGTGCAGGGGGCCACGCAAGAGTGAAAAGACTGGAAAAGATAAAGCCGGAAACCACATCCCAAACAGGGAACAAGGGATGAGCCCCTACACCCGTTCAACAGACGTGGGTGGAGCACGAACCGGGCGACAATTCAGTTCATCCACAACAATTAAAAAAAAATATCGCTAAAACAAATGAACTCTGTATTCTGTAAACTATTTACCGGAATAAGATATTATTTTTTCAAAATCTTTACTACACATCCTAGAACATTTTTACAGTTTATTTTTTCATACATAGAAATTGATGTTACATTTTCGATAAACAAATTCTCATTTATTTATACACACGAGACATTAATAACTTTCCAACCATCTGCTAAATTTTAAGTTGCTGAAAGGGGTGGCTATATTTTTGAAGTGGCCTAGTACCAGACATAGCCGACAGGCCTTACTTTAATAGTTACCCTGCAAAGAAAACGCAGAAGAATTTTCATAAAAACGTAATGGTGACCATCCAATGCAAACCAACACATGCAAATCAACTTTCTGCTAACAAGATGTTGACCACGACATATAACAAGCAAAGATCACTAAATAATATGATAAATCACCGTCTGCATGACAAGAAAGAAAAGACAGAACTAAATAAAAAGCAAGGCCGAGACCCACGCGTCTGAATAAACCTGATACCCAATTACATTCTGATACATTATCAGCCTCTAAAGAGAACTGGAGAATTTCAAACAATTTGCTGATAAGCTAAGTTCCTTGAAATATAACTTTTATTTATAATGAATGCATTTGTATAACGTTTCTGTGAAAAACATAATATCGCAATTTGTTTGAAGCATTGTAGAAATTCTGGCGACTAACTAATCTGATATCAAAATTTAAGCTGATACATTGTCAACCTCTAATGAAAGCAGCGGAATTTTAAGGAAATCTATTCAACACTAACGCTAAGTACCTCAAAACATATATTTTATTCATGTTGAATAAAACCGTATACTTTCATGTGAAACCAACTGTGTCAATTTGTTTATATCTTTTTGAAATGCTTCTTCTAGGTCAATCATTTAATATGCACATTTTCTCCTCTTAACTATTCATCAAACCTGAGACCATCGGTCTGAATAACTTCGATGTCAAATTACTAGCTGATATTTTACCAGCCTCTAATGAGAGCAAAGGAATTTTAATGAACTCTATGCAACATCTAAACTTGGAATATTTTAATATCTGATTACTTTTCGTGAAAAAAGCTTGTGATAATTTTATTATTTAAATATGTAAAGAAGTTCCATATTTTGATTTGTTATGGATAACATGTATGTTACGTCGTTCGTTATTCCTTCGTTACCATACAAATGACTTATGATGTGCTAGAAAAATAAACTACTACATGGAAAAGCGACAACATTTAGCACTACAACTGAATTATCATCTTATACATGTACTAAAGTAAACGACGTCAAATAAGACAGAAATTGATGTGGTGAGAACGAAATAAAAATGACTCTCTTGTACTCACTGTTTGAAAATTCGCGTGCAATGTAAAAGTCTATCTTAAATCAATAGGCAAAATGATTGCTTCCGTGCTGAGGAAAAGACCAAGGTAAATTCACGAGAAATATTTATAATCAATGAAATAACAACATGTTTAACGTTCAATGACCCCTGTTATATTTCTTCCCTCCCAAAAATATGTTCGGCGCTTCCCAGGTGATGGGAATTAAAAATGTATACACGTTTCCCAGGCGAGGCGAAAGAAGGACGAGGAAGCCCCGTACAGTTCACGCCTCTTATGATATAGTAGTAAATAGTCAAGCCCTTTCGAACGAATATAAACGTTTGCAGTTTTTCTTTTTTACATAATCGCCATTAATAAATTGAAAAAACAAACTCGTCACACGAAGCCACAACTCTCAACTTAGCCTAGTGTTATAATTTTATTAACACCAATCCGGCTAATTAAACAAACTTTTCAACGTCTCCAAACACTTATATCGCGATATCAACTCATGAAGCAAGACGAGATAATAAAATTCACTCAAGAACATTTCATACATACCGTAAAAAAGACAACTATTCTGAAATAGACTGTAAGTTGAATGAATTGTTGCCAACAATATCTCAATATTACAAAATTTTTCATTTCTATAGAAATTATATTTGGCTAAAACGAACGAACTCTTAATTCTGTAAAATCCTTACCGTAAGTAAGCTACCGTATTTCTTCCAAATTTTCAGTTAATAATTTTATACATACGAATTGATGTCATGCTTTTCGATAAAAAATAATTTATTTATGTAAGCAGCTCATTTTTATTTTTCAAACTTTGTTTAATATTTGGCATCTCTATATGAGGGGAGTGTCGGCTATATTTACGAAGTGGCCTTAAATCAGACATGACAAAACGCCCATCCATATATATATATATATATATATATATATATATATATATATATATATATATATTCAAAATAATAACTAAATAGACTCTGCAAGTATTTAAGTTTTGAATTTATACTAAGATAAACCTTAAGAAAAACCATTAACAAACAGAACCTAATTCCGTTACAATCCGGTGCACTAAGGCGTTGGATAAGAGGGGAGAAAAAAAAGAAATCCGCGGAATAAGGACAAGACATACGATACTCCGCAGTAAAGAAAAAAAAACCAAACGCAATCTAATCTTAGTTGTTCCATTGTAGTATAGTAAACAGTGCTCGATGGGTAAACCCAGAGCTTATAATATTCAAAATAATAACTAAATAGACTCTGCAAGTATTTAAGTTTTAAATTTATACTAAGATAAACCTTAAGAAAAACCATTAACAAACAGAACCTAATTCCGTTACAATCCGGTGCACTAAGGCGTTGGATAAGAGGGGAGAAAAAAAAAGAAATCCGCGGAATAAGGACAAGACATACGATACTCCGCAGTAAAGAAAAAAAAACCCAAATTGTAGTGTGAAACCGCGGTAGGTTTTGGCTAGCTTGAGATTTATTGTGTGTATATATATATTAAACCGGTGGGTTAGACATTCTTTTTTTTAGTTTCCTTAGTGTGAAGCAAGTTACTAATTCATCTGTTAATATCCATTTTAAACATATTTGGAAGTGAATGTATGATAAGTCTGTTTCATTAGGGCATTTAACCTCGCCCTTTTTATTAATGTTTCAAATTCCTCTCACCCAATCTTCTTTTTTCCTATCAATTTTCATTACAATTCCTCATTATCTTGTTCCGTTTTCTATCCTCCATTATTTTTTTAATTTCATTTCCCTATTTTTTATATTCATATTTAGTTTACATTTCCGACATATATTTCTTTCATTCTATTCTTTATATTTCTTTTCTCCCTTCAATATTTGACTTTCCACTTATTTCCATCGGATATTCTTTTCATATTTTTATTCTTGCCAAAAGTGTGTTCTCTAACGTACCTTGAATGTTTCAACGTCTGTTCACTGTATATTTCTTTTCTACTTTTACAATTATTTCTTTAAAACCTCTTTTTAGATAGCTTTTTGAAATTGCTGATTATTCCTTTTCTTGAAATTAATTCTGCTGTCGTTTTTAACTGTATCATTTACTTTCTCATTTATTTTTTCCTTAGCATTCATTCTGGATTTCTTATTTATATTTTCTTCTATTCTTTAATGTCACATTTCAATTTCTTCTGCGCCGCCTTTTTGAATTTATTGTGAACGTTTTCCAATTTTCTCTACTTATTGTTTATTATCTTGTTTTGATATGAAGCAATTACTTTTCCTTTTTTTTCGAATTCTGCTATTTTCTTTTTGCATTTATATTTGCTCAATTTTAAATATCCCATTCTTGTATTTGTTTTCTTTTTCCATTTACGTATTCAGTGGATACATTGCTACATTTAATGATTTTCTTCCGAAAATCGTTTGCTTTCCCTTTATTTCATTTTTTACATTATGCTTACAACTTGGAATATCTATTGATCCATGTACATATTTTGCTTACTTCTACTATTAATTTCTGCTTTCAGTTTAGCTTTCATATTCTTTCTGCCGGGGAAAGTAAAAATTCGCCACACATTTGTCTAAATAAGTGTTATGGCAAAAGTATTGATAACTGTTGACTTACCTTCGTACAATACTCTTTTTAGTTTACAATTTATTTACTGTATATTACCATAACTTTTCGTCTCTCTTAAAGTAAATCTTGCACTTTTGAGTTTTGCATCCTCTTTTAATTACTTCTTCCTGTATTTCTTGATTTTCATTCATATAAAATCAAATGCAGACGAAAGTAAACGTTATCTATAAAGAAGGTATTAAGAAAACTTTATAAAATATAAACAATAAATGTACTATTATTATTATTATTATTATTAGTTGTAGTAGTAGTAGAAAGAATCCCTGGAAACCCCAGCTTAAGAGATATACAAAAAATTGTCTTATTAAGTACAGCCCACACACTAAGGAAAACTTTATCTATGTAATGCTAGGGATGATAGGGAAGATAGAAAAACATGAAATGGAGTCATAACAACACGCCACGACCTGCCTTAGGTCTCCTCGCAGACTTGGTTGGTAGTGAGACCAAAGCAGAAATCGAAATATGATGAAAAATGACATGATAATAATAATAAATTGAACAGATGAAACAACGCTGGCAAGACAAACCTCTGCATGGCCAATATCCAGAACGTGCCAATAAATCCATCATTGATAAAGTTAATACTCATCGATGGTTACGTGCATCTGGATTAAAGTCTGAGACTGAAGGCTTTATTCTTGCAGCGCAAGACCAAAGTCTTTTCATTAGAAAGATTCAAGCAAATATTATACATAATAATATGGATCCAAAATGCAGGTTTTGTGATAAACACCAAGAAACAATAGACCATCTAATCTCAATCTGTTCTGTACTTGCCTCAAATGAATATCAAAATCGCCACGATAGAGTGGGGCAATATTTACATTGGACAATGTGCAATCACTATGGAAAATCTGTAAACAAACACTGGTATGAACCTCACCCAGCACCGGTTACAGAAATAGAAGATGTCACCATTCTATGGGATTACACCATCTACACAGACAGAAAAATTGAAGCAAATAGGCCAAACATTATTGTTAAAAACCAGAAGGAGAAAACTTGTCTATTAATTGATATGGCTTGTCTAGCGGATTGTAACATAGCAACCAAGGAATTTGAAAAACTGTCAAAATATAAAGACCTGGAAATTGAAATAAAAAAATTGTGGAAATTGAAAACAAGAGTGGTGCCAGTGATAGTAGGTGTACTTGTAATGATACAAAAATGGAACAAAACAATACATTGAAAGAATCCCTGGAAACTCCAGCTTAAGAGATATACAAAAAAATTGTCTTATGAAGTACAGCCCACACACTAAGGAAAACTTTGTCTATGTAACGCTAGAGATGATAGGGAAGAGAAAAAAAATAATGAAATGGAGCCATAACAACACGCCACGACCTGCCTTATGTCTTCCCGCAGACTTGGTTGGTAGTGCGACCATAGCAGAAATCAAATATGATGAAAAATGACACATTAATAATAATAAAAATAATAATAATAATGTAGATGAAATATGAGTATTGAAGGCGACGCAAAAAAGCTCATAATGTAAATGTCCATAAAATGATGCATCTAAAAAATTAAGAACATCAAAAAAGTAGTAGAAGAAATGAAAAAGTTATTATTTAGAAGATATTTTAAGAGGAAGATATCAAAATATCGTGAAAGATAATCATTGATACTGTTAGAGAGAGGGCAATTGAAAATTATTTTTCAGAAGTAACCTGAAATATACAGGGCTAAGAGAAGATTTGCAAATCCTAAAAACTGTAGTTGTGATCTTTGAAAAGAGTCAGTGAATGTAGAAATCCGATGTAAAGAAAAGACTTACATAATACATGCTGTATGTTGACAATCACAAATCTTAATAAAACGAACCATTGATTTTTTGTTAAACAAATATAATGATGTGGGTCTATCCGAATGAAGACAGAAAACTTTCTCCAAACTTTATTTTCTCGTATTCACTGTACGAGATTTTGCTCTGCCAAATCTCACGGCCGATTCTTTTTATAACTGTGTACTAAACACTGCTGCCACATCTGGTCGGATTCATTTGCTATTCACCTCGGAGTTATTGACAAAACCAACTGAGAATATGTAAACGATCCCGAATTGGCAGCTTTCACTGGCATAATGTAACTTCCTTTGTCTCTTCTACAAATCCTTTCACGGCTTCTGCTCCGATGAACATAGTTCACTAGTACCCCCTATATATGAATTTACTCGAGCTACTAGGTTACACCCTTTTACAGTGAAACCAATAAAATGTAACCGCAACTTCTATTATCAGTTTTTTTTTCTCGCACTTCTCGCTTGTGGAATTCTCTTCCGTATACTTATTTCCCCTACAACTAAAATCTCCAAAATTTTAAATCTAAGATCAATAGCCATCTCTTATCTCACTGACTTGCATCGTTTCTCTCCTGCTCTCTACTCTGTCCACTCCACTGTCAGCAAAACCAGTATTCTCTTACCCACTTCCTGACACCCTCTATAACCTGTAAAAGTTTCTCATCACTTTTCTCCTATGTAACCCACTGAGCACCAGTGGCAATAAAACGGCCTTGCTTGGAGTGAAATGTTTTTAAAATAAATTAAAATATTTCCCTCACTTGCAACTCATGAGAGAGATGCCGGGATTGAAGCCAAAACAACGCTGATGTAGCAACAGCGTTTCTGCAGTATAGATATATACTCTGGCCACAGAAGATATAATAATCTACAGAAAGAAAAAAGCATTCATGTTCGGCAATATTCTATACCATTTAATCAACAAAACGTATTACTATCTGACTGAAATCATTATCTTAATCACTGGTTTCATAAAATATTTGCCTTGTTTTTCAAAGCATATTGCGAATAAAAAAAATTCGTAACTTTCTGGAGAGGAAAATCTATCATGGCAGACGGTATTTATGAGTAAAAAGGAACTCTGAAATACTATGCTTAATGCTTCTGTCTATATATCTGAGATGAGGTATTGCAATTATTTGACCTATTTACATTATTCAGACTGTAGTCATCATTTGTTGTCATACTCAAGAGGTATATCACCTGAAGAAGACTGGGCTTAACTTCGTAAATATGACAATAAAAATGAGACAACAGTTTAAACAATGTAAATAGTGTAAATATTACAACTGTTGCAGTTTAGAATGAAAAACGTGCAACGAATGAAGGAACATGCATCATAAAATGATGATTAACATTGTAGTTTTTTGTTTTTTCTAACTTGAACAGACAATGTTTTTTTTTTATTTCTTATACCAAATAATTGTACTGCTAAATTCTAAGCAAACACACTAATCGTAATTTTTAATTAAAATTGTTTCTGAAAATTACACACGCCATGCCGTCTATTAAAATTATATTCATTGAAATTGTTTGCATATTAAAGTTTAAAAAATATGGAATTTTTAAAAATGATTTCTAAAAGTTAGGAAGAAAATAACTGTTTTCTCATAGTTTTCGAAGTTGAAAGTAAAATTTTTTATAATAAACAACGAAATAACAACAGCATGGAACCTGATATTGTGAGTATTTGGACGAGGTAACTTTTCAGTTAAAAAGGTCGGTTCCTGCTGATTTTCTAATTTAATGACTATAAATAATAACAGCAAAATTGATTAGAGTTGAATGGGGAGTTCAAACTAATTATTAACAATAAAAAAACGAACATTTTCTCATAGAAGCAGAACCTGTTATCCTTTCTGTTGTGGATTCCGGATAAGGAAACGCATGAAACAATGTACAACAAAAACAGATATGGAGATAGAAAGTAGATTATATTGAACGTAATATTCAAACTGGAACGCCGCTTAGTCAATTCAGGAATAATATTAGTAAAAATAAACATATACAAGTCTTGAAGTGAAGTCGTTGGAACTAGTATGTCCCAGTAACTTATTCTATCTAAGTGAAGCTCAAAGCTAATCTGGTCTTTGGTTAACTTCGGTATCTGTCGAAACTCTCCAATAACTTTAACGGGTCTCTGTAACTGCAACTACAACTGAGATTCCAGATTATTGTTGTCTTTATAGCAGGATTATATGTACACACAGTCGATTCATTATCATATCCAAAAAGGGGAGATCCCACAACACTTTCTAAATGCAAAAGAACAAAATATAAGAACTGAAACGAAACCCATAAGACATTTTTTATCGTCATCTATGTGGATAAAGAGATAACGCCCTACCAATATCACAAATTAATAAATCAACAGAGTCCAATATTTATATCGTAACATAAATAATAATGAAAAGTCAATCAATAAAAGTGAAATGGGTTAAGGTGAATGAGATATAGGTTGAATAGGAAGGGATCTTGATAATTTAGAAAAAAAAAACATACATTGATTTGTGTTAGTGATGGTGTTCATCAGAAAAAATATTTGGCGGACCTGAAGCAGATTACCACCACGTTTAATTTCGTTGTTTTTCATTTCTTTTTTTACATTTTTCGTAGCAGTCTTATCGATTCTTACGTAAACATTCAGATTATCAAAATAAATTTTGAAAATTAAAATATTTCAATTTCTTGGCGGGGAGGGGCATTTTTTCATACGACATTACAGATCATCCGTTGTCAATCCACTCGCGTTGGAGTTGCTTTGTTTATGTTAATTTCATTGTTTTTCATTTTTTTTTCAGCGCGGTTTTATCGATTGTTACTTAAACTTACCGATTTTTAAAAAGCATATTGAAAACTTACAATATTTATACAAATTTGTGGTGGACTCATTTTCTCATAGAACGTTAAAGTAAATCAATCCTCCATTTTCAATCTACTATTAGGTTTTATGAGAAACTATTATTCCCGTAAAGTTGCTTAAATATGAAAACGTTTTTGCAATTTTTGTTTGTCATTTGTAAAGTTTAAGGTGTATAAGATAATACTGCACTGAAAAAAGTTTACAAAAATTGATAATGAACAAATTTACAGGTGGTGGTAAAATCGTACTGGTTTCAAAATGGAAGCGCGATTTATTATAACGTTGTATGAGGAACTGATCCCCTATAGACAATTTTTTAATTATTGATATTTAAAAAAATATTGTCAGTCGTAAATCTATTCGTGTAATCGATAGGATTGCGCTGAAAAAAAGTACAAAAAAAGAAAAACAACGTAATTAAAAGTCCGATTCAGATTCTCCAAATATTTTTATTTCAGTGAAAGGGAATCGTATTAGTGAGACTTTATCTGATTTATGTCAAACATCCTATTGCATTAAATATCATTATATATATATATATATATATATATATATATATATATATATATATATATATATTGTAAAACGTACCAACAAAACAGTAGCCCTTATTACGACCGAAACCAGAACACCTACTTGAAAATTTTAATGGCAATGTTTCTCTCGCAAAAGATGTCAAGAGATTTCTTCGAAATTGTCATATAAATTTGCCACTAAAAACGATGCAATACAATTTTCTTCAATGATTCAAATTGAAACGATTAAACAAAATAGTACACAGGAGAAAGAAATTATGTCTGGATAATCGTGGAGGATTTTAATTAGACGATATCCAATATTAAAGGAACTCATGTGTACATATCTGAGATTGAAATGGATATTCCAGTATAAACCAAAATAATTTATTAGGTAATGATCGATAAAATAAGAAAATTTAAGTGACAGTATACGTCCATCTTTTGTAAGTACAAAGAGAAAATTTGAAAACGTGTGAGCAGATAAATAAATATCTCGATTTTTTACTCTAAGCATTTCAGAAAGATTAAACTGTCGTTTACAGAACGCAAGTTGGATAAAAGCAAACATTATTCATTCTATTATACATGGTACATCATTCAATAGGAAAATTATCTTATAATAGACCAAATATTGATTTAATAACAAGAAATATCTGTGGCAAAACATTTAACACAAAAATATATCAAACAGATTGCATGCCACAATACAAAGACTAATGTTAGCATTTAATGAGATCAACACAAAAATGTGCTTTCACTGATGGGGAAACGATTATTAATATACGCACTGAAAAATATTTGATTAGAAATGGTATGAATAAACATTTTATCAGTTTAATGAATAATTTTTACGACATTTAATTGCATTTATCCTTTTGATTTAGCATAACTTTTTCAACTTATATGAAGAATATGAAGCTATATATATATATATATATATATATATATATATATATATATATATAAAGCATACGGTGTAGATATAGAAGAATCCAAAGGAGTATTCTGTACATACAGTGGCAAGATCATTCTGTAAGAGAGCTCTAAATATATAAGTATATTAATACATATAGAGCAAATATATGAAAAAATTATGCAGTTTCGTGTAAAATCTTCTGTATAATAAAGCTGATGAGGGTTCGCCGAAATAGGCCTATACTTCCGATTTACCAGGAAATAACGTGTCTGACTAATGTTTTTCACACACACACACACACACACACACATATACATATATATATATATATATATATATATATATATATATATATATATATATATATATAGGAAAGAATATTAATAAAAAGTTTTGAATTTAAAAATGTAATTTTTTTGAACAGTATTTGTTTATTTTTATTATATTTTATATTTCAGACCGCCCTCGGTCCTTCATCAGAAACAACTGATTTTTAAATTTGAATTAGAAACGTATTTCACGATAGCGTTCGAATATTTTTTTTGTTTACATCACGTGGTGTGTTTTTTCACAACATGTGGCACGTCCGTAGAGAAAGTCTGTTTGTTTTAGATAAAAATTTATTGGAATATCTGAAAAAAAATTTTTAGCTATTGAAATATTTGTAAAGATTCAACACACCTAAGTCCCTATTTAACCCTAGCTTGTGTTTATTTAATTTTAAAATCCAGTATTTTTCTTTCTTTCTGCGTGTGTATGTAGAACTAAAATTGGAGTCTATTAGTAAACATTTGCAATTTTCTAAAGTATGATCAGGTTGATTAAAATGGGCTGCAATTGGGGAGTATACATTTTTTTGTCGTATATTTAGTTTGTGATTATTGAAGCGAAATCTAAAGCTATTACCGGATTCGCCGATATATCCACTGTTGGGGCAAATTGAGCAGAAGAGAAAGTAGATTATGTTTTTGCTGTCACAAGTAAGGTTTGGTGGGTGTAATTTTATATTGGTGTTGGGTACAGAGAATGTTTTGTCTGTTATTAAATGTTTACAAATTAAACAGCGAGGCTTCCCACATTTTAAATTCCCTGATAGGTTTGTATTATTTATGTATATATATATGTTTTTCTGCAGATTATTGCTAGAAAGACAAATTTAGGCTCTTAGGTTTTTTGTCATGCAATGCTTAATATGAGGTTACAGATACATCGTTAAAAGAGTTATTTCAGTTTTGACGACTTTCGAAAGAGGGAGAGAGTCGCGTGTGTGTTTGTATTTCTTCATTTTATAAAATACCTGTTTAAGTAATATATCTTGAATTAATTTGAATCGCTTATTTCGAAATAGATCGAAACTCTTATTTCTTTTATTTGACTTGACAGCATTCGTCTCGCGTCCGTCATTTTCAAGTAAGAAATAACGTGAAAATTTAAACATTTTTTACTGATGACTTTGCCATTCTGATGATATGAAATTTTAAGGTTTTGAATTTCCATGGTTTACTCATTATATCAGGTTGATTTGATCTGAATTTGACTTGTAAAATTACTGGTGTCAGGTGAACACTGTGTAGCGAAGATTTCGTGAATATTAAAATATATTTTTAACCCTCGAACAAAATAAATCATCATCAATACACATTTGAAAATATATCCGATATTTTTTTGTTCTTTGTAACTATTCATTTTTGAATTATTATTATAATCCTTTAAATTATTCATCTCTGGTGAAATGAGAGGATCGAAAATGTACAATTTCAGATTATTTTTTTTATTTCCCAAAATATGTCCATATTCGTTTTAAAATTTTTCACATATATTTTCATAAATATTAATAATTTTGAAAATTTAAAAATATTATTAACTATCGAAATATATATGTACATATATATATATATATATATATATATATATATATATATATTTGTGTGTGTTAGTGAGTGTGTCTGTGGGGGAGTGAGTGTGTGTAATGTTATATGTTTTTGATCTTATTAAAAGTGTGACAAGCATAGTCACAATTAAAAGATTTAAGGTAATTGCAACTTGATATAATCCGCCGGTGATTCGATAGAACCTTTTGTATGACGCGAAATAGGCCTGTATATGGATGATATGTATATAATCGTGCATTGTGTTGGTATGACAACCTGTAAAATTGTTCAATGTATGCCGATTAGAAGAAAGATATTTATTTTAACTTCTAAATTTTAACTTATCAATTGGAAGAAAGAAAAATTTCAAAGATCAAAAGACGACATTTATTGCCATAGAAATATCATCAGAACACAGGCTAACAAAGTGTAGTGAAATCTTAAAACTCAATATTTGTTTTTGTTGCTGAATCAGAGATTCAGATTGCATCTACATTTTGTCACGCGAACTTTTCATGATTACTCCCAGTTTCATATCCGCCTCAGTTGCGGTAAAACATATACATGAGTTACTTTTAATTTTTCTCATTGTAAATCAAACATCAGCAAAATAAATGGTCCGATACTTGTTTTTCACATACACATAATCATTTCGCTCTTCACCCATCATCATGATCTTCCTCAGTCTCTCAAAATCTCGTTCTCTCTCTTTCAAGCACTTGCTCTCTTTCTTTCTCTCTCTGTCTGTCTGTGTGTGTCTCTCTCTCTCTCTCTCTCTCTCTCTATATATATATATATATATATATATATATATATATATATATATATTAATTCAGATACTTCAACCCAAGGGAAAAAAGCAGGAAGGTAAATACCAAAAAAAACCCGATCCTAATTAATATTAAAAGTTTATTTTAATATTAAAAAATGATACAGGAAGAGAGCTCCATGTAATAAAATATTACAGAGCAAATATATATTAAAAAACGATTAATTCAAAGATGTTGAATGGCCATTTCGATATGAAGATCCCCACGGGGAACGACACATCACCTCAGCAACAGAAAAAACCAAAAGTTTTTTTCTGTTGCTGAGGTGATGTGTCGTTCCCCGTGGGGATCTTCATATCGAAATGGCCATTCAACATCTTTGAATTAATCCTTTTTTAATATATATATATATATATATATATATATATTTAAATATATATATACTTCTGAGATAAGGTAGTATTTACATTGATCGGACATTTGTCCATATCTCTGTTGTCAAATTCACGGCCTTTCGACTGTTGTTCGCACCGGCTTTCTTCAGGTGTTTGGATTTTCAGAGCAAACCATTTACTTTCATCACTAGTATATATATTTGTGCTTGCAGTTATCTTATAATTACTCCTTTCATTCAAATCTTTCAAGCTATTTGTTCAACATCGCTGTAGCCAGCTATGAAAGTCACTGAATCTAACCAACGCATTTATCGACTGGACCATGTGGGCTTGAGCACATAATGCATATATATATATAAATATGGGTATTCCTTGTACTAAGAAACACTATATTTCAAAAAGTGCTCAATAGAAAGTAGAGCTAATAATATTTATTCAGAAATTATAACATGGATATATTCTAATATCGCTACAAAATACGTATTTTGTTTCGACACTTCTTGTGTCTTTTAAATTGAATTGTTTTAAAAGGTTAAAAACAAGCAAAAACCCCTTAATCAGGGAGGCATTGTTGTATGTACAATATGGACCAATCAGTGGAAAGCAACTTCTAATTTGGAGACTATGTGGGCAGACTTAAAATAATCTTGGTGGGCATTGTATTAAAATTTGATGAAATTGAGATCAGCATTATTATTATATTTACATTATTTCTGTTGCGAAATTTTAAAAAAAATTAAGTTTAACAATTTAGTAGATTTAGAAAGTTATTCATATATTAAACGAGAAAGAGAAAGAACGCATACATAAATAAACCTACAAACATCCACACATGAAAAAAGAGACGAGTGTATTCACAAACGCTGGCAAACAGGCGCATATACAAATTAGTATACCCACGCATATATACATACGTAAAGTACAAACTTTAGCCTTTATCGACATGTCAGTTTGTCCGTTAACTTTTAAACAGACTAAATTGATACATATTGTATACAGTCAAGGCGAATTCATAACGTGACCAGCCCTGGAATATATATCGTTCATATGAAGTTATGCTTGTGGGCCCCAGTTTTCTTGCTCGCGTGTGCCTGTGTCTTTGCGCACGTCAATGGTTGTACAGGTGTTAATTTATGTCTGTGTTTGTATAAAAGGCGTCACTACAACAAATATTCCTCCCAAAGTTCATCCCACCTTCACAAAAATTCATCAATATACGCATCTCTACATATATCCAGTATCATACATATATATATATATATATATATATATATATATATATATGATACTGGATATATGTAGAGATGCGTATATATATATATATATATATATATATATATATACATACAACATTTATTGTAATTAGGTCATTACAATGGCTCATACCACCATTATATCACCACACAAAGTGCTTTTATAAAATATTGTTAAAAGATATTTACAATATTAAGCTCTACATTTTATTGAGTAGCGTTTATAACAGTAAATTCTTGAACAGTGTATTTTATAAGACCTGATCTTTCACTTTACACACACACACACACACACACACACACACACACACACACACATATATATATATATATATATATATATATATATATATATATACGAACTAAATCTAAAAGTGAGCCAAAACCGACTGCGATTTCACTCGCCGGATCGTCAGGACCTGGTCAACAAATTAGACAAAAACAGCAATTTAAATAGCACTGATCAGAAGATACCAAACCAAAAACAAAGATAAAACAATCTTTATTAACAACAACAAAAAAGAAATTAGAATAAGTTAATTTTTAAATGAATGCACTTATTTAGAATATCTGTTTTCGAGTTAAGCAAGTTATAGGAAGGTTCATATAAAGCTATTGCTAATTTTTCCTCACCACAAAGTTGACAAAACTTACTACCTACTTTATATTTAGGGCATTTGTTTATTATTTCCTATTTGAGAATGGGGTTTTTATTAGTAGTATTTTTTAAATGCCATACATATGTAGCTAAGGCAGTGTTGTGGCTATATTTTATGTGTTTAAGTGAACTACTATGGTTGTAAAATCTTCTTTTAAATATGGCATGAGTCGCTCCAATGTAGGACTTAGGATTGATATCGTTTTCGTCTTTATAAAAAACTAACACCGTACACGACACTAGATTGTTGTCAATTACCATTAATGTGGCATTCATTCTTTCGTCTACAATTACATTTACGTTTGGAACTACGTGTCTAATGTTTTATAACATACTCTTATTAATACCACTAATAATTTTATCTATATTAGGTAAACAAGAACAACTTAACTTAATAGTATTTCTATTGAAAATTTTATGCAGACAATTATCACTACCAAAATGCCTGTCAATTAATTTAAAAAATATAGTTCCAATTTTAGTTTTAACTTCCTTATTGAAAGGGAGGTTAAACCAGATTATTTTTCTGGCTCTATTTTTAGTTTTACGATTGGTAGGTGAAGTAAATTGTAGTATATCTTTATATCCACTTTTCAATAAAGCAGATTGATAAATTTTCTTGTGTTTATCAAATATATTGTTATTGGACGAGTTATAAGACAGCCTATATCCTGTATTTTTGAGGATAGCTTTTAAGATATGCTGGGGATGGTTAGAATATTTGTTAACGTAAATTGAGGTATGATTGGTTTTAGTGCACGGTGCAATGTGACCAGTGTTTAAATCTAATGTAATATCCATGTAATTAACTATTTTCAAGTAGGTGTTCTGGTTTCGGTCGTAATAAGGGCTACTGTTTTGTTGGTACATTTTACAATATATATATATATATATATATATATAAAACAAGAAAACTAAAGCCTAGCCATGAGGCTATAAACCTATACCCAACTATCTGATGCTAAATCTCTCTTCAAAATTCCCGACACATTATTTAATCAACTATATTTCCTACCCACCCCAGTTCTTTCAAAATTTAACGGACATTTTACAAGACTTACTCCCTTATCACTAACACCCACCAACATCACACACAAAAATCGCCAAATATAAGAAAAAAGGCTTTCCATTTTTTTCCACACCAACTGATGAGACATTGTAATTTAATGTCGAAACAAAATGTACAATTAGTAGTGGATATAAAAAAAATGTGCATGTTCTAAAATATAATTTATAATAAATATTCACAGCTCTAATATCGAGCACTGTTTTAAATTAATGTTTTGGACGTTGTAAATTTTTCTTCGTTCGTTATTCACTCGGATATATATATATATATATATATATATATATATATATATATGATAGCTACAGAGGCAAATATACTCAATTAGATTATTGATGTTATCTTAAGCATAAGGACTCTCGTGTTTTGTACTCAGACTCTCAAGCAATTCGCCAGAGAATAGCGGCAATTTTTATAAATTCAGCTATTCACACCCATAAAGACGCACAAACAAACATACACATATGAATACGCACATATACACAGACACACACACACACACACACACACACACACACATATATATATATATATATATATATATATGTGTAAGTGTCTGTGTGTGCGTGTGTGTGCTTGCGTATGTGTGAACAATAGGATAAAAATCTCGTGAAATCTTATAGAATATGAAAAATATAAAACCGTTTCATTGAACGATGTACACTTTTGCATTCTCACCGGAAATTACAATAAAAATGTTGGAGTTTCTATGTGTCAATTTGATGACTGAGCAGAGAATTCGGAAAGAGTTGGATGATATATTCTGTAAACATTATGGTATTCAGAATGATCACTAGTGATGCCGATTTTTTTGTCTATATTCCCCATCACACAGGTCTTCAGGTGCGCATGTGTTCAAAACGGAGGCCTACATCATATTCACTGTAGAGGTAAGGCTATTCTGGGTAAAAAGAACAACTGCAGAAATATCATATGCTTAACAACAGGAATTGACATCATAAGAAACAAGCAGAAGAATTTTATTTGTGGCTGTCAGAAAATTTCTGCAAACACATGCACCCTTATATCTGGCCACCCAGCTTCCAAGCCAGTAACCCACTTCTTTATTTTTATGTGGGGCACAGTTAAGCAAGAAGTCAACAATAAAAAATGAACTGAAGGCAAGAATGAGGAAAACTTTCACCAACTTAAAGAACCAGACCACCTAGATCAGATGCAGGGGATTCCGAAGTCATATGTAGGCCATGATTGAAGCCACTGGCAATTTTACAGGATAAATTTACTCTCTTGTAATTATTGATATTTTTGTATAATTTTGGTAAATATATCTGTTAATTATATTGCCCGAGTTGTTTTCTTTTTTGCGTAATTTATACTACATTCATCCATAGCAACATATATATATGTATGTATATATATTTATATATATATATATATGTGTGTGTGTGTGTGTGTGTGTTCTAACAGGTTTTAAAAGAAATTACAAAAACAGGCATACTTTTGTGATGCATTTGTACAGTTATCTTGTTTATGTTCACCTTTTCGCAAAAGTGGATGAACATCCAAGATGGTTAATCCTACAAAAGCCCCAAACTCATCAGTTGATTAATAATAACATGTCCACTCCTTGAACATGATCCTCATAAAACTCCCGAAAAATGACAAAAAATCTCCTCTCAGTCCATGTACAAGAGAAGATGATGCAGTTCTGTTTCAAGAGAACAATTTGTCAGAAGCATTATTATTTCAGATAATGATTCTGGCATATGTTACAACATCGTGGCAACTTGAAAAATGATGTAACATTTCTATTGATATAAAATTGTGGAATCGTCACACAGATTTGTACGTTCAAAAAGAGCAGTTGGGCATTTTTGGTGTACATTTATATACTTGATATCCCCTTCGATAAATATACGTGAATAAATTTATGACCGTTTCTAATGCAAGAATGATGCGGTAAAATTAAAATCGATGTTGAAATTTTACTATGGCAATTTATTGTAAATCGTTGTGTGCCTTAATATGAGTAGATCAAATAATTAAACTTTGAAAGCAGCACGTTTTCTAGTTGGAAAGTCAGGTCTATATATATATATATATATATATATATATATATTCATACACCAGGGTGATAGCACAGTTTTGGTAGCTCAAGGCGGTACTACCACTCCTGGCGTTACCAAGCATTATATATATATATATACATATATATATATATATATATATATATATATATATATATATATATATATATATATATATATATATATATACATACTCCAGATCAAATAAGAGCAAAGACTACACTGGACGTTAATCTTTATTTTGCAGTTTGTGATTTGAATTTAAAAAAAACAAAAAAAAAACGCGTTTAGTTTTGGCCGTTGATGTTATTACGCGTTTACCGTAACCGACTCTTACGTAATCACACGGGAATGCTAGTTCCGCGTGTATTTTCTCCATGCTGAAAACTTCTTGCTTTCGACCAAATCCAACTTGATGCATATTGTGCCGAGGTCTGAAGACGATTTAAGGCAACTTTCAAACTGCGGCCAGTGATTCCTATTTTTGAAAGAAACGAAATGACTGAGTGTCCTATAAATCCACGGCAACCAACCTCAATAGGGATCACATGGCATGTCCAACCCTTTTCCACGCAGTCGGCACCCAGTGTCTCGTAGCGGTTTTTCTTCCGCTCGTGTGCTTCATCCCGGTTTTCTTCCCAGGTGACAGTCAATTCTATGAGGAGAACACTCTTCTTTGAATCGGACCATGCTACAATGTCCGGCCGCTTTTCTGTTTGAATAATGTGAACTGGAAATTGTAGAGCTGTCTTGAGATCTGCTGAAACTTTCTAGTCACTAGCTCCGTTCAGTAGTTTCATGTTAGGATTTTGCTTCCTCACAGGACATTCACCTTCTTTGATAAACTGAATTATGGGTTCCTTGGCTGTTATAGATTGTTTGCTGTCTCACATTGTGCTTTTAATAAATCTATTATCACATCTAACACCTTGTTATGGCACCATATGTACATTTGAAGCGATTGTAGACATGCAGATAGTACGTGGCGCAAAGTACCCCGATCACCTTTGTACGACAGGCACAGATCCGAATTGGTATATCCCCATAATATTAGGTTGGTCGCATTTGGTAAGAGATCATAAGTAGAGCGAAGAAGGAATGATATCGCCATTGGTTCCATTGCAATTAAGGATTTCCATGATAATTTAATTGGTTCGATATCATTCCATTTTGTCCACACACATTGTTTGGCCTGAGTAACAGCACTGGTTTTTCTTTGCTCTTCCTCAAAGATCCTGACTTCTTCGCTCACCATGTCTCTTTTTCCTTTTGAATCCACTTTGGAGAATAGCTTTTTGTTCGTGCTACCCAGCCCAGCTCGATTGGTTTGAGTGACGCCTATGATGTCTTTTATTCGTAGGCTGCATTCCGCCTCCTGGGTGGTCTTAACGGCCAACCACTTCGTGCCTGATTTTATTTCTGGATACGACTTACGAATGATATCGTCGCCTGAGTCCTTCATAATCATGTGAAGGCGTACTTTCCCAATTTTGAATTCTACCAGTGAGGATATTGGGAGTTGTAGGTTTCCAGAATTGGTATATAAACCCACTTTAGAAAATCAAGGAGGAACTCCGAGCCACTTACGCAGATATTTGTTGCTATATTGTTGGATCCGTTCAACACGATTTATCGCAATCTCGTGCAGACCATGTTGGTAACACCAAGCCTTCATCTTTCCAGGTAGACAGGTTTTATCAATTGATTTAAGCCCTTTCAACGCTACTTTCTGGACCTCTGGACCTCTTTGTCGATCAGTTAGTGGAATTGAATAGAGACGTCCGAGAATCTTCACCGGCTTCTCCCTGACTGTTGGGATCTTATCACCCCCAATTTTTAAATGGATCTCCTTGACAGATCCTCCGACTAACGATAGGCTTCGACTTTTCTTATGTTTAGCCTTCATTCTCGCACATGTGAAAAATTCATAATACCTTTGTAGTAAACCATCGGCAGCGATTTGGGATAGAACGAGTATGGTGATGTCGTCCATAAAAGCTCTGGAAGAAGGAAGAGTCAGATGTTCATTTTTCATTACTCCTTTCGACGTATTTGCTGCACCTCTTAAAATGAGTTCCATGGCCAGAACGAAAAGAAGTGGGGAAATCACACAGCCCATCATGATGCCGATCTCAAGTGCCTGCCACTTGGTGGTATAGTTTTTAACGGTAAATTTCATGAAAGCTGAATCGAAGCATTTCATTATGATTTCCCCAACCTTGGTAGGGAAGTTGAAAAATTCGAGGGCCATTCGGATTAAGTGGTGCGGAACTGAACCGTATGCATTGGCAAGATCAAGCCAGATCACATGTAGTTCTGTTTTGTCCCTTTTCGCTGAGAGTATTGAGTTCCATATCATCTGTGAATGTTCCACACATCCAGGGAAGCCAGGTATCCCAGCCCTCTGGACAGATGTACTTATATAATGATTGCTCATCAGAAAGGTTGACATACGACGAGCAAGAACTCAAAAAAATATTTTCCCTTCTACATTTTGAAGGGATATTGGGCGAAAATTTGTGATACCTCTTGACTGCATTTCCTTTGGTATCCAAATACCATCGGCCAGACACCATTCCTGTGGTACAATACCCTACTTCCAAGCCTGCTGAAGGAGGGCAGTGAGTTTCCTGAGGACACGTGGGCAGTTCTTATATAACTTGTACGATATCCCATTCAAACCCTGGGCACTACCTGCGCGGGCCTTATGGACGAAATTTCGAACTTCATTTAGTTTTATCCCGCTATCATCAAACATTACTGTTGGATCTTGGCGTTTTGGTAAATCTCTTAGCTGAGGTATTAGGATACCGTTTAAATCATCTGAGTATGTCATTCTCAAATGGTTCTCGAGTTCCTCCTTCGGTACATCAAGCTTGCCACTTTTTGATTCCACAAAATGTTTTTTTGCGAAAGCATAAGGATTTGAGTAAAATGCTCTCCGATCCTGACGATTTTTCTTTCGATATTTCCTCTGACAAAAAAAATCTAAAGAAAAACTCTCATATATATATATATATATATATATATATATATATAAGAAATCTACTGATCGACAAATATTTCACGCAAAATCATTCAAGGTGAAGCAGAGAATGAAAAAAAGAAATTAAACCATGGACAGCAATTGAGCTCGGCGAAGAATTGTCAGAGAATTGACTAAATGATAGCAAGGAATCATTACCCACAAATAACAAATATTTATAACAATGATATACGAAAGCATATCTGAATCCAAAACTGGTATCATCAAGTCGTAGATACGTTACAAGAGCAGAAAACACAATTGTTTGAATTTCTGAAATGTGTTAATTTTATTTACATTATTTACACTATAGTCTATAGTCACCATCTTTGGTGTTGTTAGCACAACGTTTAAGGTTCTGTGCACTGCGGCCTTTGTAGGATGTTTGCCCAACCGGGAAATAACAGAAAAGTTTGAACTGGACACGTGATTTGATATTTATCGTTTGCTTTTTTTTCATTCTGTTACCTATATCTAAAATGACCTCATCAACTTATGTTTTATTTATAAATAAAGAAATGTTATAGCTGCTCTAAACATAGCGATTTAAGCCTAGTTCGAAAAATTGCTGTAGTATCAGTAGTAGTAGCACTTATCAGCAGACATGTTAGAATTAGAGCGTGAGGAGGTTCGTTATTCGGAATTGTCTTACGCGACAACAGTTTTGTGTATTAAAGCATTTTCCTTAAGTTGCGAATTCAAAATTAAGGAACTGGAAAAATACTTTGTATGAACGGATGTGCAATGCTTTATGCTGCTGTTTTCGGATGTTATGGCCAGAATTTGGTACAGGCAACATAAAAACATGAAGCCATTCACTTGTATTAGTGAATATTTTCTGAAAAGAAGTTGGTACTAATAAAATACAGTTTAAGTGATGGAGAAGAATATATGAGATAGAAGATAGCAATTGGCGTTTTCTTTAAACTTTTGGGGCTATCAGGGCAAAAAGTATGTGGAAGATTTTTGGACAGAGGGAAAGTGAGAGAAAAGAATCTGAGAGAAGTATAAATGGCCGTTCAGTTCAGTTAAAGTGCCATACGTGATACACGCTTGGGCGATCATGTCTCGAAAGAGACATGACTGACTGGGCAGAAGATTATCCCGCAGTAGGTTGCCATTGATTTCTGCGGTAGACTGGTTGCCGACCAAGGCTATAGAACCCAATCTGTCCTGCTATTTAACCCATAGCTGGAAGGAAGAGACGGATTAATACCTTTCCCAAGGGTATTTGCGCGTAAGTGAATACAATGGATTCAACTGGAATTCGAACTCGGCTCCCCGGTTTCTCGTTCCGAGCCGATATCCACTGTACCCCGTTACATTTGTCTATATTAATCTATGTGGTCGGGGCACCAGAGTAAGAAGCTCGTTGACGTAGAAGCCCTAAAAATTTTTGAAGAAAAAAAAACATAGAAAACCTACATCTCGTCAGTGAGAAAGTGACTGAAATCGAGCCATTATATTGGGATCGATTATGTTGCTGACGGTTTTTTTTTATCGAGAACCCCAAGGTAAATAGCAGAAGCACTTGACCACATGTGGCAACATTATCCAATGCATTGTCAATTAAAAGATTTATAAATATTTCTAGTGAGAAAAACTTCCTGGCCCGACACAGTGAACCAATATTTATAGCAGTAGATTCAGCTATGGATTCGTGATGGTCATTCCATTTGAGGTCATTTGAGAAAGTGACACCAAAGAATCGCAATGTGTTGCTCTCTAAACAACTAACGCTATCTATTCTGATGCTAAGTAGGAAAGTATCTCTATGGTGTTTAAAGGGGAAAGCAGCTTCATTTAGGAGGCCTTAAATGTTACGAAGCATTTTCTAACATATTCTGTCACTGATTAGAGGTTGCCATGAAGGGAATCAGCCAGGTTTTATTTCTTGCCCTGGCAAATTTTGTATTGTCACAAGAGTAAATCGTGTTGTCTTTTGCATAAATGACGATCTGTGAAATGAATACATCAAGAAGATTATTGATGAAAATCAATAAAAGCGTAGGGCCTAGAATAGCGCCTTGAGAGACGTCCGCGTTCGTAAGAATGGATCTTTCTAAACAACAGTCATTTCTGGAATTAATAGGAACGATTGTATTAAATCTAACACAAGACCAGAAATGCCGTAGCCTTGTAGCTTCTTTAGGACAATAACTGGATTTTCTTCACCTTCGAGTGCCTTATGGGAGTCGAGCTTAGAAATTATTTCATAGAACAGGGCTTTGGTTATATATATATATATATATATATATATATATATATATATATATATATATATATCCGACCGAGTGTGTTCCCGGCCAGAAATGGCCATTCTTTGAAAGGCCGGCAACACACTCGCACAGACACAAGCTTCTCTGCCATTCTAACGATGAGATTTTGATCTCGAAATATTAATGTTTAATAAATAGGTATTACCCAAAATCTTCTTTACCTTCCTTTATTTTACTCAACGCATTTTGACAGCCTTCAAGACATAACCATATATATATATATATATATATATATATATATATATATATATATATATTACTTAGTTGAGCCTCAGATCTAGGTGGCTAATTTAGAATGGGTTCTCCAGACTACAGAAGTGTGGAGTCGGAAGTGTATTTTCGAGTAAAGCAGTCGAACCTATTTGTTGTGAAAGTCAGAACTTCAAATTCATTGAATAGTGGAGATATTGAGACAATTACTACTACTGCTATTATTATTATTATTATTATTATTATTATTATTATTATGAATGTTATGTTAGATTATTAATGAGTAATGTAATGATATATTTTTATTTGAATTTCCATTATATATGTTCATGTCGTTCTCTGCAAATACGGGGACATTACATATAATACTGCAATTCTGGGGCCTATGAAATTATACAATTTCGATTTATATTTATATAAGTATTGATTAGTTTTTATTCTCCGATTGGTAGTCATTTTTTAAGTTAATAGTTTTCCAACACTTACGTACTTTAGAAGAAGGAAAATATATGTTACACGTTGAATATAGGTTTTACTTTGCTTCATTGAAAAAAAAAATTATTTCTTTTTTCATTTTCTTACCTCATTGAATATAATTGAAATTCCATTTTTCTAGCATCATTGACTATTTTAAAAGTTATACAATCATTTACCAATGATTTTTACAAGGACGTAAGAAAAATGAAAAATTGATATATTTCAACAAGTGAGATTTATTTTCGTTTTCGTGAAAACGATTTGATAATTTCCAAACATAGCCACGATTTACCGAATTATTGATGCCTTTGTGATGACCTAATGAAATGTGAATAAGTTTTGCAATCTATTTATATATTTCAATCATAAAAATTCAACATATAATTTATGTCGTTAAATAAATTAGAAGAAAGTATTTAATAAATTAAAATAATGATTCATTAGAAATATTTAATAATTATTTAAATTATAATATAATTCAAGTCTTTTAGTATATTTTTTTACAATTTTGTGTATACTTATAAAAATTTAAAAGTTTTCACCCATGTTATTATTTTATAGAAAATTTGTTACGCATCATTGTAACTCGAAAGTATTCAGTAAATACATTGTTTTTATTCTTAACTTTGGAGATATAGAAAAATTTACAAATATAGACCGATAACAAGTTCAAAGACGAATTTTAGAAACAAGACGCTTGGCTGATATTAACTGATTAATGGCACTATTCAGATTAAGAATTCAGGAACCTGTATTTCAACAAAACTTAAATGTTCCACAGACAGTCCTGTATGGTTAGACCCTCAATTACTTCTGGCCAGGATTTAAACCCGAACAATTTTACAACAGTCGGAGGATCGGAAAATGTCCTCACAAATGAAAACCCTTTCTAATAGTTATTAACCATGTAAGACTAAATGACTATAATGTTTCTTAATTGTAATAGTTGTTAAGTTAGAATGTTAATGTACCTAAAATATTTCTGCCCTTATTTACCTAGGAGATGATTTGGTTTGTCGGTTGGAAAATTACTCCTTTGCAATTATTTGATAATTTAATTATGATTTATGTTTTATATATTCATATACAAAGTTTACTGTGATTTCTTATGAGATCATAAAATACAGCAAATTCATTCTATTTCTATTCCTGATATAGAAATATTTTATCTAAATTTATATTTTAGATATTCAATTCATTTCGTCTTCTTAAAAGGCTACTCTCATGCTTTCTTACAACAGGATGGGATAACCACTTTCATATTCCAAATGCTTTTTTTATTTCACTACAAATATAAATAAATTTTACAACTTTTAGCTTGTGTTCTTGTGGCTCATCTATATCAGATTTTTCACAAATCTTCATTTTCTTCATTATTTCTTTTCGATTATTTTTATTTTGAAAATATGAGACGTCAAACAATCGATCTTCGTATTTAATGAATAGAAAAAGAGCATGTAAGAATTGATTTCGAGTGAATTTTTGTTTGAGGAGATGTTCAAGATGTTCACTTTTCGATATTCTTTTTTAAGTTTTTATTCTTTAAAATATTTATTTAATCTCTCATACTTAACGATGAACGACAATCGATAACTGTATTTCTTGTGATTCCTTGATACAGTCTTGAAAATTGACAGCATTTGCAGTGTTTCTCAAATAGTGAACACACTTTGGCTCGGTTTTATTTGGTTTCATTTTTCATGTTTCTCTGTTATCATCGTCATATTTTGGGAGCTTAGCAGGATGAATCCGACAAAACAGACACAGATTTGCTGACTCATTCGGTGGTCGAGAGGAGAGGGGAAAATTAAATATGCACTCATAAATTAGCAGATTTTTATAATATTTTTAAGATTTAATGTGTAGCAGTTATAAATATTGCTAAATTTAAAACAAACTTAATTTATGTATGCATTTGAAATTTTAAGGACAAAGTACGTGTAAATTTTATTCATCATTTGCCTTTAAAAAATTTCTGAGGAATAATATAATTAGCAAGATTAATAAAACACCGTATATTATAAACAGTGTTAAATGTCATATTTATTTTCATATATATAATCGATGTAAAATTGAGCTTATTATTCTTAGTAGTCAAACATAAAATTAGTAATTAATTAGTTCATGTTGTAAGCGTTAATCGTATTGATTGTAAGAAACACGATGTAATTCAAATAACATTTAATACTAATACGTTCTGATTTAAATAATTGGAAATTATGTCAAGTTAGGTTAAGTTAAACATATTTTGTTTAACAAGTTAATGTAAGTAATTGTGTTTCTAGCATTTTCCCGGCTTTCTTTTTTGATATGATCCAAGTCGAGTTTCCCAACCTCCACATTTTGCTTTTGAACCTCCTTTTTCATCTTGATTTGGTCAGTTATTAATTTTTTCATTCCATTATCTAATTTACTGTTTCCTACTCTCTTAGCGAGTGTGCTACTTAATTTCGCTGTTTAAATGAATACGGCAGCCACTCTGACTTTTTGTGGGGTGGACAGATCTTACGAACATTTATTTATTTTTGTTTGAAAATTTTGTCATATTTTAGTTTTTTTCAGGATTTCATCCCCTCCCTTTTTCATTTTCATATCTTTAATTTTTTTAATTTATTTTTGCATTATCTTATATAGAATCAAATATTTCTATCATGAGTTCAGTTCCCCATTTTTATTTTCCCCTCTGAATGTGTTCTTGCGATTTATGGACGATTGGCATGAGATGGATGGGTTCTTGTGGCTAACGAGCAAATTGTAATGAGTGACTGCTTTCTGAAACTAATTAGCTAGGAATAGGACAGTGAGAACCAATCTCAACCCACCCCCATTTATTACTTATGCCACGTTTTACTATATTTACAGTAATAAATATATTTTCCATGTTAATTACGTCCCACTCTAGTTACCACGTTGTTGGAGGCCATCTATATTCAGTCTTTAAAGCATTCACCGTGTAAACAGACAGAGCATATTTGACCTGAAAATTATTTCCTTTTAAGATTCGTTTCCGTTATATCTTTTACATTATCTTGAAACGATAATTATTTATTATTCACTTCGATTTAGCTCTGTTGAGCGAGGTGCGAAACCGATTAGGTAACGCTATTTTCAATTTCACTTTTTTTAAATATTATCATTATGGATGGTAATAAAAATATTTCTGTCTGTCTTACTTTATCTTTTTCTTTCTCTCTCTCACACACTCATTCTCTTTCTCTCTCTCTCTCTCTCTCTCTCTCTCTATATATATATATATATATATATATATATATATATAAAACAATATAACGAGAGTATCCAACGGAGAATTTGCAATGTGATCGGTACCGAATTATCAGCTCGGCTGCAGTCGCTCTCTCACCGGCGGTAAGTGACTTCCCTGTGTCTCATCTATACATACTTTCACGGTTTCTGCGCTGAAGAACTTAGATCACTGGTGCTCCCTAGATATGAATTTACACGAGCTACTAGATTAGCAACAAGGTCCCACCCTTTTACAGTGAACCGATAAAGTGTAACTGCAATTTCTACTCTAACAGCTTCTTTTCACGCACTTCTGTGGAATTCACTTTCATATACTTGCTTCCCTGACAGCTGCAACCTCCAGGAATTTAAATGTAAGGTCAATAGACATCTCCTATCAAACTGACTCGCATCCATTCTCATGAGCTCTTTATCTACTCCGCCACCATCCTTTGTATCCTCATCCGTCTATTACCCTCCCCCTGACACTCCCTATAACCTACCTCTCTTTCTCATCACTTTCCGCTATGTAACCACCTGCGCAATATTGTACAGGATTTGGTTGTCAACATGAAGAGAGCGCAGATGGTTTTGAAAGAGCTAAATGAGTTTAATGATGATTACGACGGTACGGCATCTGAACAGAAGTCTCGTATTTGTTGGGTACTCAGACTCAACCTGATGACCTACATCAAATGCCTTGAGGGGTTAGAGCTCTCCTGTGTTAAGAGATTATCCACTGGAAGACGGTATCTCTGGCAAAATATTTTTAACTATGCTAAGAAGGATAATCCAGTCATGTCTGACAGATAATTTATTCCACTAAATCACTCCTTTCATCAAGCCATCTACCTCCCTAGAGTAGAAGACCCTTGACTTTTTTATGTTTAGAATACTGTTAAAAGAGAGTTCAATAAAATTAGATGAAGTATCAAAATGAACTAAAGGTAAGGATTATAGTAGCGTTCACCAACGTAAACAAGGAGACAGTCTAGAAAAGATGCAGCGGACTACGAAGTCTTATGAAGGCCTTGGTTGAAGTCAATAGCAATTTCATTGAATAAATTTACGCTTTTGTATTTCAAAATATTTTTGTGAAACATAAGTAATTATTTCTGTTAAAAATTGATATCAATGCTATTTCAATATTAAAGCAATTTTGATAGTAGTTTATTCATCACCCCATGAACAAGATATTATCTTTTCGCTACTTTAATGGTCTGAATATTCTTTGACAACCGCATTTCTACAGTTCAGTTCGATATGGAGTCCACAGCAAATCTTATGACACGGAAAATCAGTATTATTTGCATACCATTAAATATGTTTTACTTTATCAGGAATATTGAAATACATATCGGTTGCAGCAGAATACGTGGGACAGCAGTAGACAAAGTATTCTTTTAAACGTTTTATTCTAAACAACGCTATAACACAACAAGAAGTCAGAAGTTTACTAGGAGTGAAATAAAATGAATAGATATTAGAAAATGGAGATTAATGTTCGTTTAAATTTTTGAAAGAAGAAAGAACTTGAAAAGAATTCCACAGTTGAGAAATGCGAATTAAAAATGTTAGAGTAGAATTGGTGGTTGGATTTAGTTTGTTCAATAGTAAAACAGTGAAACCTACATGCGAATAAGTTGTATGCATGAAATTCAGTAGTCAAAGCAGTAGGGTAAAGCTTATCAGAGTAGCTATCATTAAAATATTTGTAGGAAAGATGTTGGTCAAAAAGTGACTGAAGTCGAGATGCCTAGTCAGGTTAGATTATATTAAAAACCCTTTATAAATTGTGTCAAGAATCTGAAAATATACTGTAGGTACTACAGACCACATATGTTAGTGAGATTCAATGCACAAAAGAATGATAGATTTATAAGTGTGCAGGATGAATACTTCCATGAAACATTACCTGTTTAATCATTTTGCTTGATAGAGATGCAGCAAATGATTCGGTGTCCATGACAGGGAAAAGCCTGAGGTGAAGAAAAATAGCGGGATGTTCTCTTGAAGTTTAGTATTATCTTTGTTGATGGCAGAAAAATTTCTCTGTGGTGATTATATGAAAAGGGTTCTGTTTTTAGAAACGTTAAAGTTTAAAAAACAATTTCTTGCTATATAAAACCACTGATTAGAAGTCCGTTTGAAAAACAGTTTCCAGATTTACTTTGTCGGATATTTCCTATTTGTTACTATGACACATGTAAATGATTGTGTCATAATCATTTCTTTGAGGATTGATGATATCGGAGTTATTATTGATGAAGAATAGAAACAGTGTAGATCTAAAGAGCTCTGGAGGAATCTCGCGTGATTATGCAATGATCTGCAATCATGCCCATTTAATGCAATCTTTATAAGTTTGCAGTCGTTGATTTTGTGTAGAAGATCAGTATGTCAATACATATCGAACGACTTTTAGATATCTAGATCTACAGTCCGAAATTCGTCATTCTTATCTAAAGTTTTTTACAAAAATTGGATGATGGCCGTTAATGCAATATGTTAATCAATTCGACATTGGTTAGAGTCTCGAATATAATGCATAAAAGCAATAAGGGACAAAGAGGGTGATAATTTGAGCACTCAGAATATTTCTTAGATTTCGTAGAAAAAATGGACTAAAGCGAAAGTGTCTCAAAAAGCTGCATGCATGAAAGAATTGGCTACAATTTCTAATACAAAAGCTGAGTGACGGCCGTTAATGCAAGATGTTAATCAGAGGAAATAAGAAGGCGATCAAATAGATAAGCATATTCGTCAAGATTAGTGTGGAAACAATCGAGTAAGTATCGTATTTGAGAGAAAGATTAGGAAATATAGATGTTCTAGGTTGAATGCCAGCGAGATCTTTGACATTACAGTGAATAATCTACATGACACTGTGGGCACTGAAGCCTCCAAATAAAAAGTTATTTACAGATTGGTGTATAGTGAGGGCCTCATCTATATTATCATAAATATTACCTAGCACACAACAACCATAAGAGGAAGAACGAAAGACAAACAAGATAACTGATAGAGTTAAGAAAAAGAAACTCGTAGTCCTGTGTAGTGGCAGTGAAAGATATTTCCGAACAGAGACAAAATTATTATGGATGCTGAGAATAAAGTCATTTCGTAAGAGAGGAAGATAGCCAGGCACATAATATTCGGCGAAAGTTTTTCTTTTAATTATTGTTTTTCTATTATTTAGTTGGATCTTCGGCGTTGGGGCGCTAACCTAGCACATTTATCACAAAACAGTCACTCCCTATGTCACTCCCTATTTCTTTCTCGGTCAAAAGCAGTAGAAGAAAAAAAGTGTACAATTAATCTTTAAATAGAAGGAATTTACCACAATGTTTGTAAATTTTAAACAGAAAATTAAAAATGAAAGTATTATTAAATGTATCAGATAATTCTGATGATTTATAGGAATTTCTTTTAACAAATCATAGTTAAGCCATTCAAGTTATGTTAGCTTAGACCATCGTCCCGGATAAATCATTTTCAAAATGTTTAATGTCTTGCGAACCAAAATATTTGCAGTTACCTGTTTCTTTTTTTCTTACTTCAAATAATCTTTTGCCATTTATTTTGATTTTGTTGTCTGATGTATTGCGTTATTCCATGTGACATGAAACGATTTTTTCTGTATTTTTAAACAAAATTAACAGAAGAAATAAAAAGTGAAAATAATATATATTAAAATAATTCCAAGTGAACAGATATTACACTTAAAAATGTGTAAGATAGATTCTGGCGATAAAGATGCTCTACCATGAACCTGTAAATCAACAGTTCTGGCAGCATACCAAGCAACTGATTCAGCGGAAAACTTTAGCTCAAAATGACTCAATTATTTACTCTCTTGAAGGCTAGCTACAGCCATACTGATAGACAGAAAAACACATTTCTCTTAGATGATTAAAGATGAGACCAGCTACTTTTATTAACTCAGATTAAAATAGAAATATAAAGTAATTATATCAGATATATTTTCTGAAATCGATTGAATGATATTTAAACTATCCAACGCTAATATACATTTTATAAAATAACTAATTCAAAATTAAGAGGTCTTAGAAATTATGGAAACAAAAAGGAAATTAATACTGAGTATCAGGAAGAGACATGCAATGAGGAAGGAGGGCTTGGAAAACCTGATACTAACAGGCCAAATAGAGGGAAAAATAGACAGGGGAAAACAGCGGATAACATATTTGAAGGACCTAATCAGGTGGATGATGGAACGAGGGTTGCATGTTGTAACAGGAGAAGGATTGCTAACAGCCACCACGGATAGGGAGACATGATCGCCTATGTCCTGAAGCGATAAGGCATATAGAAGAAGAAGAATATCCATCACACGAGCGTTTCAGAAATTATGTGTGAATAAATTATAGTGTAACCCTGATATAAGAGAGTTGTCGGTACCGTATAAAGTTCTCTTATATCCGGGTTTGGTATATTTTATATACAATACCAAAGGCTCTAATTTGGGACCAGAGAAAATCAAACTTATATCCGAGTTTCTCTTATATCTGGGTCTCTTATATCCGGGTTATACAGGATATAATAATTGGAGTCATAAATAATTTTCGGTTTGTTATTATATTTCAATATATGCCTACCGATTTCTATAGAAGATATTTACGTCTTAACCTAGTTCATATGTAAGTAAATTTGTGGAGCCTGTAGTAACATGTGTTTTCCCAATTCTTTACGCCATTAAAAGCATTATAACGATCGAGGTAAAAATCTTGTCAAAATTAGGTGATGAAACAAATCAAAAGATATTCGAGCAAATGAATATGAATATCCCGAACAAATATTGGAATCGCTATCCAGTATTACAGATTTAAACCCAAAACACCTATCTTAAATCGAAGTGAATGAAGATTTGCTGAAACATGTTGCGTTAGAAAATGTGTATTCCAAATCATGATACAGTTAATTTTTTTTATGTTAAACACCTTTAACCAAGCAGTGTAGAAACATATACGTTTGTATTTATACAGAATTATTGCAGCTTCATAGGCATGAATCTAGAAGTATCGAGTATCTATTATTGAATGTTCCACAAAATACATTTAATTTTAATATGAAGTTCCACAATTTCAAAGGCAAAACAATACATTTCGGGCGTCACACTTTGAATATTTGAGATATTTGGCACAGAAAGAAGCGGGACTTCATAACAGGGAATACAATCTACCGACGTCTGTTTAGAATACGGGGGAGAGAATATATGTGCAACAAAGAAACATACAATTATGTAACATTATTTTTACAAAAGAAAAAATGTAATCCTAAGATCAATACAACGGAGCGAAAGAAATTATTAGAGTGGTATTGTTTGTTTTGCAGTTTATTATAAATCGCAATATGAGTCGTGTTAAAGAAAACAGGGGATTTGTTGCACAAATTGTAAAATCTGAAAAACAGAAAAACTAGCTGAAAACTGAATAGAATAAAAAGGAAAAATATATATATTTTTGCATTGTTTATTAAGAATCTTGGGTTTATTAAGAATCTTGGGTTTTCGGACGGTGGAAGTGAAAAATAGCGAAAGCCAAAACAAATTGTCAAAAAACTTTGATGAGGTTAAGAATGATAATGTTTTAACTATGAGAATAAAAACGAATTATAAATCTCACTGGCTTTAAAGTTTCCATGTTAATGGCGGTATTTACTGACGTAATCAGTTGAATCAAGAGGAGGAAGATGAAAAGAAATAACGGCAGAGGAGGTGTTGCTGCCTCATTGGTTTAACAAACCCCCCACCTCGAAATGTGTAGGTGGAGGTAATCTCATTGGTCAAGGAATTGATTTGCATAGATATCCAGGGTCCAGCCAGCACTACCAAGAGAATTTAGGACAAGCATAAAAATTGGGACCCCGAGTAGCAAAATAAGTTTTAAAGTTGCAGTCAACGTCCAGTCGGTTCAGGGCCCAGAGATGTAACGACTGAGGGAAAAGTGTTCCCAAATGTGGGCCACGACCAAGAAGACCTGTTGCCTTCCATAGAGCTCCTGGCTGAATATGTAAAGTAACGTAGCCTGCCGCCGCCGATCGACTTAAGTCGAATAATGCACCTCCGATAGAATCCTGGGAAAAATGTATGGAAACAGAATGATCCGAGAATGAGTTAAACTAGCTGAAAGAAGATTTTTTTTTATTGCTGAGCAAAAGAGACAAGACGAATCTTCTATCATCACCAATCTTCCGCTCTACTTCGGCTGTTTCCGTAAAGCTTTGATAAAGAGCCCTGAAAGAAGTTTTTGCAATAAAAGTAATTGAGCAAATTGAAAGCTCTGATTATTCTAAATGAAAACTTTTACTCCGTTGTGAAAATTGAATTCGACGATTGTAAATCCAGCTTTTATTACTAATTATTTATATATATATATATATATATATATATATATATATATATATATATATAGATATGTATCACAGCTCATCAGTACGGTTAGACTCCGATTGTTTTTAACCCAGGATTGAAACCCGACGGAATTGGTGTCAGTCGGCTATTCTACCTCTGAGCTATGTGCGCTCGGTAGAAGGAGGCAGAGTTTTTAGTGTGTATATACCCGCTCAATAGCCAGAACGCTCTAATACATTACTGAATGAGCGATGCGTACATTCCAGAGTAGCTACTGTTTTCCAAAGTCTACCATTCTTCCAGAATGCTCAATCAGGGTGTGAGAGCGTAAATAGTCATCATATATATATATATATATATATATATATATATATATATATATATATATAAAGGTTATTTTCCGCAACTTATCCAGGCGTCTTCCAATTTATTTATTTATTCTTTTTAATTTTTTTATGCCGTATTATTATTTTTATTAACCCAATTGTACACGTGTGTCCGGTCTTGTTTGAGGTGGTAGAGAAACAGCTACAGGTTAACAATGTGTCTTTCCTGAGATCAAAACACAGAGCGTGGGCAGGAAATTCATCGATGTAATAGATGACTTGAGGACCAGCTACTGTGACGAGACCATCACGACTGGCGACCCGAGAGCGTCGGCATAAGTGGTGTCGTGTTCGACAGCATCAACCCTGATACAGGTTCCGGTCATCATCGTAATTGGGGGCTGGAGCGTGGGGTCAGCCAGCGGTCGAGTCCGGGACACTGTGTCACATTTACAATCAGAAGGGTATATGTTAATTTTCTGGAGTATTTAACGAGAAAAGAAACACTAGATCAATTAAAAGGCACTAGAGAAATGATGACCTGTGCAGTAGGTGAATTCTAAGGCAGTGTATTAACTGAGTTTGTAGCAGAAGATGGTAGAATAAAATAAATCCTACAGTATTTAAAGAGAAACAAGAATAGGAAGGTGTGGTAAAGGTTTATCATTAATATGATGATATATGTTTAAGCATTTAAGAAGAGAAAATATCGTTCCATATCACCCTCTCTCTATCTCTATCTCTCTCTCTCTTGCCACGCACAGATGCATTGATGACTTCACACTGTTGTTAGGAGTCACAGTTTTGAATCTTGCCGAATGATACATATTTGCGTAACCAAAATACTTAGCCGGTAGAGTAAATATATATATATATATATATATATATATACTATAGTCATCCGCAGACAGATCTGTTTCGCTGTATTAGAGCTCATCAGTACGGCTTAGACTCCGGTCGCTTCCTAACCCAAGAGTGAAACCCGACCAAACTTGCGTCAGTTGGCGATTCTACCCCTAGGCCACAAGCGTTCAGTAGAAGAAGGCCGGCTTTTTAGCGCGTATAAACACGCCCAATAGCTAGAGTAATCCAATTCATTATCGAATGAGCGGTGGGTAAATGCCGGAGTAGCTACTGTTTACAAAGTCTGCCACTCTTCCAGGGTGCTCAATCAGGGTGTGAGAGCGTAAATACTATAGTCATCTGCATATATATATATATATATATATATATATATATGCAAACCAATTAGAAGAAAGATAATGTTGGCAAAGTGCAAAAACAATAACTTAAAACAGTACACAATATAAAATTAGAGTAATTAATATATATTAATTATAACTTCTGCAAAATAAAACCTAATTGTATATTTCACTTCGATATTAAACGAACAATGTCTTAGCTATTTAACAATGTCTCATGAATTATTTAACAATGATAGTATTATAACCATAATTGTTAACTACGTGATGTGACATTTCAAATTTAAAGCAAAATATAAAAGGTTTTAGTTGCTTCTATTTTGCACATGTTGTAACGCACACACACACACACACACACATATATATATATATATATATATATATATATATATATATATATATATATACGCATGCATTTATATTTTAAATGAAATAAGCTACTACTAAGGAATGTGCTACAACGATCTCAGTGCTAAATTAAATGTAAGATTTTTTTGTTTAAATAAATACTCGGTAAACAACTCATGAATGTATAAAACGTTTAGACGTGGTTGGTTATTTCTCCTTGGAAATATATTTAAAATAAATAAATATATGCAAAAACATCTTTGAGAATGGCTATCGTAAAATATCGTTATATGATCCCGATTCATCTCGGTCGTATATGTCTCTTTAAACTGAATAAACTTTTCAAAATCATGTGCACGATTATCAGATATGAAAGAGAAATATTTTGTTAATAATGGGTAATTTTTTGAGTGCGTGCGAGTCTTTTTAAACAGACCTCAGGATGCATACATACCTGTTTTATGGTCTATTTCCGACCTTATCACATTATCTAACTTTAGAAGCTAAAATTTAATATAATACTCACCTGCGTGAGGCAGATAAATACGGAAATTTCTGTTTTAAGATAGATTCTCTTCATCAGGCAATGTTGGATGTTGGTTGTGCAAATGATTTACATTTAAAAACAAAACATTCTTTGCAGTTTATGTATGAGGGAAAATATAAAATTTATGTGTGTGTTCCTTTTAATTAAAGAGAATAATTATTTTGTAATTTGGCCCGTATTTTTCAAAGAATACAGGCTAATATTTTCTCCTTTTTACTCCTTTTTCCTCTTCCCTCCCATTCCTCTCTTCTTCTAATATATATATATATATATATCCTTTAGATGCTGTCAACACTTTCTCCAGGCTGGACCATTAGTTAAAGCAGGCCATGCCGATAGATTCCTTTCTCAAGTTCGCCCTGACGTCCCTGATGGCTGCTTTGAGAGCCTTCTCTTTTTGTAGGTTCTTCTGTTCCCCTTTCACCCCAAGACACTAAACACAATATAATGGAGATGATTGCAGTCAGGCAAGCTGCTGCACATGTCATTTTACCAGTAGTACAGTGAGCAAGAGGCGCCTCTTGAGCACTTAAGTTTTATAATTCAATAACACTTGAATTTATGCCAGATTGTCCACATGCTGATGCCTATTTCCATTTTGCTAAAATTCATATTGAAAATTTTCATAGAGTGCTTCTTATGTGTTTCGAGTGATTGTTGCCTGAAGTCCCATATCTCTTTTCAATGTTGTAGTCCAGTGTTTTAGGGTATTCAAAACCTTTAATGATGTTTTTTGTCTTTGTGACAGTCTCGATGATTGTATTTTGAAGACACCTCGATTACTAAGAAGTTTATGTGTAAATATTCAGACAGCTGCTGAGGTGTTGCACTTTATAATGAGCCTGTTGAAACCTCGATAAGCTGTGACAGGAAAAAATACCAGATTTATCTAAACCACACACGCCTAGTCATCAATTTGCTTTGTATAATATATTGAGCGGGATATGCAACGCTGTTCTCGCTTTCTTCTGGTCATTTTGGTGTCGTTGTGATATTGTTCCATCAGAAATATTACTTATTTAACTATATAATATATTTAATTTTTTATGATTCTTGGGAACATGATCCAGCTGATTTAATTTAGATTTTTTTTCATCGTCTTTGTTAATACATATCCAACATTGTGATAACATAATATCTGTCACGAATGGTGAAAAGTTAAAAGAATAAAACGCAAAAATACTATGGATGAAGTAGTGATTAGAAGCACTTTCTAAATATTTCGTCTAAGTTTATTGTTTTCTCTTTTAATTATAATAGCATTTTTATATCAAAATCTTGTTATCAGGAGCAACTTTTTCATTTATCTTGATTGCTCAAATATTATTTTTGTGTTCATATAATCTTCTATTAAATCTTCTTGAGGTTTCTCCAATGTATTTTTCCTGACAATCATTACCGGTAATGGAGTAAACTCGTCCTTCACGTTTTGTTTTGTATTGATTAAGTTTTTCATTGTATTAGACTAGATAGTGTAAAATTTTATCAGTTTAGATAAATTCATTTCAGTTGTGTCTGTAATACTGGCTAGAGTAATTTATTTTTAATTCGTTAAATTTTTTAGGATAGGTCGTTTTAATTTTCAGATATTTTGTGTGTCTTCTGTTTATCATTGAATATTTTGTAGCTCGCTTTAGGAGTTTTTTTTAATATATTTCTCTTTTTCGGGTAAACATAGATGACTAAATTCTGAATAATCTTATGTTGTATTTGATGATTATTCCAGATATTATTTTGTTGTTATGATAGAAATATAAATTTATAAGATCAGTTTATTAGCTGATCGTTGGTGAATACTAAATTTTGAGTATATGTAGGAAATGTGAATTATTTCTTTCTTCACATACGTATGAAAATTCTATTTTATGCTCGAATATTTTTAGTTTATTTACATGACGCTCTAAATCAATATGATGGTGTTATATTAGCAGTATGTCATCAATATATTGGAAGTATATTGTGTAGATAGAATATTGTGTAGATAGAATATTGTGTAGATAGAATATTGTGTAGATAGAATATTGTGTAGATAGAATATTTTAAAAGAGAGCAGGTTTGAGAAATTCTAAAGAACTATATACTCTCATTTAATTAAGAGGAGATCTCTATGACAATCAAGATTTTTGTTTATAAAAACTGTTATTAAATTCATTGGTGATGAGACAGCCTACGTTTATCATCTTAGCTACCGGGAGAGAGAAGTTTATCTTTCATTGAGATAGGATTGATTCTTAAAAGATTTCCGCATTTTTCAACCCAGACATTTTTTTTTTTATAAGCGTTTCACCCCGAGCAAGGCATGTCACTGCCACTACTGCGCAGGGGGCTACGTAGAGTGGAGAAAGGCTGATTACATATAGGAAATGTCAGAGGGTGGGTGATAGGCGGGTAAGGATACCGAGAATGAGGGTTGGGTAGATGAGAGTGTTCTGAGAATAGTTGGGAGTTAGTGTGATAGGAGGTGTCTATTGACCCTACATTTAAACACCTGGAGATTGTAACTGTCGGGAAAGCAGAGTTGTGGAAGGGAGTTCCACAGGCGGGAAGCGCGAGAAAAGAAGCTGTTGGAGTAGAATTTACGGTTACATCTTATTTGTTTAACTGTAAAAGGGTGGGACCTAGTTGCTAATCTAGTATCTCGTGTAAATTCCTGCTTAGGCGGCACCAGTGATCTAAACTCATCGAAGCAGAAGCCATGAAAGTACGATATTTAATATCTGGAATGGACATGTGTTTGTGTGAAACTATCTCTCGCGGGGATACTTTCTTTTGTTTGTTCTTATTTATTATTATTTGTTTGATCTTATATTAGTTTATACCATAATTTATATTCATTTTTCATTATTTTACTCATAGCCATGTTAATATTTTTTGCTTGAGCAATTATTTAATTTCGTTTAATTTTATATGTATCGGTATTACTGAGTCGTGAAATTATTGTTTTCATCTTGCGAATTTTTATTCTTAATGACAATCCTGATGCCCTTCAAGGAAATAATGTAGTTTCTGTATTTTCGACACGACACCAAGTCTTGACATGTTTAAAAGAAATAATAGTTTTATTAATGCTTTTCCATTCTTCAAGACAGTGCGAGAGATGGAATAAATATATATTGACTTGAGCGTCCGAAAAGACACACACCGATGAATCTCATCGGATAGGCCGCCATCTAGACATTAAATGCATCCGTATCAACTTTGCAAAGCTTATTTTAATGCTTCTGTAGTAGTATTAAGTTTTTGTAATATTTGGGAGCGATGGACAGGTTGTCTCCTAAATTTTGCACTTGGCTTTATTTCTGGCCATTGTATTTTTTAACTTGTTTTTATTTTCTTTCTTTTTAGAAAGTTTTACACATTTTTTCTCAGGCAAAAATGAGTTCGTTTATCCCTTGAAGACATTGTCTGCTTGAACGAGTCCAATTTACGAAAGAACACCTTTTTTGGAAGCAAAGGGCACATCATTAGCGTTCTTCTTTGACATCCAAGACAATTTTTCCGTTAAGATGAAGAACCACAAAATTATGTAACAGTATTGGTCAGATTATAAATGTACATTGTTATCTATATATACGCATTTACGTAGAAGAAATATGTGTGCGTATGTGCAAGAGAGATAAATCTTTCGTATGCTGGTTTATGTGAATCAAATTAAGTATCTAGAACAGGAGATAAATCTACGAGTAAAATGTTGTGTGTGTAAAATGTCTTCTGATACATATATTATCCGGATACGCACGTTTTAAGATACAAAAACACACAGGCGTGCATATAAAAAGGTGTAATGGATGAATTATCATCTCTGATATATTTACCAAAATTACGCAAAAATATCTTGAAATACTAAAGAGGATATTTACCCGCCAAAATCACCATTGGCTTCAACAATAGCTCCAGACAACTTCGTAATCTCCTCCATCGCCTTTTTGGCGATCGCCTTTTTTAACAATGTGAATGCAGATGTAATCGCTGCCTTCTGTTACTCTTATCTTACCAAGTGAATGCAGACGTAATCGTTGACTTCATTTAATCTTAATTTACCAAGTAAATGCAGACGTAATATTTGCCTTCCGTTACATTTATTTTACCAAGTGAATGCAAACGTAATCGTTGCCGACTGTAAATCTTAATTTACCAAGTGAATGCAAATGTAATCGTTTCCTTCTGTTAACCTTATTTTAATACGTGAATACAGAAGTAAACGTTGCCTTCTTTTAATTTTATTTTACAAAGTGAATGCAGACGTATTGGTTGCCTTCTGCTAATCTTATTTTAACAAGTGAATTCAGAAGTAATCGCTGCCTTCTGTTAATGTCATTTTACCAAGTGAATGCAGACATAATTGTTGCCTTATATTAATCTTAAATTACCAAGTGAATGCAGACTTCATAGTTGCCTTATGTTAATCTTATTTTACCAAGTAAACGCAGACTTAATCTTAGCCTACACTTAATCTTATTTTACCAAGTGAATGCAGACGTAATCGTTGCCTTCTGTTAATCTTATTTTACCAAGTGAATGCAGAAGTAATCGTTGCCTTCTCTTAATCGTATTTTACCAAGTGAATGCAGACGTAATCGTTGCCTTCTTTTAATCTAATTTTACCAAGTGAATACAGATGAAATCGTTGCCATCTGTTAATCTTAATTTACCAAGTGAATGCAGATGTAATCGTTGTGCTCTCTTAATCTAATATCACCAAGTGAATGCAGACGCAATCGTTGATTTCTGATAAATGAATGCAGAAGTACTCATTGCCTTTTGTTAATCATATTTTACAAAGAGAATGCAGACGTAATTTTTGCCTTCTGTTAAAGTTATTTTACGAAGTGAAAACAGAGGTAATCGATGCATGTGCATAATCTTATTTTTCCAAATGAATGAAAACGTAATCGTTGTCTTCTGTTAATCTTGTTTTACCAAGTGAATGCAGATGCAATTGTTGCCTTCCTTGAATTTTATTTTACAAAGTGAATGCAGACGTAATCGTTGCTTTCTGTTAATCGTATTTGCCAAGTGAATGCAGACATAATCTTTGCCTTCTTTTAAACTTATTTAATCAAGTTAATGCAGACACAATCATAGACTTTTCATAAAACAATTTTACCAAGTAAATGCAGACGTAATCTTTGCCTACTTTTAATCTTATATTTCCAAGTAAATGCAGACGTAATCGTATCCATCTGTTAATCTTATTTTAACCAGTGAATGCAGACGTAATCGTTGACTTCTTTTTATTTTAATTTACCATTACGTTGCCTTCTATTAATCTTGCTTTACCAAGTGAACACAGACGTAATCGTTGCTTTCTGTTAATCTTATTTTACTAAGTGAATGCAGATACAAATGTTGCCTTCTCTTATTCTTAAATTACCAAATAAATGCAGACCTAATCGTTGCCTTCTGTTAATATTGTTTTACAAAATGAATGCAGACGTGATCGTTGCCTTCTGTTAATCTTAAATTACCATGGGAATCCAGACGTAATATTTGCCTTCTTTTAAACTTATTTTCCCAAGTGAATGCGGCCGTAATTGTTCGTTTCTGTAAATTATATTTTACAAAGTTAATGCAGTCGTAATCGTTGACTTCTATTAAACCTATTTTACAAAGTAAATGCAGACGTAATATTTGCCGACTTTTAATTTTCTTTTTCTAACTGAATGCAGACGTAATCGTTGCCTTCTGTTAATCTTATTTTACCACGTAAATGCAGACGTAATCGTTGCTTTCTTTTAAACATATTTTACCATGTAAATGCAGCCGTAATCGTAGCCTTCTTTTTAACATATTTTGCCAAGTGAATGCAGACGTAATAGTTGCCATATTTAAATCTTACTTTACCAAGTGAATGCAGATGTCATCGTTGCCTTCTTTTATTCTTATTTTTCAAAGTGAGTGCAGACGTAATTGTTGCTTTCTATTGATCTTATTTTACCAAGTGTATGCAGAAGTAATCGTTGCCTTCTGTTAATCTTATTTTACCATGTAAATGCAGGCGTAATATTTGCATTCTGGTAAAATTATTTTATGTAAATGCAGACGTAATCTTTGCATTCTGGTAAACTTATTATACCAAGTGAATATAGACGTAATTGTTGCCTTCTGTTAATCTTATTTTAATAAGTGAATGCAGACGTCATCGTTGCCTTCTTTTATTCTTATTTTTCAAAGTGAGTGCTGACGTAATCGTAGCCTTCTGTTAATCTCATTTTACCAAGTGTATGCACAACTGATCGCTGCCTTCTGTTAATCTCATTTTACCATGTAAATGCTGACGTATACTTTGTATTCTAGTGAAATTATTTTACCAAGTGAATAAAGACGAAATCTTGGCCTTCTATTAATTTTTTTTTCATGTGGATACAGACGTAATCGTGGCCTTCTTTTAATCTTATTTTGTAAAGTGAATGCAGACGTAATCTTTGACTTCTGTTAATAATATTTTACCTGCTGAATGCAAACGTAATCGTTGACTTCTGTTAAACTTATTTTACCAAGTGAATACAGAGGCAATTGCTGCAGTCTTTTTATCTTATTTTTACCAAGTGAATGCAAAGTAATCTTTGTCTTCTGTTAACCTTCTTTTACCAAGGTAATGCAAAAGTAATCGTTGCCTTCTGTTAATCTTATTTTTTCAAGTCAATGCAGACGCAAAAGTTGCCTTCTCTTAATCCTATTTTACCAAATGAATACATACGTAATCGTTGCCTTCTGTTAATCTTATTTTACCAAGTCAATGCAGACGTATTTGTTGACATCACTTAATCTTAATTTACCAACTTTATACAAACGTAATCGTTGCCTTCTTTTAATCTTAGATTGTAAAATTAATGCTGACGTATTCGTTGTCTTCTGTTAATCTTTTTTATCAAGCGAATTCTGACATAATCTTTGCCTTCTGTTAATGTTATTTTACCAAGTTAATGCTGATGTAATCTTTGACTTCTGTAATCTTATTTTGCCAAATGAATGCAGACGTAATCGATGCCTTCTGTTAATCTTTGGTATGGAAATGAATTTCGGTAGTATCTCTCAAAAATTCACTCTACAACTAATAATGAAGTAGATTGACGTCGGGGAAGTTATGCGGCCGCAGAAATTATTTAACCATACTTTTGACACAAGTCATCGCTACGCTTTCAAGCAACTTAATATACGTCATTGTTTTGAGTTTGAGGTTCTGTGGAAGCATAAATGGAACCATAGTGTCGGTATTACTAGTTATTACTTGAACGACCTTCTTAATCACTACTGAATTCATCCAACTCTTTCCGAATCATCTATAATATCATCAGATTGACGCACAAAAACTATGATAAGTTCATACTAGAACTTCCTTGGCGAATGCCAAGCAGTAAATTAAGCTATTTCCATTTTTCTGTAGGAGTGAATTGTGTTATGGTTCGGGAATGATCCTACTAGACTGTGCGGTCGACAAAAATATTAAAAATAAAAAAAAATAAACAATAAACGCGCATGCGAAAAATCAAAATCAAAATGAACCTATCGCACCCTGTACAATAAATAATGTCATGCATTTAAAAATATAACCATTTAGAAATTCAAATATGACATTCTCTAGAAACAAAAACACACAGTTATTTTATTCCTTGTTAAAAGCATCGGATTTTTGGTGAAAAGCATGTGAAACAGATTAATATATGCATCAGTGGTTAATGATTTTCGTCATTAGAATAAAAGTTAAAATTTGGAAATAATTAAAAGATCGGGCGCGTTTGATTCTTCTCATGTAATGAGAAAATATATTTTTTAAATTAGATAAATTTTTTATTTTAAATGACACATAAGAAAATAATGGTTTTCTGGACTTACATTCAGTGAAATTATTTATTTAAATAAAATGAGAAAACCAAATTTTAACAAGGAATTTTCACAAAGAACTTACCTGATAGATATTCTGTTTACACGTAGAAGTTATTTTTTTTATATAAGAAGCCGTCAGCTTTGTACTAGAGAAAAAATTCGATATATTGTCAGTTTTCGATTTTTTTAATGACAGTTTCTGGATATTGTGACAATTTCAACAATGAAATGTCAAATTCTAATTAACATTTGAATATATCCGTGTGTTTGGGCGCGTGTATGCAGTTAAAGTTAAAAGAAAACACAACAACATTGTTTTTCACTCTTTAGAATAATACTTTATTATTCATGTTGATATCCAAGTTGATAATATTAGATTTATTTTATTTAAATGTTATTTCCAGTTTCATGCAAGTTATTTATATTTGTATGCATGCATTCACGTATATGCAGACACGGTAAACATATAATTATTCATATATGAATATACGTATGTCGAATCCGGGATCAAACACTATCTTTTCGTGGAGTCAAGCTGAAGGACTAAGGGTAATTAAATTTTATTCTATTTAATGTATAATATACCTCAAGACAACATTTTTTAAACGAATAGTAATATATATATATATATATATATATATATATATATATATATCGGAAAAAATATTAATAAAGACAAAAAAACTGACGCGTCGCATTGTCTCGTGTCCTCTGAAGGATATTACTAAGGCAAGCGTAACGATAATCATTCACAAGAAGTATTTAATAATGAAGTCGAAATATTTCAAATTTAAGAAAGGCTTTGAATATGCTTCAGTCAAACATTTTTTATGAACGTTATTAAATTACTTTTCTTTTGCAAACCAAACGATCTTTTTCATCTGACTATTAATATTTGTTGCAAAATGAAATCCTCACATTTGCCTTGATAATTTTTGTCTTCCGTCATATATATATATATATATATATATATATATATGTGTGTGTGTGTGTGTGTGTGTGTGTGTGTGTGTGTGTGTGTGTGTGTGTGTGTGTGTGATATTCTTAGGTTATTACAAAAAGTTAAAAGTTTAAGAGTTTTCTGGGAGGGTTCATAAATACATCATTCACAACGGACAAAGCGTTATATAACGACATTTACTAAAATCAGACTCATTAAATATGCGATGAAATACCTTGAAATACTTTAAAAATAATTTGTTTCCGGAATCTCATGCTATAATTTTCAGGAACGCTATCACCAATAACATATATGATGGTTGAAACACTGGTTTAAGGGGCCATTCTATCCACGAACGATCACTATAGGTAAAATCAATTTTTGCTAAAACAGGCATACCATTCTGAACAACAGGACTGACATCCGTATATGCATATACGTGTTTATATATATATATATATATATATATATATATATATATATATATATATATATATCGTCATAAAAAATCAAGTAAACTCCGAAAATCATGCAAGCAGTTAATCATAAATCGACATTTAACATTCTACTGTAAGCTTTAGGTTTTGATTTATAATTCAGATTATTTAAATCATTGTCTATTGCCCTGAAATTTAGCCTATGTTTATTAACTTCTGTCATAATTTTCGGAATTAACTTGATCCATAATGTTTGTAATATGATGATGGAAGTATATATTTTTAGTATTTTAATGTTTGTGTGAGTTTTGCATGTAGTTTTTCGTGTTTTTCTTATTTATATGAGGATACAAATAAACATATTTCATTTATATGATATAATATGCATTAAGTAAAAGTGAGTGTATTACGGCATGTATAACATGCATTGGTCTGTAACACATAACCTCGTATGTATGTTTAATATATACGTGCATATATGTATGTTTAATATATACGTGCATATATGTATATATATATATATGTGTGTGTGTGTGTATGTGTGTGTATGTATATGTGCCTGTGTGCATGTGTGAATGGATATATATAAATATATATATGAATATGCACACAATTACACAAACATATTTTAACATTTTTCCTGGTATTAAGAAAAACAGTGCTCGATGTAATATAACAGAGCTAAGTAGTATATATAAATTAATATACATATTATCCTCCGTCTATAGCAAACCTCGAATTTTCATTCGATATGCAGTAATCAGGTGCATATTATGAACAGTCAGTCAGTTAAGGGCCATACGTGATACACGCTTGGGCGATCATGCCTCGAAAGAGAAATGACTGACTGGGCAGAATATTATCCCGCAGTAGGTTGCCATTGCTTTCTACGTTAGACTGGTTGCCGACCAAGGTTATAGAACCCAATCTGTCCTGTTATTTAACCCATAACTGGAAGGAAGTGGCAGATTAATACCTTTTCCAAGGGTATTTGCGCGTAAGTGAATGCAATAAATTCGGCTGGAATTCGAACTCGGCTCCCCGATTTCTCGTTCCGAGCCGATATCCAACGCACCACAACGCACATCCTAAATAGACCCTTTCTAAATTTGAATACTTTTTCTTTCTTTATTTTTGCTTCTCGCGTTTGCGTTGGTCACGTTCGCTATAAATTTTAACTCTTGAATTAAATTATTTTTAATTTATTAGATTTTCAATTTGGTGAATACTGAAACATTAAAATGAAATCGGAAGATTAAATAATAAAATTTGATGTAATATACATGAATTTATTTTCTAAATTCATGTTTAAGTTAATTTAATTAAATTATACATTTAACAAATTAAAAATGGCATTGCAATAACTTATAAAGAATATATAAACTTTGCGAGAACCAACAATATAAATTCCAATCCAGAATCCGCCAGTCCATAGTAAACACCTTGTTATTGTGTATTGCATGTAATTACATGTCCTGTTATAGACGAAGTATAACATATATATATATATATATATATATATATATATATATATATATATATATATATATATATTAATGCTTATTTTGAAGCCTATTCCACCCTTAGTCACCTTATATAACCAAGCTTACTAGCAGTATCATTTGAACTCTAATCGTAACTTACATGCCAATATTTTAACCGAATAATCATCAGCAAAGTCTGTTCATAAATGACATTAACAGTTTTTTTTTCGAATCAACCGATTATGTTTACTGACTGACAACAAAGGAAAAGTTAATGAGTAGTTGAAATAGTGTAATTGGTCAATTCTTGGCTTTTTCATTATAAAATAATTATTTAATTTATGAAAGAAGTACTATTTTTATTAAATTAATTACTACCCCTTTTTGAAAACTATAATATTAATCCTTTCTGATTTTACACATACAAACACATATCTAAGCTAAAAATAATTATAATAAATCAATAAAACACTAAATATGTCTTTAATTGATTGTTATAGATTGTCGTTAAATTTCAAAGCGAGTCAGGATTTCTCTATTTACCTATATATTTCCGAGTGTATATGTATTTATATAACTGAGTTGTGCTATGCTATGTTTGTTTTATCAACGTTTATTTTTAATTTATAAGTAATTATTTTTATCTTAACCTTTTGCCCCCCTAACCTAATATTGTTATTGCTATCTTCACATTTTTAAGTCATTCGAATTTAATTTTCAAATATATGGATGATAATAAACAATTCATAGCCTATATTTAACTATTGTGTATTTTTCCACGGTTCTTAACAATCAGACAATACTGAAAACTAGCATTTAGTATTTTTTTACGAATCGAAACAATTTAGCTTAGCATATGAACAGGTAAAACAAACATAATATTTTTCTTCAGTATTATTCATGGTATTTGCTCAGGTCAGCTTGTCAGCTTTTAGTTTTCTTTTTTTTCAGCAATGAGCAAATCATTTAAAACATATATTACTTTTTAAATCAGTCTTTTTGCAAATGAATTTAGCATGAAGACCAAGAAAACATCAATTTTTTTTTGTGAACTCAATTAAATGTTGTCATCTTATAATGTTTTCATTGTACAACAAAGGTTTTTTAAATTTCATCATTTTATTTTATTTTTTCTGTTTTTAGGTTTTAATCGAAAATATGGGGGAAGGCGTATAAACCGGTAATATGATAGATCAACGAAACTTATCGAAACGCAATTTGAATGATTGTTTTTTATTCATTTTTGTAACAGAATGCGTGCTGATGATGTCAATGTTGGATTCACAAAATTAGTTTGTTTTTTCTGTAGAATCAAAGGTTCGTATACTGAGTCCGTGTACAGTTTAAGAGTAAAGAAGTCATTGAATGACTATTGTACATTTCTGTATTTGGGGGACAGTTGAAAGGTGTCATTTTAGACATTATTTTTCGTTTTAGATGTATATAACTATTTCGTAAAAAAATGAAATATTCTTCATAATCTGTCCTTTATGAAAAATTCGTATTTTCCCGTCTTCATTCACATTCAAATGTATGTATTTAATGGGACTAAATTAATGTTAAAAAAGCAAACATCTCTGAAATTGTGAATAAATGAAAACGTATCATTTAATGCAACCTTGATATTTGTGTGTGTATGGGAGTTTATGTATTCGAGGGCGCATTTGTATGTAGCAGAAGACATATCTAAACGCAAGGATCTTACCATTGAACACGGATTAGAACACTAATCTCGAAGGCCATGGTTATTGTAATGTACTTTATACAACTTGCCTATCTATATAATTGTTGTTCTTTTGGAAATTAAGATAAGAACATCTGTATGTCTCAATACGAAAAGGTATATTTATATATTTTATATCAGAGAATTCGTACCAATGGAACATTCTGTAGGGATTTTACACATAGAAAAATATTGCATTATACGTTATCAACAAACACCGGCATTTCATCGCTATCTACTTGAAATTGAATATTCCATCTTTAAAATTGATAAATTCTTTTTTTTTTTGCTTTATATTTTTATATTCAAATATTCACTGATTAAAAACAAAATGTATAGACTATCGATTCTATTAGAGAACATTGCAAAATAATCTGTTTATATACAGCGAAATATATTTTGTAGCAATACATTGCGAGAAAAAAACCCTCCTCACAACTAAAGCTGCTGCAATCATTACCATTCGACTTATTGACTTTCTATCTTTAAACCTCGTCTTTGTTATCTAAGCACGCAAAAAATTAACATTTACAAACGTATTTACATTGGAGTGATTTAGATTTATGAGAATGGTCCCTAAATTCCGCAAAATGTGTTTATTCTTCTTTATCGTAATATCGACTCTACATATAAGATATTTTAATATGTTACATAAAAAGTTCACTGATTCGAACTGAAATTGTGAGAGGTTTATTTATTGTGTAAGTTGAATAACTTAAATTTTATTATGGGATTACCATTTCGCAACGACGTGAGATTTTGAGTTTTATACGATAAAAGTCGTGTTTGACATTAGTTTATTATTTTGATATTTATTTTTCTATCAATGGATTTAATTAATATTAGACATTATTAAAACAACTGCTAAATGAATACTCAATGACAGAACGATATGAACTATATTTGAAATTCTTAATTTTATTAGTCCAGTTAAAAATCAATTGCCTTTTATGTACGTTTCTACACATATATGAACATATACATTTAATTGATGATTATTATGGTGTTTAAACACGATATAAACATATATGTATATAATTGTAATTAATTACGCAAGATTAGTCTAAACCACGACGACATTCAGACGCATCAACATATCTGTACGAATGTGTGTGTACCAACAATGATGCACGTAGTACGTGTAGACAAAAGCTTATATCTAATGTTTCGTTTTTTTGTCCGCCTTCGCCACCAAATATATTGAAACATAAACACGAAAAAAAGAAAGAATGAACATGTGATTACACAAAAAATGTATGTCATGGCCAATTGAAATTGCGTTGCACCATATGGTAAAATTTTGCGTTAAATGGCCGATAGAAGTCTCGAAGTCGTTTCAAAACAGTTGGATCCACAGTCGGATGTGGCCTTCCTTTGGTCTTGCCAAGGCAATGCGGGTGTCCGCTGCCTTCTGTTTTTTTCAAGCAAGGAAAACCTTTCGTCTCATTAAAATAGAAATGTTTCTCTGAGATAATCCTCTTCAACCCGAGGAAATCTTGAACCCGGCTTAACTCCCTGGCCGGGTCGGTGATCAATTCCTCACCGCTTACAAAGTGGATCTGTGAAAGCGGGAAATAGTGCAACCAGCGCTCAAGAAACTTGGCGTAGACTCCGATGCGAATGACGTTCCATGTGGTGTCCACAATGCGCGTAGTCGTGTTGACAAATGCAAGATCCTCAAATCGCTGCATGTGAATTCTCTTGCTAGCCAGTTGGGCATAGTCAGAGATGGCACGCGTTATAGGATCACGCACAATCACGAGGATCTTCATATTCTTCGACATTTTGAATATACGCTTCGGCACTTCCTTGGTAATGAAGTAACTTGGTGTTTTCTCAATGGTCATTTGTCCATCTATGGTTGGTGGCATCTTATTCCTACAAAAGAGAAGAAATATAAGAGATTAACAAAAGATGTTTTAATCTTATACAGACACTAGCAGTATAGCCCGGCGTTGCTCGGGTGTAATGAAAGCTTTAAAACTAATCCATGGTCCTGGAGCTCAGACTCCTTGGACTTTGGTACGAAAGGCTAAAAAGCAATAGTTGTTTCCAGTTAAAGCGAAAACGTAGACTGAAAAAAAAATGAATGGATGTAAATCAAAGTTTGATTTCGATATCAAATATTCTGCACTATTGTAAGAACTGCAACCTTGAAGATTTTGAGTATCATTTCTTATGTCTTTGTCTATGAGTGTATCAAATTTGATTAAAATCGCACCAATCCTTCCATAACCCGATTTTTTCGATTATCGATTTTCCATATTTATTGGGGGTACCTCGACACAAAACCTAGGTATGAACACTTGCAGGCGCTTATAGTACAACTGTGTAAATTTTCAAGAAAATCGGTTCAGCCGTTTCGGAGTCTATAGGTAACGGACACACCCACACCCACAGACACACACAAAGTTCCATTTATAAATAAGTTTAGATAATAATTTACCATTGTTTATAGTATCTTTAAAAATAGATACTATATATTTTTTACAAATATGTTCACCCTACACAAGGTTCAAGAGCCACTCAATTTAGTCTTACAGATTCAAACGCTGAGATGAATTTAATGATAATTCAAGACATGACGAATTTAAGTTTGTAATGAGAGAAGAAGCTTCCTCTTGTGAGACAGTGCCACAGAACAGTAGATTGTATAAAGAAATTTTTCGACTGGAACTCACATCTCAACAGATTTATCCAAAACAAAAGGATGAGTCGCTTCAATATGCGTGGCATGAAGTTAATTTCGTAAAAGGCGACTATAGTAATCAACTCAAAATTAATTAACCTTTTTATAAAATATAAATTTATCGATTTAGGAAAGAAAAGTAATGTTTAATTTTGCTTAACGAAAAGTGTACTGCAAAATGTAAATTCACAAATCCTCAAAATCACAAATTAAAGAAATATTTGAAACAAAAATATCACTATATATTATAGTCAAGTGAATAAAGCCAAACAGCTGAATTCTGATAAAATTTGTTTGCTGAGAAAATTTTCCATTTGATTAAATTTTATAATGATGAGATAAATTGCAATATCCGAATGGAGAGTCAGAGGATATTCATTTTGTAGAAATTCAAAATCTTCCGTTTAAGGAAGAGATAACCGCAAATTACTCATGAAATATTCATAATGATAATAGAATATCCATAAAAATGCCCCTATATATATATATATATATATATATATCAAACAAAAATTTCGATGTTTAAATCTGTTGAATAGCCATTTCTACGAGGACTTTCTCGTTTCTTCAGCAACGGCGAAATGTAAATTTCATTTAATCAAATTCAAGTGACAAATGATTTCATACCGCTAGAAGTCCAAAAAACATCCATCCACGGGAAAATAAAATGGGGTGGGATTAATAATTTTCGAAATAAACAGTCAAACACCTCTTTCCTTTTTTTCTGTTTTTCTTTTCCTTTTTCTTTTTTCTATTTCTATTTTTTTTATTTCATTCACCCTACAACTTCTATTCCCCTGACATGGCTAGACTTCAACTTTTAAACTCTCATTCCAGATAAGGAGGAGGGAATTTCTTTTAATATGGTACATAGATATCTGTCTGCTTCCATGTCTATTTAAAAAATTATTAATCTCATCTCATTTTCTTTACCCGTGGATGCATATTTTTTGTTTTACGGTATGAAATCTTTTGTCATTTGAACTTGATTGAATAAAATTTTCGTTTCGCCGTTGCTGAAGAAGCGAGGATTTCCTCGTAGAAATGACTTTTCAACGGATTTAAACATCGAAAGTTTTGTTTTATTTTTATATCTGGCTCTCTAAATAGAATATAATATTTGCATCGAGCACTCCACTTTGATTAATTTTAGTATTAGTGAAATTAATATTAATTAGGATCGGGTTCTGGGGATTTACCTACCTGATTATCCTGTTGGATTTATATATATATATATATATATATATATATATATAATTAGTAATTATAAGTACATTGCGACACGGAAATTTCTGTTTCCAGATAAATTCTCGTCATCATGAAATGTTGGGTGTTGGTTGGGAAAATGATTTATATTTAAATACAAAAAAATTCGTGTTGCTATTTATGTATGTGAGAAGATGTAAAGTTATGTGTGTGATGCTTTTAACTCATCATAATATAGATTCAATTTGAAATTTGGCCAGTAGTTTCTAGGGAATACATACTTATTTTTTTCTATCTTTTTTTCTTTTCTTTTTTCTTTTCACTAACGGTCAAAGTGTCAACCTATTCTAACCTAATTTTGTTTTCCTTTTTTTATTTTTATTTTAATTTTTATTGATTCTCACTATATAGTATTAGGTTTAGTGTATCTATGCTAGTACAAAAATGTCTTTCTGCTTTCTTCATATTTTGACCTTTTCTATTAGAAACAGGAAAGAGATGAAGAACGAAAAAAAACATTTTTTTATATTTTTCTGATACTGAAGGAGGCTTCTGATTAAAATTCTTCTTCTTATCAGTATGTATTTAATTTTACCTTTTTTCAAAACATTTAATTTATAAATAATTTATTTTATTTTTCATTCTAATTTTCTTCCTGCTCTCATCCTTCTAATATTTATTTATTTATTGTAATTTTTTAAAAATCTTTTATATACCAATTTACTTATTTTATTTTAATATCTCGTCTATTAGATTAGCAATTAGATCCCACCCTTTTAGAGTGAAACCGATAAAATGCAACCGCAACATCTACTCCAACAGTTTCTTTTCTCGTACTTTCCGACTCTGGAATTCCCTGGAATTCACATAACTGCTTCCCCGACGGCTAAAATCTCCAGGATTTTAAATGTAAGGTCAATAGACACTTCCTAACACAATAACTCGCTTCCATTCTTTCAAACACTCTTCCCATCCTCCAAACTATCTATCACCCCCCCATCTGACATTTCCTATATCTAACCACTCTTTCTATTTACCTTCCCCTATGTAGCCCCAAGCGCAATAGTGGCAGTGGAATGCCTTGCTTGGGGTGAAACGATTAAAAAACAAATTATTTTCCATCAGTGAATTATTGGATGTTAATTAATATATAGTTTTTTCTTATATCTATATTCTAAGTTAAACTTTCTGCAATGTCAATATCTCACAATTATATCGTTAGTTTATTTAATAGATTTGTGTTATTTTGTGACTGAATAATATATAATTTTTCGTATAGACACGACGAGCATAGGTCGTTTAAAAACTTACATGATTTAGTTTTTTACAATGTTTCACAATGTCGCCATGTACTCTTAATTCATAATTATGTGATTATATTATGCTCTACATTATTTATTGTAATGAGCAGAGTTTATAAAAAATAAATATCAGGAAACTCAAAATGGTAAAACCTTGGGTCCTCTTTAACTGTATACACACATATATATATATATATAAAGAGAGAGAGAGAGAGAGAGAGAGAGAGAGAGAGAGAGAATGAAAAGAATATATTATACAGTTTAAAGTTATCCAATTATGCCATATTTATAGAGAAACATCACATAATTAATGGAATGGAGCTAATATATATATATATATATATATATATATATATATATATATATATATATATATATATAAAACAAACATCTGCCCGGGCATCGAATATTGCTGGCATATCTGGTAGGGTGCTTCTGCTATCCACCTAGGGGTCCTTGACAAAATCCAACGGATAATCTGTAATGTGATCGATTCCGACTTGACAGCTCAGACATAGTAACTATCTCACCGGCGTAATGTGGTTTCCTTTTACAAATAATGTAACGGCTTCTGCTCAGATGAACTTAGCTCACTAGTGCCCCCTATATATGAATTTACTCGAGCCAATAGATTAACAACCAGGTCTAACCATTTTGCTGTAAAACCAATAAAATGTAAACGAAAATTCCACTCCAGGAGCTTCTTTTCTTGCATATCCCGCAGGTAAAATTCCCTTTCATTTACTTGTTTCCGCGACAGCTTCAATCCCCAGGAATGTAAATATAAAATCAATAGTCATCTCCTATCTAACTAACTTGCATCTTCTTTCTCATGCACCTTTCTCTTTCCACTCTACTAGTATTCTCATCGTTCACATCCCCACTTCCTGACACCCCCTATAATCTCTTTTTATCATAACTTCCCTCCTATGTAACCTACTGCACACCAGTGGCAATAAATTTCCTTGCTTGAAGCGATAAGTTTATAGCCCAGACTTTAGAATTGCCAACTGACGCCATTTCGGTCGGATTTCAATCCTGGATTAAAAGCAATCGGAGTCTTACCGTACTGATGAGCTCTGATACAGCGAAACACATCTGTCTGCATATATATATATAATTTGAATATATAAATAAGTTTGAATAAAAAGTTTGAGAAGCCGTGACCGTGTAGAATTATTGTTGTTGTTATTATTATTATTATTCATCTTGCTTTCTTCTTTCATGATACATTAAGTGTCCATAATGGTATTTGTGACGCTCCACGCGTTTCAAGTCTACATTTGACTCTCTTCAGGTGAATAAACTTAAGACTTCCCATATAGACATATATAGAAAGACATGTGCATGCGTGTATAACTCTCACTCTATCACACATATCAATTCCCTTGTGTTTTCTTTTTTCAAAACTTCTTTTGATTAATTTTCCGTAATAAGGAAATTGCATTCGAAACCTCCTATGCCGTTTACATATCGGGCTGTATATATGCAAAATTTATTTGTTTTATGCATTTAATTGAATATAGTTTTTGAGTGACTGTGTAGTTTGTTTCTATACTTCTATGGATTTGTTAATATTAGTTATGCACGTATATATCGGGTTTTCATAGGTTGGTATATAAGTGTGAGAATACAGCAGTATATATATCCATCAGTTATTTGTCTACACACATATACACACACACATATATGTATGAATATAAATGTATGTGAGTGTATGTGTGTGAGAGTTTTTATGTTTATGTGTTTATGTAAGTATGTATGCATATTGCGGTTATTTGTGTATATATGTATGTTTGCATACCTATTCGTGCGCATGTGTATGAGTTTATAGTCGGTCATTTTGCCGAGTATGCACTTTTTCACTTAACCCTTGTTACCACTTACAACATAAGACTAAAGATCTATCTATCTATCTATCTATCTATCTATCTATCTATCTATCTATCTATCTATCTATCTATCTATCTATCTATCACAGTCTGTTCATATCTATCTATCTATCTATCTATCTATCTATCTATCTATCTATCTATCCCATTCTCTTCATTATCTATCTATCTATCTATCTATCTATCTATCTATCTATCTATCTAATTATCTATCTATCTCAGTCTGTTCATATCTATCTATCTATCTATCTATCTCATTTTCTTCAAATCTATCTATCTATCTATCTATCTATCTATCTATCTATCTAATCTATCTATCTTCGTTCATATCTATCTATCTATCTATCTTTCTATCTATCTATCTATCTATCTATCTATCTATCTATCTATCTATCTCAATCTGTTCATATCTATCTATCTATCTATCTATCTATCTATCTATCTATCTATCTATCTCAATCTGTTCATATCTATCTATCTATCTATCTATCTATCTATCTATCTATCTATCTATCTCAATCTGTTCATATCTATCTATCTATCTATCTATCTATCTATCTATCTATCTCAATCTGTTCATATCTATCTATCTATCTATCTATCTATCTATCTCAATCTGTTCATATCTATCTATCTATCTATCTATCTATCTATCTATCTATCTATCTCAATCTGTTCATATCTATCTATCTATCTATCTCAAACTGTTCATATCTATCTATCTATCTATCTATCTATCTATCTATATCTATTTATCTATCTCAATCTGTTCATATCTATCTCAATCTATCTATCTATCTATCTATCTATCTATCTATCTATCTATCTAATCTGTTCATATCTATCTATCTATCTCAATCTGTTCATATCTCTATCTATCTATCTATCTATCTATCTATCTATCTATCTATCTATCTATCTATCTATCTCAATCTGTTCATATCTATCTATCTATCTATCTATCTATCTATCTATCTATCTATCTATCTCAATCTGTTCATATCTATCTATCTATCTATCTATCTATCTAATCTTCAATCTATTCTATCTATCTATCTATCTATCTCAATCTGTTCATATCTATCTATCTATCTATCTATCTATCTATCTATCTATCTATTTATCTATCTCAATCTGTTCATATCTATCTATCTATCTATCTATCTATCTATCTATCTCAATCTGTTCTATCTATCTATCTATCTATCTATCTATCTATCTCAAACTGTTCATATCTATCTATCTATCTATCTATCTATCTATCTTTGTCTTTCTCTCTCTTTCTCTCTCTCTCTCTCTCTCTCTCTCTCTATATATATATATATATATATATATATATATATAGTGGAGCCATAATAATTAAAATAATTGCTCTTAATCCGCTAAGAAATTAGTTTGTATACTTTCATCTTTGGATGTTTCTAATTGTATTTTTCGCGAAATATATTCCACGCTTCTGGGCATGAAAATTTCGCTAAATATGGAAGTTGCATTTTTTATCAAAGCTTCTTCATTATTTGATATGCTTCAAGAAATTTCTGATGGATTTCCCGTTACTTAAGAAGGCATACATTAAATATTGGTTCCCTTCCATTATCTCTTATTATATATGTTCATCAATTAGGTCACATAATTTAGTGCAAAAGCATTAAAAGTGAGATTATTAGCCAACACGCTACAGTTTTTCTCTATTAAGATTGACTCAAACGTTAATATAGTTTGCTCAGTCTGTTGCAATCAAATGAACTTCACGAGACAGTTTTGCTATACTTCAGCAATATATTCCTTTGATTCTATTTTTATGTTTCCTAAGTGTCCCGATGTTCAAAAGGATTGTTATATTATTTCCTGTAATCTGTTTCTCGAATGAAGATTGTTGATATCAAAAGATTCGGTCATTTAGTGAACAAAAGTTTATTTATTGAAAAAATCATTATCGAGTGAATTGGAATTAAATCAATCCAGACAACAGACGTCCTCTTACGTTCGATATACTTTTTTCACAGTTTTGATTGAAATTTCATAAAACTGATCACGATTTCCATACCATTCATTCCGGGCATAATAAAGGATATTTAAGAATAAAAGCATTGCATATTATAAAGGAGTATCATTTTATCTATGAAAACAGTGTGCAAATTCTTTATTGGATGTAAATGATCACGTATGACATATTTTCATAGAAAAATTACAAATTGATTTTATTGTGAATGATTTATTAAATTAGTGAATGATTTAGTAAATTAGTGAATGAATTAGTGAATTAGTGAATGAATAAAAAATAAATTAATATAATTTAATTTCATCGATTCTGTAATCAATTTAATATATTTTAGAGTATAAAAGACATTCGACAATTACGAGTAAATTATGTTTTGCCAGTTTAAGAAATTTTGTCGCACATTATATTGTAAATAGCAATGAACGGTCTAACAAAATCATCAATTACTTTAATGTAGGCTAATCATTTCAATATTTGAAGTTGCTGTGAGTGTTATATTCCTTGATGGTGTAAATGGCACGCCCTAATGGATACTAGAATCAAGATGTCGTACAATAGACTAATAGTAGTTATGATTTTGCGTATTACTTTCTAATAATATATGGACATCCATTTTAAAGAACTGCCTTGAAGTGATTATTAATATCTGATTTAATTAAAATATATGAAATGCATGCTGAAGTTATATGCGTACTTTCCAATCAACCGGAGAATCAACTTCAACATTGTTCGTTTCAGTTAAATATTAAAATTTTCATCATATTTTGTCAGGTAAACTTGTTTTATCTATGTATCTATGTATCTATGTATCTATGTATGTATGTATGTATCTATCTATCTATCTATCTATCTATCTATCTATCTATCTATCTATCGCTTGATCTATCTAAATATATATATATATATATATATATATATATATATATGTCGATCTATCTATCTATCGCTCGATCTATCTATCTATCTATCTATCTATCTATCTATCTATCTATCTATCTATATATATATATATATATGTCGATCTATCTATCTATCGCTCGATCTATCTATCTATCTAAATATATATATATATATGTCGATCTATCTATCTATCGCTCGATCTATCTATCTATCTATCTATCTATCTATCTATCTATCGATCAATCGATCTATATTTGCGCGCATTTTTCAGTGATGACTATATTGCGTGAATTAAATTTGTTAAACGAAGTTTTTTAATAGAGAATAAATAAAACTACACTTAAAAGAAACACGCTAAAATATTTTCATTTGATACCAAAAAGGTTTAATAAAACATAAGTAAATAAATGAATAAAATAATTACAGTAATTGTTTCAATAGGTGAAGAATAAATACAATACGGTTAGTCAGTAATTTTTTGGCTCACCATTAAATGAAACATTTTTATCATAGTATGATTACATGTTTAATTTCATGTCCATTCAGAAAACGTCCTTTAATGACTATCGAAAGATGTTAAACAATTACTTTAAATGGCTATATATTATATTGAAATATGCTGAAGTTGTTTCTCGTTGCCTTTTCAAACGTTGGAAAAATAGTATTGTCCTATATTTAAACTAGTTTATACAAAAATCTAGTAAGCCAAATCTACCATGCTATGCATCTACTACTTAGTCGGGTGTGTGCCATACTCAAAGGTATTTATGTGAAAATAAGAGCAACAGAGTAATTCGAAATTTGAACCTGGCTCTCTTCGCGATTACCTTCCACACTGACCCCGTCATGTGCTTATTACATTTTAAAATATTACTCATTTTATAGACTAAGTCACATTAACAGATACGTTTGCCGTCAGTCACAAATAAACACAAATTTCATGGGCATATGCTCAGCTTTTCAAATAGGCAGAATAAAGTCTAAACTTCACATGTATGCCCCGGTGCTCTAACGATTAGGCCAGAAAAGAGATATATTTGAAGGAAGTCCTTCATATTAGAGAATATAGAAAATAATGAATGTCCGCTGCAAGACATTTCTTCTTTCAATTCAAAGCTACCATACGACCACACTTCAAGGTAGATATCCTCTAGAGACTCGATAAAAGGCCGATTTACAAAGTAACATAGACTGCAGATGTGCGGCAATTAGTACTCTAAACACGCATTCAATATGTGTCAGTGAGATAGCATGAATTCCGGTCACCATAGTAACTGCCGAACGTACGCGAACGTTCTCCTTAAAGAAAGGAAAAAAACAAAACGCAATTGCTTTAAAAGAATTAAAATCTGTCTCTGCCATAATAGACTCATTCATGTGCCACTTAAACTAATGAAAACATTAATAATAAAAAGAGAAAATGGGAAGTCAAGTTAAAATAATATTCATTATGAACACGACCACAATACGCTGACACTGACCTGGAAGTAAAAAGAAAATATCTCTCACTTTCTGTCTTCTCTCTCTCTCTCTCTCTCTCTCTCTCTCTCTCTCTATGTATATATATACATATATATATATACGAGTGAATAAGGAACGAAGAAAAAATTTTTTACAACGTCCAAAACATTAATTTAAAACAGTGCTCGATATATAATATAGAGCTGTGAATATTTATTATGAATTATATTTTAGAACATGTAAATTTTTTTTATATATCTACAACAAATTGTACATTTTGTTTCGACGTTGAAATTACAATGTCACATCAGGATATGCTATGACCATCACCTAGTACATATAACAGGCTCTTGACAATGGTGAAGCCCGAACCGTTGCCTTGAAAATCTCTAAAGCATTCGACAGATTCTGGCATACTGGCCTTCTACAAAAATCGCGGAGCTATTGTATAACTGAACATTTGTTTGACCTAATCCAGTCCTTCCTCTCTAACGGCACATTGAAGGTGGTATTAAATGGACATGCCTCCCAGATCTACCATACGAACTCGGGTGTCCCTCAATGGCTTTATCCTAGGTACTACGCTCATTCTGATCTACATTAATGATCTCCCCGATGCAATAGGTTCCCAAGTAAGTGATGACATCACAGTTTACTATCGCCTTGACCAAAAATCTGATGTGATCGACAAAGCGAACCTCGCAACCGTGCTTGAAAATGACCTCCAATCCGTAGTGGACTGGGGGTAAGAAATGGCTAGTAAATTTTAATGCTTCTAAAACGAAGCTGCTATCAGTTAACCACCATAGACAATCGCACCTACCTCCCATTAGCATGGAACAGGCTTGCCTCCCATAGAGTAAAACACTACGCCTCCTTGGCCTCACACTCTCAGCGGATCTCAAGTGGAATGACTATATCGAATCCATTGCTAAATCCGCTGAAATAAAATCGGTTCTCTGTGTAGGGCTCGGAATTTTTTCCGTCGGAATCTATCCTGCACATATATAAATCTACCATCCGCCCCTGTTTTGAATACTGCTGCCACTTCTGGTCGGGTGCCCCTGCTATTCTCCTTGGGGTTCTTGACAAAATACAACGGAGAGTCTGTAATGCGATCGATACCGACTTGGCAGACCGGCTGCAGTCACTCGCTCACCGACGTGACATGGCCTCCCTGAGCCTCTTCTATAAATACTTTCACAGCTTCTACCCCGATGAACTTAGATCACTGGTGCCCCCTAGGTACGAATTTGCACAAAACACTAGATTAGCAACTAGGTCTCACACTCTTACAGTGAAACCGATAAGATGTAACCGTAATTTCTACTCCAACAGCTTCTTTTCTCGCAATTCCCGCCTGTGGAATTCCCTTCCACATGATTGCTTCCCTTCAGCTACAATCTCCAGGAGTTTAAATGTAAGGTCAACAGACACCTCCTAACACATTAACTCGCTTCCATTCTCTAAAACACTCTTCCCATCTGCCCAACCCTCAGCCTCGGTATCCTTACCCGTCTGTCACCCTCCTGACGTTTCCAATATCTATCCTCTCATTCTCTTCACCTTCCCCTATGTAACCCCCTGCGCAATAGTGGCAATGGAATGCCTTGCTTGGGGTGAAATGATTAAAAAAAAGGTGGTACGGAAAAGAATGGAAAGCCTCTTTTCTTATATTTTGCGAGTTGTGTGTAGCATGTTGGGTGGGGATTGTGATAAGGGAATAAGTTTTGTGAATTGTTCGTTTGAATTTTGAAGAAAGTGGGGTGGGCAGTGAATATAGTTGATTAATGAGTGTCTGGGGATTTTGTAAACAGATTTAACATTAGAAGATTGGATGTAGTTTTTATGGCCTCCTGACTAGACTTTATTCTTTAATTAAAAAAATGTAAGATCTTACATTTAAATATATTCCTTACCCTCCTAAATATACCATATCAAACCCCTGTAAACTTTCACCAGTCTGTACCATTTGATATTTGATACCCCGTCTTTCTCTTGTCTCTATACACCCTGTAATCTCCGCCCCTCCCAGCTCTGTCCTGTTCTGTTTTGTTTAACCTAATTCCCCAACTTAAAAAAATCCCACTTCATTGACCTTAAGGGAACTCTCAATTCTTGACCGTTGCTACCTTGCCCCTCCCCCTTTACCCCAGGGCCTTCTCCATTTAGAACAGAACAATGTCGCTGAGGTGACGTGGAATCTCTGTTAGAGATCTCATGTCGAAATGTGCATCCGACACCTCTGAATTTTGAAAATGTTCTCTAATCTAATATATATATATATATATTCACGAGTATCATTCAAAAATTTATAAGCCACACCCAAAAGAGTTTTGAAACAAGATAGTTTTCAAGACTTTCAAATATTGTTAGCTTCGTATATAGTCATCTCCAAAATATACGTTTCTATTGAAAATTATTATTGCGTACCATGAAATACACTCACACACATTCACATTCACACTCATATATATATATATATATATATATATATATATATATATATATAAGAGTGTAATTATTTGTGGAAAGTGTATGTACTATACTATACCCATCTGTCACCAGCGCTCATAGAATAAGTTAACATGCGGCGATGGCCACGTTCCGAACAACGGAATTGGTGAGACCGGCAGAAACAAGTCAAGGTTGGTGACGGGTATTGTTTCCTCATTGCATTAGGGCTTTTTTACCCTGGAATACGAAGACTGTACTTGATAAAATGGCGGAAGCAATTATTTCATAAAAATGGTAATGAGGGCAGAGGCAGCAGGAGATTGAAAAATTACGGAAGGTGCCGTGAGCATCTACTACGGAGGGGAATGTCTCTAGTCATGATGATTCTTCGTACCAGTGGAAATCGGCTTCCGAACGGGGAGAGTAGGACCACTCGCTTGCAATGACTACTCCACTCTTAATTTACTCAAGCACACGTCTCAATCACTGGGCTACAATAAACTTGAAAAGAAGAAAAATGCTTTTAAGCAAAATTATTCTCATCGGCTTCATCAGTGGAGAGCACAACGGATTTAACGACGAGATTTTATGCGGCCATTAGGAATCTAAGTTCGAATCTTCCCGGAGAGCGCATGTGCCTAAATATATTTTTTTGAATATTTAGGCTGATAGACAAAATAATGTATAATTTATTTATCTGCATGAATATTCGACAAATCGCATCTTATTAGATTCTCTATTTATCTATAGTAATAAAAATATAATTGTATTAATAAGTAAACGGAGCATGAATTCAAATAATAGTATCCGCTCTAAATAACGTTTTGAATGAAAAACTATCTGCCGAATTATTTAAAGAAAATCGCTTTAAGGGGCTAAAAAGTTACGATTTCCGGAGATCAGACGGGCTATAGTACACCAAATATAACAACGATTCCCTTCACTTTTTGTCGGAAAGGGCGCATTTTGTATTCTCTTGAAGGGCCTATATTTTTCTTTCATAAGATTTTGCGAATTTTAAGGGGAATAGACGAAATTAATAAATATACTTATATATATATATATATATATATATATATATATATATATGAACAGGAATAGGGATTGTTCGAACGAGAGAAATTAGTAAAGAAGAAAGTGCGAAATGCACTAAGAATATATATATATATATATATATATATATATATATATATATATATATATATATATGCTGTATGGATAGATCTTGAAGCCTATCACAATGCGTTTACTAAAATAAGGAAAGGTAAAGAAGGTGCTGTTTATTAACTATTTAGTGTACATTAATATTTCGAGATCAAAATCTCATTTTCAGAATGTTAGGAGAGTTTGCTTTCGAAGTTCCTCCGTTATACATGCCTTTCAACGAATGGTCATCCTTCGCTGCTACTGCTGTCGATATTTGTAGTGTGTGTGTTTGTGTGTGTGTGTGTGTGTGTGTGTGTGTGTGTGTCTAGGAATATTTATATAGATATATTACTAAGTAATAAAAGGAAGTCCACTACCATTTTGGCAAGGTTCATACTAAAGGTCAGGTCAACGCATAATTAGATAAAACATAAATTATAGCAGACTGATATCATCACACCATAAAACGGCACCAGCTATCAATCACACATATATATATACCATAAACACACACGCGCACACATACATGCTCTAACACACACAAACACACAAACACACAGCTACACTCCTTGCAATTAACGACAGCAGTAGCAGCGAAAAATGACCATTCGTTGAAAGACACGGTTCACGGAGGATCTCGAAAACAATCTCTCTTACCATTCTGAAGATGAGATTTTGATCTCGAAATATTAATGTATAATAAATAGGTAATACTCAACAACTTCTTTACTTCTCTTTTATTACTAAACGCGTTGTGATAGCCTACAAGACCTAAACATACACCGAATTTATACAATGCTTCAAACAAATTACAAAACTTTCTTATATATATATATATATATATATAGGTAGATAGATAGATAAATATAAAAGTGATTAAATCCAAACAACCCACACTTATTAAAATCACTTTTAAATCTGGTCATAACATATTACATTGCATTTGAATACATGGTTCTGTTATCGTTTCGCGCTATCACGCGATGTGACGTCATAGGACCGCATTGCAAATTTGCGAACTGCATTTGTTATTTTTGGTAACTATTGCCGTCGCCTAACGGAGTTTAATGTCAACACAAAATAAAATCGTCGGTGATGGTAGATGTTATTGTGTTACCGTCTTCGTGACCACTCTGAATATGGCTCATGTGTGCCGAAAGCTTAGAAACACATTAATAAAAAATTATCCTAATGTTGGAGAATTTTTGTCTTTATTTTCACCTGAAATTAAAGCCAAAATACGACGTTTAGAACGGCTCATGATTAAACATAATAGACATTCATTGCCTCTTATATTTAAAATATTAATTTTATGTTTAGAAAATTATTTACTGCATCGATACATTAAATATATATATATATAATTTATTTGCAATCTATTTAAAAAGGAAAAGTAGACTAATTTTTCTCCAGTTTCTGAAAGGTTTTTTCTGTTGCTGAGGTGATGTGTCGTCCCCCGTGGGGATCTTCATATCGAAATGGCCATTCAACATCTTTGAATTAATCCTTTTTTAATATATATATATATATATATATATATATATATATATATATATATATGCATATGTGAATGTGTGTTATGTGTGTGTGTAAGCTAAAACACTCCAAACTAATAACTACAAGTCCTTGAAAAAGTTTTGACGTAAATGATGTAATTTCGATATAATTTCGATGCTAACTTTGATTTTTCTCTTATTAAAAAGTGCAGCATTTTTTCTGAAAATTCCATCTGACTTCCTTGTCTTACTCATTCATAAAAGCACGCAATGCTACTAAATGTTTCACATAAGACAAAATCCATCATTAAAATACATTTTGTTTACACTTTTTAAATAGTCAGTTATTAAATATTATTAGTAGCGTCTCCGAATTTTCATCATCTCTTCTACTTTCCCTTTAAACAAAGAAATTTCGCTGAAAGATTTCTAAAAAAATCAATTTATTTCATTTCTCTTTAGGATTAAAGAGACAGAAAAACGTAAGCACATTTATAAAACCCTTAAGCAATGTACATATTGGTTAAAATATATATTGATCGAAAAGTGTCTCTCTTGACAGGGGATTGAATTAGAGTCGGTACTAATACAAAACACTATTGCAGACGCACACACACACTCTCACGCATATACATCACACATGAATTAAGACATTGACGCTAATATTTTTATCTCAACTAGAATATCATAGTTTTAAAGAATTACATCTTCGTCTATTTCTATTTGATACATCCAAATAAAACTGATGAATATATCATTCGAAGAATAAAACTCACAAAGTTAAGGTGATTTTAAAAAAATGTAGTTGAGAAAGGTGTACATTGAAAAGCTGGCACCACCATTCAATAATAATAAACGGCGATATAAAAAATAACTATGTTCAGTAATAAGAAATGACAATACCTAAACTTATTTTGTCTGTGTGTGTGTGTGTCTGTGTGTATGTGTCCGTTACCTATAGACTCTGAAACGGCTGAAGCGATTTTCTTGAAAATTTACACAGTTGTAAGCGTCTGCGAGTGTTCTTAGCTAGGTTTTGTGTCGAGGTACCACCGATGAATATCAAAAATCGATAATCGGAAAAATCGAGTTATAGAAGGAGTGGTCCAATTTTAATCAAATTTGATACATTCATAGAAAAAGACACAATAAACGATATTCAGAAGTTTCACGGTTGTAGTGCTTACAATAGTGCAGAAAATTATATATATATATAAGGCAAGATGTTTGTGTGTGTGTTTATCTGCCTGTATATCTGTATTTTTTCAGCCCTTTTAGTTTAGTCATTGCTTCGGGTTTGGCTTTAAGTAGGTATAATTGTAGTTCTTAGTCTCAGCCATGATACCATTTACTCAGAAGACTTATTTTTTTATTTTTTTTATTTTTTTTAATCATATCACCCCAAGCAAGGCGATAACGCCACTGATGCGCAGGGGGCTACGTAAGGGCAAAAAGAATGGAAAAGAGAAAGCCGGAAACCGCATCCTAAACAGGAAACAAGGGATGAGCCTCTTCACCTGTTCAATAGATGTGGGTGGAGTGTGAACCGGGCGATAGTTTAGTCTATCTACTCCAATTGGAGAAAAAAATAAAAAATAAAAATAAAATAAAATAAATAAGTAAAAGAGTGAAAAGATTGGAAAAGAGAAAACCGGAAACCGCATCCTAAACAGGAAACAAGGGATGAGCCTCCTCACCCGCTCAACAGATGTGGGTGGAGTGTGAACCGGGCGATCGTTTAGTCCATGCGATCCAATTGAAAAAAAATGGGAAAAGGTTGTTGAATCGCTAAGTTTTAACTTAGTTAATGTCCAGGCAATGAAATTTCTAAGAAAACAAAATCAATCCTTCAATTAAGCATAAAAAGTTTTAAAATCAAGCAAAAATTCGGCAAAACGACCAAAAAAAAAAAAATAAATAAATAAATAAATAAAAAAAATGAATGGCTCACCCAGAACAGAATTCAACAGTATTAAATACATTTTAACTCCGAGCCGAAAACAAAGCTACTGAACTTTGAAAAAATATTTAACTTTTTAGTCTTCAAAATTCAGTTTACGACGAAAAAGCATATTTGAGATCGATACCAGAAAATCAAAATTTTACTTACATCCATTTATTTTTCTTTCAGTCTACGGTTTCGCTTTAACTGGAAACAACTATTGCTTTTTAGTCTTTCGTGCCAACGTCCAAAATGTATGAGCTCCAGGACCAAGGATTAGTTTTAAAAAATTTTTAAACGCCGGGCTATACTGCTAGTAAGAAATAATACTGTTTCGTCCTAATGAATAGCATTATAAACGTGGAATAATTAATCTTTAAATTTAATATTGCATATATAATCACAAAGTGACTATAAATACAGGTTAAGAACAGATATATATATATTAAACATTGTAAAACTAGAGATTTTATTATAAATATTTAATAGATATATATCATTATCTTTATTCTGAAGATTCAAATGGATGTTTGCTAGGACATCTTCTTGTACCATTTAGTTCAAACACTTTTAGACATTTACATTTAATCATTTATCATTTAAACATCATTTAAACCAGATCTTTCTCAGTATATTAGCATTCTTTATTTTGTCTGTATTCTGTTGTCTACTACTCAAAAGTTAATTGTTAGCATGATCTGTTATCACTATTAAGATCACAATGACATGAAAACCTAATAATAGAGGTATATGAGGCAAATCATTGTCATAACTCCAAACCTCGGTTTTATAAAATCGTCCATTTTGTTCATCATCCATTTTCCATTCTTTACATGTCTGTTCTTTCCTCCAAAATTCAATATATCTTTTTTTTATGTTACATGACTGCTATTTACACAGTCGTTTTTCATAGGATCATATTTTCTGCTTTCACAACTAGTAATTACAGTACGTCTGGCAGTGACGTTTATTCGGGAGTGACAGATTAGAACATAAAACCTGCAATCCAACGAAGCGGAAGAGTGTGAAAGAAATACAGTGCGATGGAATGAGAAATAATGATTCAGAGAGGTGAAGCTACAAAATCAGAAACGAAAATAGAACGCCCAAAATGATAAGTTCTCGCAACGGAAGAAACTCTCTCTTTCCAACAGATCCAGTCAAACATTATTGGCTATGAAGGACAAGAGCTGACTTCCTGTTGAAAGCGGTTCGATTACTTTACAAATCAATTTGATAGGACTTCACCGTTTTCTTATCCGGTTCATTGCATATCTTAAATTAAATGAATTCAAAAGAATGAATTCTTGAATGGCTAAAATATTCATAAAACAGAAACATCTACTTGCTCATATAATTAACAATTCATATAATGGTTGTAATTTTCAGCGGTTTTAAGTAGTAAATTTCATCAGGATGGGGTATATTCAAACAAAATTGTAGGATAAAATCTCAGATTCTATAGATTTTATATTTGTTGTGGAGCCCATACTCACCTCAACATGAACTCACCCACTGATATATTAATAAGTGTGTGATAGCAGTAAGGGTGAGAGCAGACTGTAGCCCTGTGTGCATGACCGTAGTTTACTACCAAGGACTATACTGGATTCATCAGCTCTACCTTCTTCTTTGTAACCTTTTCTGTAATACCTCTTCCTTTAACCTCCACTTCGTATTCCGTGTTATCTTTCCGTGGACCCACATTTGCCTCCACATCAATATCAATACAAAAAAATGTTTAAATTACAAACCCATTCTCCATAATAGAAGATTTCAGTTATAAATTTTGGGCTTCAATTTCTATGAAAATGCGCAATTATTTTAAATGAAAATTAATATTTTTAAAATGAGTATATTAATAAAGATTGCATAATAAATCAACAAAAACATTACAATTCAAATGAAAATCACGGTAATAGGAAGCATGTATACAATTGTAAATTACATTTTCAAAATATTTAGAAAAATATTATTTATTTAAATTTCTTTTAAATTTTATATCTTTAAATTAATATAACTAGGTATGTTTTATGAATTACTAACTAATTATAACTTGAGATAATCGATTTTGTACGAGTTTCGCTTTATGATATAACAATACAACAACATAAAATATTCATGCACGGAGAGAAAATGTTGAAAAACATGAAGACATTTGTTATTGAGAATGAATTTTAAAGATAGATTTTAATTGAAGAAATATTCATTTATTATAGAAATAAAATCTACCTTAAGTGGTTAGTAATACACAACTATTTGGTATCATTATTCTGAAAGAAAATGAGGAGCTTGGATACAACTTTCAATCTCACTTCTTAAAATTTATGTAGAAATTGAAAATTAAATCTCAGTGTCGCCTTGGATATTTTAAAGGGGAATTTATTTGGAATTATTAAGAAAACAGTTGTGTGAACACGTCTATATAACCGGTGATGATTCGCATGTATGAGAAGTCAATATATGCGTAAAAATATAATCGACGCTATAACTGATATTTTTATCAATAGTCCTCCCAATAAAATAGCTATGAGTTAATGTCGGTAGCTTGTTGCTGACAGAGGTTGTTGCACCCAAGATGGGGTGATAAGTAGTGCAGCTTAAGCGGATAAATTGGAAAAATAAATGTCTTACCACAGACATAAACAGGTCTAAATAATAGTGATTTGGGAATTATCCACTCGTGATTATCTTCCGTGAAGCAAAGTATATTGGGATTAATGTTTCGGAATTGAACTTGCTTCATACTAAAGTAATACAAAAAATAAGGCTGATTCTCCATTCAAAATATATGTAAATATGTGGAAAAATAATTGCTTTTCAAAGAGTTTTTTAACTTGTAAATTCGGTTGTAATTTTTACCAATACAAAAAATAATTGTTAATACCCATGCTATAACAATGACCCCAAAAAAATAAGACTAGCAAGATACTGTTGTTTACAAATTTCGGTGGAAATAATATATCGGTAGAGTCTAGTTAAGATAGTTCAGGGCAAAAACAAATGAGCTAATATATAAAAGAAGCTTAGTTCAAATCGAATGTTGACAGTCTGGGTTATATTTTCAACTCAGTCTCCAGGCTATGTATTTTTGTGTCTCGATGTTGAGGTTCGAGTATTTATAAATTCTGTTGGTGCGTTATTGGTACCAATGTCTATTGTATTATTTTACGTATTATTAGGTGGGTGTTAACATTTACGTTCAAATTCATTTAGACGCTATTGAGTAAGAATAATTTTGGATCCCAACACGGTTATTTGAAGCATTTGTGTCGTGTTGTCATACCACCCACACAAAGATAAATAATATTCATTTGATTCATGTTCCATTGTTATGAACTAATTTTGAGCTGGAGAGCATTAGAATTGTGGCTTTGTAAAACAGATGGCGATAGCTACAATATTGTCGTATTGAAATCAAGAATTTAAGGTTACCCACTTATCCTCATCCACTGCACTGCTTCTGTTTTGTACTTTTATAAAACACTACAGAGTAACATCTACTTTAAGTGATTCTTGGGCTTTCTATGAACTAACAGAAAATGTAAAATGACGATAACATGCAAGTGAAAATTTATAATATAATTATATGAATTTCATTTCAATAATATTTTTTAAAGAATATTGGAGCTAAATAATTTTACGTTGAACTGCATATATATATATATACATATATATATATATATATGTATATATGTGTGTGTGTGTGTATGTATGTGTGTGTATTTGGGCAGCAAATTATCTTTTAGATGTCAGATTAAATAGATTGTAAACATTATGTCTGCTTATTTTTAAGAAAGTCTGTTCGTACTCCCAAATAATCTTTCGTGTGTCATAATTGAAACATGAAAGAAATGCACTGCAATATATCTACAGATATTATTGTTTGCAATTTATTTAATCTAACTAGAGTAGCTAACCATGTATCACGTCCTAGAAATCACAGCCAATGCTTTCTTACTCAAAGTGTTGTCTTTTCCCCACGTCTAATGAAGCAAATTAAAAAGAGAACTCTATGAAAAAAAAAAAGGAACCCGAATAAAACCTGGATCTCTCCATGTTTTGAATGTTCTTCCCTTATCATGCCAATTACTTAGGATCTCTAACATCCAACATAGGACTCATTTCACACAGAAGTATATGTCGCTGAACACTCAAATACTCAAGAAAAGGTAGCGCTACGGACGAAAATTTCAATTGCTTTTAACGAGCTGCATTTAAATAAGAGATTATATTTCAAACTTTACGGAAATGTATAATCTATACACGTATATTCTTGATTTCCCGGTTTATTCTCATCGAATTTCTTCAAATTCTGTAAACGATAATATTATTTTCCCTCCATAGTCTAGATTTTCTTCTCATATTTTCATTTCATCTGCGGTAATCTATGAATATATCAAAGTATTTGAAATTATAACATATTTTCTTGATTATTTTCTTTTTTCATACGATACGGATATTGAATGCTTCTAATTGTATAGAATAGATTGTCAAAATTATTTTCGTGATTTATGTTACACTGAACAAATTCAAATATCTTACTACTTTTACTTTCGGTCAAGTGAATTGTTTTCAAAAAATAACTGGTAGTGTTATTTAACTTCAGTCATGACTTCAATAAATTAAAATTGATTTTTAGCTTGTGACAGAATATAAATTTTTATATATATTTTTCATTGATATTAGTTGAAAATTAACCAAATATTTAATTAAGTTGATATAAACTACGAATTGCTTCAAAACGTTCAACACTCTAATTTAGTTTCAGAGGATACTCATCGTATAATAAAATTATTATATTACGCCGTAATTTTTATAACTCTAGATGGCATATTTCAAGACATTGCTATTAAACAAGGTGTTTAATAGAGATTTCAATGTAGAGTTATATGAGGAAGATGTCAAACGAGTCCCGTTTTATATTATCTGTCCAATTTACTCATATCGAGAGCTTTTTTTAAAATATAAGATTCCTTTAAAGGGACAAGGGGTCAATAATTCAAAATGAGAAGGGTCGCCCATATATAAACTATTAAATTCTCGCAGTTGTGATGTGTTACATACAGAAATCGCATTGTTCAAGAAGTTACAAATGGGGATTTAATTTATCTTGCAATGCAATAATATATTCATAGATATTCACATCATCACCTGCAGCTACCTAATCATTAATATATTTGTAGACGAACACGTCTCAATAGCGGACAAGAGAGTAGATTGTTCTACTTCCACCTGATAAACTACAACCAGATTTTAAAGTATCAGTTATTTCCTTTTATATCATCTCAAGTTTTTGCCAATCTCTGTTGCAGCTACGTATTAAATTCACAAAACTTAGGGTGAAAATCACTGAACTAATCCAACGCTTACATACATTTTTCGGTAACAACGATAGAGTACCTCATCACACACACACACACACACACACACACACACACACACACATATATATATATATATATATATATATATATATATATATATATCAAAACAAATAAATTTCATTAGAAACAATCAGTTACATATCCGTTTAATTTTTTTCAGGTATTTTTCAATTTTCGAATAAAAGTTCAGAATTTTGCGCAAATTTACGGACAAACTATCAGAAATTCATATTTTTTCTTCAAGGACATCTTAGTATCACAGTGATTATAAAGAGCCGTTGTGATGTCTGTGCGGTAGTTAGAATTCATTTGACTACATCCTCTTATTCTTTGGGAAGTAGGATGTTGGAAACCGTCTGGTGGGACGCCAGAGGAAACGGCTATTAGTAACGTCACCGGACAATATGAATGTGGATTATTTATGTATTTATTACATTTTTATGTGCCTCTTATTTATATCGTATGACCTTCAAAATACATATGATATAATTAGTGTGCGTTATAAGATAATTTTAATAAAAAATACACTAGGAAATTATATGTTTTCGTTGTTTTCCAAAAGATAAATTTCCCAGAGCTGCGTATATGTATTTTCAAATGATAACTTATCTATAAGGATGTACTAAAAGCAAGCTTAAAATTCAATATATGTGTTTTCACCGATGTTTAAATAACTTTGTTTTTCATAACGTAAAATATGTCACATTTCGTGCCAAAGAAAATGTATTTGCGGGGATTTTTATTGCAGGAATATATTCAAAAGAAATCTGCAGCTGAAGCCCACATAATTATTGTTAAGACTTACGGTAACCATGTTCTATCGGAAACAACATGCAGAAACTGATTTAGACTTCAAAATGAAGATTTTGATGTTGAGGATAAAGGACATCATGGTACATCAAAAAGCTTTGATGAAGAAGTTTTGGCAGCATTGCTTCACAAACAATCATGTCAGACGGAATCTGAACTTGCAGAATCAATAGAAGTTGATCTCACAATAGGTTAAACGCGTTAGAAATTATTCAAAGGCAAAAAATGAGAAATTTCAAAAGGCGTCTTGTGACGTGTTACGTGTGAACAGCTGCTTCCACCACAGAAAAAAATTGGTTTAGGCTTATTTTGTTTTCTGTGACCGGCGAAGAAAAATGGATACATTACGATAACATTAAACGTAAATGATTTTTGGTTAAGTCCGAACTTGCATCTCCATCAGCGGCTAAGCCGATTATGCATAGTTCCATATTACTACTCTGCTTTTCTTTGGATCATCTGAGTGAAGGTTATTATGAGATGCTCAATCCGACAGAACCTATCACTGGCGAAATCAAAGTGATTTTGCACATGATTACATTAGGCCTCATTTTGCAAAACAAAACAAAAACAAAGGAACGCTTAAATGGGAATTTCTTCCCTACCCGTACTATTCACCAGACATTGCCCCGCTGAATATCACTGGTTCCGATCTATGGCACATGGCCTGTCTTACCAGTAGCTGTATTCTTATGAGTATGCAAATAAATGCGTCGATTCGAGGTTTTCTTCAAAATACGTTTCGTTTTTCCGACGTAGAATTGAAATAACTGCTTGAAAGATGTGAAAATATAGTTGCTAGTGATAGAAAATACTGTCAGTGACATGTTCCTTTCAAATAATTGTCATAACATCATTCCATTTTAAGAACAATCAGCGATAACTTATTCAAGGTTTTAATATATCTATATATAATGGTCTCATAACGATTAGCTGACAAGAGAGGAAAATTTACAACTGCGATTTATGCAATGAATTATTTTCTTCTGGTGACTAGCGTGTGTATACACCGCTCATATATAACGCTAAAATTTCCCCTCTCTCATTTTATGCGTCTATGGCTTAGGGAATAAAGATTCCGACTGAAATATAATCTATCGAGATTAGAACCCGCCCAAAAGCAAATAGATGTCTAGCCTCACTGATGAGCTGTGATACAACGAAACAGGATGTTGATTATATATATATATATATATATATATATATATATATATATATATATTAATTGATTGTTTAATTACTTCGTTCTTGGTCATAATGAAATTAGACCAGTTCATATTTGTATATAAGAGTGTTTAATACAATTATAATATACAACCTATGACTATTTTAATAATCAAATTATAATAACTCGTGATAACTCGTTTACAAATGAATTTTTTTCGTTTTAATCGAATCTCATAGTTTATCTACCGGATGGTGTATTCCAGAACATTTTTAAGAGAAATATGCTTTATCCGGTGGGATTAAAACCTGCATTTTTCCAGGAAAAAATGGCATTATATCTGTCATGATTTGCTCTCTCGTTAACGGACTGCGTCGATAGCCAAACATATTTGGAACAGTGCTTTTGAGCATACATTTTCTTAGAGTTTTGTTCTACACATATCTACTCAATTTCGTATACTAACAAAAACAAAGTTATTTCTAAAGTTCGTAGATATTGTATTTCTTAATCAGATATGTTTGTATAGTCGCTAGTTTTAATAGTTGCTCGCACTTGATTTATCTAGATATTCCTGTTATTTATTAAACAGGATCAATTTTGTCTACATGCCTCGAATATATATATATATATATATATATATATATATATATAGTACTGTGCAAAAGCATTAGGACAAGAACTATTTTATCTTTTATGAGGAATTTTGAGAGAAAATAAACAATTTAATGAAAGTAAATTTATTTGATTTACTCAACAAATGCTTTAACAAAAAATACTTGTTAAAAATAAATTTAATATTTAGTATAATAGCCTTTTGCTTTGATCTCAGCATTCATTTTGTCGGGCACTGACATCACAAGCTTCTTCAATGTATCTAATGGTATCTCCTACCAAGCAGATTGTATTTACTTGTTTTGAAACTGTGTCTTTCAAAGTAACATTAGATTTATCAATTTTTATCCAAAATATCCCATAGATGTTCAATAGAATTGAAATCAGTTTTTTTGTGGGCCAATTCAAATTCTGAAACATTCCTTTCTCTGTCTTTTTAGTTAAATAATTCTAACAAAGATTTGGTTTAAGTGAGGATTTTAGAAAAATCCCCCCCTGTACTAATACATTTGCAGACTACAGTTAGTTAGTGTGCAAAGTGTTAGGACAGGGATGATTTTAAACTTTATTTTGATGCCTCATAAAAGATAAAATAGTTCTTGTCATAATACTTTTGCACAGAAAAGTATATATATATATATATATATATATATATATATATATATATAGGGGCGGCAATCTGTTTCTTGCTTAAGCTTATTCTTCAGGACATCTCTTTATCTTTATATATATATATATCCTTGAATATCTCTGGGTTACTTTATAATATTCGATTTGTTTATGTATAAATCCTCATGAAAATGTATAATTTCAAGGAAAATGGAAATATCGTTTGGGGTATGATTGTCTTCGTTTTTGCTAAGGTGTCTTCTCATATTTTTAAATGTCTTATTATGATTAAAATAACATTCAATGTTTTATATTTTTTATTTTCAATTTGTCGTTAACCTGCTAATTTAATGCTTTCATAAGATAGATATTTTTTTAAATCTTATATTTATGGTATTATCTGGAATAGAAGATGAAATATTCGAAGAAACCTACTTCCAAATTACAATATATCCTAAAAGATTGTATATATACCTGATATTTTACTGAATGTAGTCAGGAGGAAAACAAGCTGTAGACTCGTAAAGCAATCTTATCTTATAGATTATATACCAAAGATGCTGACAAGCGTTAAACAGAATAATAACACATTTCCCATGTATTTTAAGGAGATAATCATTTTATCTATTCTAAGTCGATGGAACAAATACGTGTTCTAATGGCACTCAAGTTGCGAACAGTTTTAAAAAGAATTCCGACGTAAAATATATATATAGCATTGGTAGCTAAGAATTTTATGTCTTCAAAATGAAAGATTCGCCCAACCACGTTTGATATTTGTTGCTTTAAGCAAGATTTGGCAGGTTTGTCGTCACTGATTATGACCAAAAAAAAAAGACAAAAAAATAACGGCCATTACATTTCCATATCCAGCAATCCAAATTATTGACGATGTAACACACATAATACATATGAGTGAAGTCATTTGGATAAAAGAATCTATAAAGATGTTGTGCGTTTCAAAGTGTAATGAGCCATATTTCAATTTGCGATTATCGACTCAAAGACAAAAAAACATAACCACATCATAAGAAACGTTGCAAATAAGAAAAAATGAGTTATCTTCAATATTGCTTGACAAATACGAATCTACGGAATCCCTACCATAAAAGTAGTGATGCATTCAAAGGTGTTGATGCAGTCATCTAGTGTGATTGGAATTATATCACAAGCTCTGGTTACAAAATAAATCTTAAATTCAGACAAATAATATTCCGAATTTTACTGGTTAAATGCAGCAATCAATAAAATTTGGAAAATCGGAATAATGTTTTCCATTAGCACAATATTGGAGCCTGCATTTCAGTACATACCTGCATCGAATAGGAATATCCGACTGCACATACTCTATTCTAGTTATCTCCAGTGAAATCGATAACAAATACAGAATAGTATTAATAAAAAAGTTCCAGACTCAATAAAACAAATTTTTCCCTCAAAATGTTTATATTATGATTAAGAGGAAAGATCAAAGTAATTTTTAATTGTTTTTTAAAACTTTTTAATCCCTTCTAACATTTTCGAAATTTTGTCAGGAATTTTTGTTTTGATATGAATTAGCGGCCAAAGAAGCGTTACGACTGTTTACAATGGAAACGTAACGATTGCATTACCCACTTTTTTCGGTGACACACATTAATTTGGAAATTCTCGAAAAAATCATATAATGGTTGGATTTTAATGAAACTTTCGGACTCATTCAAAAATGAATAAAATTGCTTTTGAAATTATTATTTTTTAAAAATCTTGATATATTTTAAACTGTTACCCACCCTCCACGCAAATCAATGAACTCTTCATAAATTTTATATTGATGGCTAACTTTTGTTTTATTAGTTCAACGCAGGACACATTGGGTAATATAAATCATCTATTCTTTTTATTTTAAGTTTGCAATCATTATCCGAAAATCTTCTCTCAATAATAAATAATAAAAATCTGATATAACTTAATTTGATAAGCTTTTAATTGCCGGAAAAATAATAACTATTAATGGCATTATAATCTGAAAAAAAAAATCGATTATTAATAACATTTTAAAAAATTGTTTTCATTTTTTATTATTATTAAATAATTTGATATTATATAAATTTAAAAAAATATTTTTAAAATCTTGAAAGAATCGATTGCTAGTAGGCTTTTTATTTAAGAATTGATGATTATATTGCCTATCTGAAATTGAAAAGTTTAATAAAATATAATTCCGCAGAAATATTTGAAATTAATCTTTTAAAAAATTGTGTGTAAATATGATCATTTTGATTAAGTACGATGCTCCATTTGATTAATTACGATGATTCATAGGAGTCATAACATGTTTTCATAAAAATTGAGTTAGATAATTTTACCATGCCGTAAACTTAATGATAGCAGATTAATAAATAACAGAATATATCTTACTTTGGTTATTTTAATTTCATCCTTTCGTATTAAATTAAAATTATATTTAAATTTTTAAATTTTTATTTATTCAGATAGCATATTCAAATGTCTGGCTATAAATCTAAACTAAAATTCTATAAAATATATAATTGCTAAAAATATTAAGTTACATTTTTAATTTTTCTATTTAGTTAAAAACCAAAAAAAAAGAAACTTCAAAATTTTATGTGTTAACCCAATTGAAATTTCGCACGTACTTTTAGCGCACTTGACAAATTCTAGGTGTCATATCTTTCGTCACCCCGATAACACAGATAAAAGAGGGCTAACGTAGTTAAAAGACTTTTTATTGTAAATTTCTGGCAGCAAGCAATTCTTACTTGATTTAAATCAGATAAAAGTAAGTGACGTGTCAGCGATTTTTAAAACAGAAATTTGGCTACTCTTTATGTACTGTTTACGTAATGTGTCGATCAATCAAAACTGGTAAGGAATTTAAATTATACTTTTTCAATTCCGAAAAAAATTAGATTAAAATCAATATAAAATCGGTTTAAAACACACCAGTGTATTTTTGTTTCAGGAATTAAAATTTACTCTCTTAGCTTTCAATTAAAGCTAATTTTAAAACTTGAAAATAACTCATTTATTTTTAAAATTAGGTATCGAAAATGGGTGAAAGTACCTAACATACACATTTGAATTTAAGCCCATATGACGTTGAAACATAATTCTCGGAGAATCCACGAATATAGCTCTATAGACCCTGTAGATGCGTGACCAACCGCGAAAATCAAAGGCTGTAATCTTTGATAGCCTAGTGGAGAATAGCTCCTAATTCTTCATCGGAAATCAGAGTTCCAATTCCGCTTGGTAAGTTATATCCACATACGCGGAAAGTTATGAATACAATTCTCTTCCCCAAGCTATGGGTTAATTAGTAATACATATATCACAAAAAAACTATTATTATCTTAAAAGAAAAATATAGAAAATAAAAATTCGTGCAATATATATAGCTTTCGGCAAAATGCATAATGTTGACATGGAGCGAAACGAAATTAACCAACAAACTTGAGTATGTAACTTTGGATCAACCCTGATTTAATTGTCGAAATATTTTTGAGTATATAGAACATCAAACCAGTATTTTAGCGAAATTAGATGGGTTCATCATCCATAAAGATTTCAAGATCTTGGGGGATAGAATCATGAAGCTACTTAACAGATGGGGATTGATTTGGGAACTAAATAGCATATATGTTGGTGAATGAATCTATGCAGAAATATCCAAATAATTCCTTTTAGGTCCATTGACAAAACGATGCCAACATTTTTTCTGTCATAAATTATACAAATGTAAAAATATTAGCATTTTGAAATATATTTTGTTATTTTTTTCTGAAGATTCTCTGTCAGGATATTGAAAAACTTCTCATCTTTCCTACAAGGTTACAGTTAATTTTGAAGATATGTAGTGGATAAATTGCTGTCACATTACATATTAATGCGCAATATATCCTACTTTTACACTGGCTTGGATTCTTGCTTGCCTAAACAAGTAAAAGATAACATCATAAATCATGTTATTCACTCATCATTCATGCATATTAAACAGATCCACGTCTTCTCTGATCTTGCTCGTCATGAATTCAACAGTGGAGAGATCGAGCAGTCGTGACGAGGATGTTTTAGCTGAATCTTGGAGTGAATGCAGAATGACACGGATCATGAAGACCGTCTAATCTGTTAGAAATGTTTTAACAGTTCATCATGCAAACCAAAAGCGATTGAAAGATGGTTCTCATGTCGTTATCTCTCATGTGTTTGCAGATTTGGGCTCCTGTGTCGAGGGTGAATGCGCTATGGATGATATGGCATGCTTAATCTACATGGTAAAGTCTAAATATTATCCTAAAGATGAAAGCAGAAGTTTCCTTAACTAGCTGACGGATAACTTGCAAGAGGTAATTTTGATCTTACGTTTAGTTAATATAATTAAAACCGTCAATCTTGACACTAATTGGAGTAGATAGTTCCTACTCTCGCCCAGTTTCACATTCCACCCTCTTCTTTTGAACATGAGTAGAGGTGTTTGCGGCTCTGTTTTCTCTTTCTGTTGGTCTTAGTGTTAGTTCAGCCGCAATCATTTTCCAGCATTTGAGAATGGTGGCAACGTCTCTTCATTCTGAGAGTACGGGTTGGCAGTTTTCTGGTTGCTGCTTCCGACTGATAATTAGGAGTCCGAACATTTACGTAGCGTCTGGAGAGACTGCTCTGATCAACAGTTGAATATTATCGGGTTTTCTTGTAGTGACATGTCGCCCATGAATGGGTGTACCTGCATGAACCTCCGGTGGGCAAACCCGAGGCCATATTATGCTGCAGGCTGCACCAGTCCCCATCATACACATGCTGCATACAGTGACTGGCTGAATCTATACTAGACCTTTCTCTCTTAAGAAATCACTATGAATACACGCAAACAAAATTGCAAAACTAAAGCAGCAAATCAGAAAACGCCCAAACCTGTCAGCGTCTCGTTCAAAATAATACGAGATATTCGCACTAAATTTTACAGCGTAGAATCAGTCCTTCTAAAAGACTCACTTGACATTCTATCCCCTCTTTTGAGTTTTACGTTCCTGGTTACCTTCCGCTCTTCAGGAAGGACTCCAATGTCCATATGCATGGGTGTGGTGTTTATGTCAGTGAACACCTCCCTCTCTCTTGAATCCCTAGATAATTTTTCATGTGCTTCCGTTTCTCACTTTTAAACTCAGTTAGCTATCTTTTTATTCTCTAACCCTCCCACTCATCCTCTGACTGTTCAGTACTTGATAATATATCTACTGAAATCGATAAAGCTGTTTCTTCTCATCCATCTGCCCATATTTTTGTGTTTGGTGATTTTAACGCCCACCAAGCCAAGTGGCTGGAAAACTCTGTCACCAATTTTGCTGCTGTCCACACCATGAATTTTTCAATCACCCAATCTCTTATGCAAGTGGTGGATTACCTCACGCATTTCTCCAATACCCCTAATGAAAGGGACTCATTGCTAGACCTATACTTCACCTCCATCCCGACACTTGCAATATCAAGCAGCTCTGCCCTCTCGGAAACTCTGACCATGCGGTAGTTTCCGTTAACATCTCCTTTCACTCCCACGCCACCCAAGAAATTCAGACCAGCGGAATATCCTACTGCTACCAAAAAGCAGACTGGGACTCGTTCCGCGACTTTCTGTGTGACGTCCCGTGCAACAATGTTTTTAGTCTTCCTGTTGAAGACTGTGCATCCAAGACCTCCTCTTGGGTTAAGGCTGGCATCGATACATTCATTCCAGCTAAGAATTTTCAGCTTAAATCCCATTCGTCCCCAAGGTTCTCGCCCGCTTGCTCGGCCGCCATTTCCCATCGGAATCACTTCTTCCGGCTTTACAGAAGCCACGCGTCGGACCGTAACAGTAGTCGACTTACCATTTAGAAGTGATACCCAACTAAATGACGTCAACTGATCTCTAGCATAATCTCTAAGCTTGACCCTCATAAAGCGAGCAGAGGGGACGGAATCCCAATCATAGTGTTGAAGAAATGCACCTCTGAACTCTCCTCTGTCCTCACTACGCTCTAAAACTACTCCCTATCTGCTTCCTGCTTTCCTGCTTGTTGGAAATCTTCTTCTGTAGTACATATATTTAAGAATACTTGATAACCCTCGGACCCCGATAAGTACCGCCCTATTATCTTCCTACCGATCTCTGGCAAAGTGTTCGAAGCGCTTATCAACGCCGAGGTGGTTCATCATCTCAAAGCCCACATACTCCTCTCGGACAAACTGTATGGTTTCCGCTTCATCAGGTCAACTGCTGATATGCTAACGACCATCACAGAGTATATATACCAGGCTCTCGACAACAAAGGTAAAGCTTGAAACGTTGCCCTGAATGTTTGCTGAAGCCGATCACGTGATCACATTAACTATTTAGGTAGATTCCGTGACCGGTTAAAATACATTCACACATGAAAGCAGCAGAGACGACATGCTAAAATATAACGGGAAAAACGTCAAGTTGACGAGGACATTCGTCCTCTTTCTCTTTTATCCTGTGTGCTGATTTCTTTTAACTACTATATATTCTTGTTATTATATTCTTGTTATTATATTCTTGTTATTATATTCTTTTAAAAAAAGTTATATTTCAACATGAAAAATGTATATTTTTATTCTTACACTATTCCACACTAATCCACATGTTCCAATCTACAACCAACCGACAACCAAACTTCTGATGAAAACCTTCTGATAATTCTGGATAAAGCTTGTAAGCTGTAGGTAATACGGGCGAATTAATAAACATTAACCCGCTCCTAATAGCGACACTGGTGACCTCCAACGGTTGAAAAGAACACGCACCCCACTTCTACAATATCAATCCTCTTGAACTTTAATGTGTGCTGTAGTGTCTTAAACTAGACGAATAGAAAACGGGACGTGATAGAAAATTGGTTCTCCTAAAAGGTGCTGAGATTACTACGAATGTAAGAAGGTTAGTGGAAGACGGTGAGTAAGCTACCTGTGATGTTTGTGTGAACTTGTCTCTATGATCATCGGGGAAAGATAAATATTGATAATGAATACAAGTATAGGAAGTTGTGCAGACGGTGCACAGCGAATATTAGAATTATATATGTTGTATCCTATGCACCTGTCTACGCTCAAATATTCTCAGTACTCATATCTTTATCTGCCTTTTTATTCTATTTTCACTATTTTAACTAATGAGAAAAATAGAATTCAATGGATGGACATGTATTTCTAGTGTTCATCAGTGCTGATATCATGGAGTGAGCATGTGAGCAATGATAAGTTGTTGGAAATGATGGAAACGAAAAGAAAATTAATATTGAGTATCAGGAAGAGACAAGTGAAGTTCCTGGGACATGCAACGGGGAAGGACGGTTTGGAGAATCTGATACTTACAAGCCAGATAGAGGGAAAAAGAGAAAAAGGAAATCAGCGAATAACATATTTGAAGGGCCTGAACATCTGGATGACAGAACGGGGATTGCGTGATGTTACAGGAGAAAGTGTGCTAAGAGCCACCAGGGATAGGGAGACGTGGAAGGCCATGATCGTCTACGTCCTAAAAAGACAAAGCACATAGAAGAAGAGGAGAACTGGTTGCAAGATGATATTATTTTGCAAGGACTACATTCAAAATATGTTGTCCTCGTTAAAAAGAAAGATCCAAGTCGTAAGATTTCAATACAAAATAAATAAATAGGAAAATGTAATAGGGAAACCAATCCTTGTTTTTACACCCACACTCACATTAATCATTTTCAGTAAGTTTTCTCTTAATTTTCTCACAGTTTCTTTTTTATTGCATTGATTCCCTTCATTGCTAATTATTCTAAGAAACGGACAATTTATTATCCTATCCTCCAAAATTCGATCAACATAATCTTTGAACAAATAAGTTATCCCCAAATCTAATATCATTACCACCACGGTCAAGAGAATCCGCCAAAATAGATAATGTAACACATCCGATGCCGGCATTTATAATACAAAATGACTTTAATATGCGAAAAGCTACATTGGTGAAACATGCAGAAAAGTAAATGGAGACGTACGTTGGACAACATTTGGTCTTAGTCATAATACTTCAATCAAACAAGTCATAAATTCAATTTAATCAATGACAGCACAATAAGAAAGAGTAAAATGTGTTTCGTAGAAAATACTTAGAAGGATACCTGATATATATTTTCCCTATCAATCTCTGTTGTCGTTCACGACAAGAGTCCTGCATATATATATATATATATATATATATATATATATATATATATATATATAAAAAGAAGGAAATTACTGGAAAGTAATTGAAACTCACCTGAAGCGAGCTGAATGTGTAATGCTTCTCATGCCAATGACATTTTTATCGATCTTCTCTACGGCATATGACTTCATTGAATTTTCTTTTAATGTGTTCCTCTCGAATTTATATTTAAATTGGGGTTATCAGATAATGTGCACTGTTTCGGGGCCATCCTCTCATTACATATATATATATATATATATATATATGGTTGATTGTATATATGAAAAGAGTTCTTTGCTCTTCGCCGGAAACCGACAGTTGGCTTCGCTTTCTGCGGTGGAATTATTTAAAATTATCACCCCAGGTTGGCACATGTCAAAGACTTTTGATTTTTTGTTAATTAGAAATTATACTCGAACAATGCTCGGGAAGCTACTATAAAATCTTTATTGTAGCATCTCGGTGACTGGTTGCCAAACAATGTGATATTAACAATTCTCTGCAAATGTTTGCCTATATCTTCTGTAAGAGAAGTGGATGAAGGCATTTCCTGAAATCTGTATGATGACGTTAACTATTAAATAGCCATTGCTTACTAAGACAAAGATCTGTCGATGTTGTTATTTTATTAGAAGCTTGAGGAAAAGAGTTTAACCCCATATCGAAACTTAATATTAGAAAGTGATCTATATCAGCATACTTATACAATTAAAAAAAACGTATTTTCTAAGTATATTATCCAAAACAAAAAAGTACAAAGTTAATCTCGCTCTTTCACTTTCTCCGAATATTGAATTACCCAGCAAGAATTTAATTTGCCTTAATAGCAGAATAAATTTTCACACATCATTTTATGGCAGGCATTTATTTTTATCTATTGCAACTTAGTGTTTTACATTCACGCCGCAGAAAAGATCGGCATATATTATCAACGTTTATCTTGCTTCATATTTAATATCAGTTGTGTGAAATCAAACATTCTTTCACAAAATATAATTTGAATATTCAGTTTGGAAATGATACTTTATACCACTTATTTAAATTGAAATTTCAGCAGCTGTAAACTGAATAATAGCGAAGAAATTGCCAGACAAAAAGAGTCAAGTCAAATGTAATTCTATAAAATGGTGGCGTTTTTCCGCCATTCAATGGAATTGATGCATTAGTAACGTTCTTTTAATATTCCAATGTCCAAAACCTGGCAAACCGTCCAAAATGATTAAAAAAAAACTTGGTATTATTATTCAATTATGTAAGGTTTCTTTATTCCTTTCACTGTCGAGAGAAATATTTTTGAAATTTCAAACGTAATTTATTTTAGTAATATTCCGAAAGCGAATCACACACACACACACACACACACACACACACACACACACACACACACACACACACACACACACATATATATATATATGCATATGTGTGTGTGTCTTCGAGTATGAATAGCGACAACATTTCTTTGTTAAAATAATAGTGAATAAATACATGTGATTATGAAAATGTCTCAAATGACATAATAACTTCCCGAAAAGAAAAATTTCACACAGCAGTTTTCTTTTACATAAAAACAGCACAGACTCACAGACACACACGCGCATATATATATATATATATATATATATATATATATATATATATATATGTATGTGTGTGTGTGTGTGTGCGTGCGTGCGTGTGTGTGTGTGTGTGTGTTTTGACATTGAAGTCAAACTGACACGCTACAGTCGGTTTTATGTTAAACGCGGTCATGCGTCTATTTGCGTCGTGTTTTTGCTTGACTTTTTTATATAAAGATGTGATGTATTTTTTGCAGTCTATTGCAGTCTCATCGAGAGTTTAGCCTGTTATTTAACGGTTAACTTTGTAAGCTTGTTTCATTAATTTGCTTATTATTTACTTAATTATTTTTGGGATTAATTTATTTTACATTTTTTTTTATTTTATTTTCATTTTTGTTCCTTTTCAGTTTTCGATTTTTATGTGACGTATTTAGAATTTACTTTCGTGTCTATAGTTAGAGTTGAGATTTGATAGTTTAATTTTTTTTCATCATCCGTTACACCCAATGGTGTGTAAAGCAGCAACAAAGCTTCTCCACCTCTATTTTTGGCCATACAAGTCAATGAACCCCAAGAGCATTACATGACTTTCATCTTATTCTCCACCGTACTTCTCCATGTAGTTCTTGGTCTACCTCTCTTTCTTTTGCCATCTAGGGTCCAGTGCAGAGCTGTTCTTGTGATTGACAAGAGAACATGTGCACCATCATTACAAGAAGTCGTTGGTGATGGATTGGGCATGTGCTTCGGAAAGATCCACAGTCACTCGATCATTTAATTAGTATATGGTTTTTGTCTTGATAGGTAATTTTGACCATTTTTTCATCCCGGCATGTTTTTAGATTTATTGCTGTAGGTTGATGTTTGTTTTGTTTTGTTTTTTTCCATATTTTTTGTATGATTGTTTATTTTATAGTATATTTCACAAATATCTTTAAAACGCATTGTAATGTTTCCATATTTATTTCTTTTAAATAATTTTTTACGCGTAGTTTCTTTGTTTTCAGGTTCATTCAGTTTCCACCTAACCCTGCTTTTTTTCGTTATCTGCTGATTTTACAAAAGCTGTGGTACAGTGGATATCGGCTCGGAACGAGAAACCGGGGAGCCGAGTTCGAATTCCAGCTGAATCTATTGTATTCACTTACGCGCAAATATCCTTGGGAAAGGTATTAATCCGTCTCTTCCTTCCAGTTATGAGTTAAATAGCAGGACAGATTGGGTTCTATAGCCTTGGTCGGCAACCAGTCTACCGCAGAAAGCAATGGCAACCTACTGCGGGATAAACTTCTGTCCAGTCAGTCATGTCTCTTTCGAGACATGATCGCCCAAGCGTGTATCACGTATGGCACTTAACTGACAGACTTGGTATATTACATTTTAACTGCTGTTTAAAAGATTTTTTTTTTATTTTGCATGTGCAAGTGTCTTTAATTTTTTTTTTCAGGTAGATTTTTTTTTATGTTGCGCGTTTTTATTATTTGTATCATTTTCTTGGTCAATTAGAGCTGATTTTTAATGTGTTTTTGTTGAAGCTTGTATATTTTTAATGTGTTTTTTTGTGTGAAGAGTGTTGATGATTGGAAATGTCTGAGTATAAGTTTCATGAATAATTTCTAAGTTTATTTTAAAGTTTGTTTTTACCGTGTGTTGAGAAATATGGCGTTCCTGTTCTTCTTGGTTTTTGGTCGTTTTGTGAGATTTATATGTAAGTGTTTTCTGAAATTTCCTATCTTTTAAGGTTATTTTATAGTATATCGTAACTTTATTAAATATGGTTTCACTGGAAGAGTTATCAGCAAGCCTGCGGTTATTTGAATGTGGGTTCTGCTTGTATATTGATGATGGCTGGTTGGAAAATGTGTGGATATAAAGTCGTTTGTAATTGGGTTTTGTTTATGTTTTATATGGAAATTTTCTTAAGTTGAAGGTGACACCTAGAATATCTACTTTGTGCAGGTTACTTGTTTTGTCTATTTTGAATCTCATATTTTTGAAAAAAATATTTTCTTAGTTTTGTCTGTTTGTTGATTATATTTTTATGATTCTGAAACCGTCGTCACTAAAGAGATATTTATCATTTCTATCAGGTATTTTATTTATTTAGTGTAGCAAATAAATCTCAATGAGTTCGCATTCCTATCCATTGTTAAACTTAAAATTTTAATGTTAAATATCCCTTCTTTCTTTATGTATGAGTTTTCATTGTTAAATATTAATGTTTTTCGGGAAAGTTCAATGAAGATTATAACTTCATTTGCGTTTATTTTTATTCATTTTTTTTTTAATCATTTCACCCCGAGCAAGGGAGAAACGCCACTGATGTGCAGGGGGTTACATAAATGTAAAAAGATTAATTAGAAAAGAGTGAGGAGTACAAGCTAGTTAGAAAGGAACAATAGAAAGTTGAGAAAGCAGGTACAATGACAGATACATAGGCGGAGAGAAAGTGAAGGTTCTGTTTCCTCCTAAGTTATTCTTTTCACGGAATTAATTATTTCTCCTTTTATTATTATTATAAATTGGTGATAACACTTGAAGTGTTGACGAATAGGACCGACGACGAATCACTGGAGTCAGGATGCTGTATATAACTTCAATCAGCTAAGTAGAAAAATCTGAAACCTCCTGTAATCCATGAATTTGAGGTTCTCACATCATCTTCGGTCAAAGCTGAGTGCTTTGCCCGCAGATTCTCATCCAATTCCACATTTGACTCGTCCGGAGTATACCCACCAGACTTCCCTATTAGAACTGAAGCCAAACTGCACGACGTATATATTAAACCCGATAGTAGTATCCCGAGTAATTTCAAAACTCGACCCCCATAAGGCGTGTGGAGACGATGGAATCCCGGTGATAGTCCTTAAGAGGTGTGCTCCTGAACTTTCCCCTGTACTCTATAAACTATTTAACTACTGCTTTTCTGCTTCCTGCTTTCCTGCATGTTGGAAGTTATCTTCATTCGTTCCTGTATTTAAGAATTCTGGTGAACCCTCGGACCCATCCAACTATCGCCCTATCAGTCTTCTACCGATATTCGGGAAAGTATTCGAGGCCATAATCAATGCTGAAATAGTTCATCATCTCACTGCCCACAAACTCTTCTCTGACAGGCAATATGGCTTCCGCTTTGCCAGGTCCACGGCCGACCTGTTAACAACCTTAACGGAGTACATGCTACAGGCCTTTGATGAGTCTGACGAGGCTCGCGCGGTTGCTCTGGACATCTCCAAGGCTTTTGACAGGGTTTAGCACTCTTGCCTCCTATGCAAACTAAGGGATTACGGTATTAAGGGTCGCCTGCTTCACCTAATCCAATCTTTTCTAAATAACCGTCAAATGAAGGTCGTTTTGAATGGGCGTGCCTCTTCATCCTACAGCACGAATTCTGGTGTCCCACAGGGCTCTATCCTGGGCCCGACGCTCTTCCTTATTTTCATCAACAACCGCCAAGATGAGATCAAGTCCCAAGTAGGCATCTACGCAGATGACACTACACTATACTCCTTCACCAGTAAGAAACCTGTCGTGGCGGACAGATATAAACCCGCTGCTGATCTTGAACGGGATCTACGCTCTGTTGTGAAATGGGGCAAGAAGTGGCTTGTCAACTTCAATTCGTCTAAGACCAAGCTGTTTTCTGTCAACCATTACAGGCAACCTCTCCTGCCTCCCATAAGCATGGACCAAGAGATTCTTCCGGAGAGCATTACACTACGCCTCCTCAGACTTACCCTGTCCTCAGACCTCAAATGGAACCACTATATTGAATCCATAGCAAAATCTACTGCTAAGAAGTTTGGGTCACTATGTCGATCCAGGATGTTTTTTCCACCTGAATCCATCCTGCATATATACAAGTCAAACATCCGTCCGTGCATGGAGTACTGATGCCATTTATGGTCAGACGCCCCTGCCGCTCACCTTAGTGTTCTCGACAGGCTCCAAAGGAAAGTTAGTAACGTGATAGGTACTGATCTGGTGGCTCGACTGCAGCCACTTCCCCACCGTCGAAATGTGGCCTCCCTTTGTCTGTTCTATAAATACTGTCTGTTCTATTTATACTGGCTTCTGCTCGGACGAACTTAACTGCTCAACAGGTGTTTACTCGTGCAACCAGACTGGCAACTGGGTCCCACCCATTCACCGTCAGGTTAGCCAAATGCAGACAACAATTCTACTCCTGCAGCTTCTTCGCTCGCACTTCCCGCCTGTGGAACTCGCTCCCATTTTCTTGCTTTCCTGACGGCTACAACCTCCAGAACTTTAAATGCAAAGTCAATACTCATCTACTAACCACTGGACTCTAGCTCGCTCCCTACCCCCGTATATCCTTCCCTTCTCTCCACCTGTGCATCTGTCATCGCACCTGCTTTCTCAGCTTTCTATTGATCCTTTCTAACTAGTTTGTACTTCTCACTCTTTTCTAATTAATCTTTTTACAGTTATGTAGCCCCCTGCACATAAGTGGCATTTCAGCCTTGTTCGGGGTGAAATGATTAAAAAAAAATTATATATATATATATATATATATATATATATATATATATATATATATAGATACACACACAGGCACACACAGAGAAACAAACTCACAGACACACACATAAGTCTATCTATCTATCTATCTATCTATCTATCTATCTATCTATCTATCTATCTATCTATCTATCTATCTCACTCTCTCTATATATATACATATATATAATTGTACGGAAAATACAGAATAAAAAAAAAATAAAGCAAGAACAGCTAGTAGGGTTTACCTTCCGAACTGAAGGATGTTTAGAAATGGTTTGACATTAGCTCGTAGTGCCGTCAATAAATCATATGGAGATTATATATCTTAACGAACGAAGAACTCATCCGAGTTCCATTTTAGAAATAATATACATTTTAGTGTTCAGGCATCTTTTCACTTTTTTGTATTTAATAATATACTCAGACATGGAAACATCAACATTATCAACTGCACAATTTACTAAACTTACCTACACATTGTAACTAATATATTTTATCACGATATCTCATTTTACATTTGCTGAAAGGCATTGTCCTTTAGAAAAATTCTACTCGTATTTTGAGAGGTTAGATTTATCGATTCCTTGTCTTGAAGATTTTTACATGCTCATTGTACCTTCTTAATATACACAATTTTATTCAAATTAATCAAAATCACCGTAGCGTGAACTTCTAATTTGATTCCGACTCGGTAAATGTCGTTATTAATAAAACCACTGCCAGTTTAACCGCTGTTACGACTATTGCAAGCTTTCTTGTTACTTAATAATAATTGATTTTCGTAATCGATTTTCAGACTTTATTGAGTAAACTGATTACCGAACACAGCTGGGTAATCAGTATAGAAGATGTTTGACCCATTTTAGTTTTCATCTGTATATTTACCAGGAGTTTGCCTCTTTTGTATTTATCTGAAACCGGTTTGTTATATTGGTATACTATTTGTTTAACATTTCCCTCTGCTTGCGTCATTGACTGATAAACGTCTATCATACTGTAGAAAATATAGTCAGCCTCGGATTTATGCGACAAAATATGTTCGGTACCTATAGATATGTTATTAATAACCTGCCTTATGTGTTTCTTGATACATTGTAACACAACTTTTTCCACATACGGTTCCAATGCTCTGTAGCAGAGAGTCAAATTAATATCGAGATATCCTGCGGTATGTCTCAATAGAAATGGTAAATAAAATTATATAAATTATCAAAAGAGCTACCATTAATTAAATCAATTTATCAACCAGTTCTACTTTCAATAAATATATGGCCTAGACAGTTGTGCCCTATATCAAATAAATCACCCTGTTCCTAAAAAAAGAAGCAATCCATTGATCTAACAAACATACGCAACTTGAAACAAATTTCTTCTATCTCAAAATCCTCATCCTTTTACAATCATTATTCAACCCACACATTACTGTTATTTTATAACAGAGCTGTTGTGGTTAACAAGCCGCTGCTAATGCCTGTTTATTTTGTGGAAAATTGGATAGCATTGGTCAGACTTACAGAATTACTTTATATCATATATAAAATAGTATATCCACTTTTAGATATGTATGTTATTAAAACATTCAATAGAAGCATAGGAAGATCTCAACTGGTTAACCTTAAATGAAAGTGATTGATAGTCAATAATTAAGACTGGCATGAATTCGTTCCACTTACTTAATATTATTAAACTAATGTTTCACTCCAATCATATTTATAGCAGTCAAAAAACGGAATCACTCGATAATTTATATCATCAATTCATTTTGTAAAACAGAATCACCATTTGCTGATATTGTAAATAGAAATTGTAATATAACTAACGCAGTTGTTAAATAGAAAAACAGTTTAATTAATTTCCTAATTTATATATACTTGAACTAGCAGTATAGCCCGGCGTTGCTCGGGTGTAATGAAATCTTTAAAACTAATCCATGGTCCTGGAGCTCAGGCATTATGGACATTGGCACAAAAGACCAAAAAGCAATAGTCTTTTTCAATTAAAAGGGAAACCGTAGACTGAAAAAAATGAATGGATGTAAGTTAAATTTTGATTTCCTGGTATCGATATCAAATAATCTTTTTTCGTCGTAAAGTGAATTTTAAAGGGTAAATAAGTCCTCTGAGTAAAGGGTATCATGGCTGAAACTAAGAAGAACAATTATACCTACGTAGAGCCAAACCCGAAGCAAAAACTAAAATAAAAGGGCTAAAAAAATAAACAGACACACACACAAACATATTGCCTTATATATATATATATATATATATATATATATATATATATTTTCTGCACTATTGTAAGAATCGCAACCTTGAAATTTCTGAATATCGTATCCTATGTGTCTCTGAGTATATCAAAGCTTATTAAAATCGGACCACTTCCTTCTATAACCAGATTTTTTCGATTATCGATTTTCGATATTTATCGGGTTTAGTTCGACACAAAACCTAGCTAACAACACTCGCAGACGCTTATAGTACAACTGTGTAAATTTTAAAGTAAATCGGTTCAGCAGTTTTGGAGTCTATAGGTAACGGACACACACACAGACATACACAAACACACACAAAGTTCTATTTATAATAAGTCTAGACAGTATTTTTTAAGAATTTTTCTCGATGAATAGCGCATTTTTGCAAGAATACTTTAAAAAGTTTAATTTTTTAAAAATTCTTTATTATTTTCAACCATTTAAATGATATTTTTAAGAAAACACGTTTATTGAATAAGTATTAGTTAAAATATTTAATACAATTTATCGAATACTTATATGTGTATAAGTCTGGAAATTTTCTAAAAGTCAATAAAATATTAGAACACCAATAAAATTTTCCTACATTTTTAAGACTGCTCAGTATTCAAAATATAACGCCAAAAAGCGCTCACGTTATATTCAGTGATTTTCACCAGATAATATCCGGTTGAACATTATTATGATAAACATCAATTTGACATTGAGTTGGCAAAACTTAAACAGAGTAAATAAACTGCTACCGACGTGGTAAAAATGAATTTGTATTTTATTACACTTAAAGTAACATATTTGTCTTTCAAATAGAATAATTTTACTTGAAATAAAATAATATTCTTCAAATAATGCTCCACAAAAAACGTTTAAATTATGAAAGTTTCTTTTTATTAATAAAAATTACATTACAAGAAACGCGGCTAACAATAGCACTAAAATCAATCTTTTTATGAAAAAGAAAAATAAATCTCCACTTTCCTGTCTCGATTGCCAAAAATTGTCTCCGCGTCCTTGTGGGCAACGAATTATTTTTCACCCTACCACCCTTTTCTCACAGACAAGCCGTTGCACGCCTATCATGCACCATCGTTGTTGTCATAGAAAGTGTTAAGATAAACTACACTCCTTGCTTCTACTAGTCAAAACTTTCAAGGTTAAAACACGCCATTCCACACATATTGTAGCAAAGCACCATCAAACTGCTTCTTACTAAGAAACAATGTTTGGTTGATTTGTCAAGACTTTCGGATACCTATGAGGATCGAACTCATAACTCGCATTTTCTCTGTTATTCCATTAATATATATATATATATATATATATATATATATATATATATATACAGACACAAACACACATATATATATATATATTAATACAGGTTTCATTGAATAATATAGACAAGTTCTGTCTATTTATTTTGTGTAAGATCCTTTCGTATGATCTGTTTAGCGTGATAGTGTTTTCATGAAAAGACAACAAGAAATCGCAATAATTGTTGATTTTTTTATCATGTCTGAGCTTTCGGTTTACATGAGCCATTATCAACGGATGAACATTTAATATGCAGTGAACATAGAACATTTAAATTATTAACAGAGTGGAGTTATACAGAGAAAATTAAACAGGCCCATTTTTTGAGACATGATAAAAATCAACAATTATTGCGATTCTTGTCGTCTTTTCATGACAGCACTATCAAGCTAAACAGATCATACGAAAGGATCTTACACAAAATAAATAGACAGAACTTGTCTATATTATTCAATGAAACCTGTATTAATGATAAAATGCTGCCAAAATACACACACACACACAATATATATAACACTTACAGGTTAATCATATTTAAGGCTCTCAAACACACATTCTACTCCCAGAGTGATTGCTTCTATGAAAGTGATTCCATTCTTGACTATAAGCCCTATTGCTGGAATTTAATCAAATATTCAGCTATAATTGCATTCATCTACCTACAAACTATTCTCAACCATGTTTCTTTTCATGTCACACTCTTCTTCTTTTTTAATAGGAAACATTAAATGAACTCGAAAGTCTTCGTAGACAGAAAATTACAGCATCCAAAATTCCAGTGTTTAATTACTGAAAGGAACGCACCTAATTTATGTTCATGAAAATAAATAATGAGTTCCACAATCTATAGTTATTAGTTTTAACAAGGTGTCAATAAAAGAAGTATTTTATCCAATCTTAACAGCCTTCCTTATTTCTCACTCCGTTAGCATATCTGTAAGTGAGATAGGCATAATCTAGAAAATATTGAAATTTTCGAGCAAGTAAATGACAATAATTTACCAATCGATAAAACATACGCAGTTGAATTTTTTTTTAACTTGTGGTATATTTATTCTTTCAGCTTTCAGACTTTGTCAATCGATTTTCATTTTTTATTTAATTTTATTCTTATTTTTTTGGTTTGTTATGTTGTTTGTGCTTTTTTTTAATTTTTTTATACAATTTCTTTTAGGTTTCTTCTCTCCAGCTTATCAAATTATGTATGTAATTTTTCATACAATTTTTATTGTTTTTATTTCTATCTTAATTTTATTTTTACTTTTATTACCCAGCAATATTTTCCGGCTATTTTCCTTTTCATTTAATTTTACCAATTTTCATTCATTTACTATCCACAGTTTCTGTTTTTACATTCTTTTTCATTTTTTATCTATTTCTTTCGAATTTAACAAATCTGTTTTTATTTCATTTAAACGGAATTTTTCTTAAGGATATCTCTTGAATTGGACTAATTCCGTTCTGATTGATATTTTATCTTTTTTTTTTCATTTCCTTTTTTATCGATAGTGTAAATTCTGTTTTAATGTAATCAGTTATATTCTTTCTGTTTTTATTTTTCCATTCATTCTTTCTCTTAATGCTTTTCGAATTCTTTCTATGTTAATCAATAGCATCTTATATTTCTCGTGTGTTAATTTACATCTTTCTTTCCTGTTCTTGCTTTTATTTTACTCTTCATTTTTTTTGAATTTCTTAATTTTCATATATTTCATGCATATTTTTTTCCTGATTTCATGAATTTGCTTTCTTATGCTTTCTTGTATTTGTCTTTCTTTCTATATATTTTATGAATTATGTTTCTATTGCATTTGTTAATTTCGATATTTGTTTATTACAACATTATTGTTTCCGTATTGTTATTTTATACATTTTATATTGATTCTTTTTTTTCTCTTTGGTTTAAGGAATTTATTTTTGAAGTTTGTACAATCTTTGTTTTGTGGCTTCTGTTCAATTTTATAAATTTTATCTATTATTTGATTATTTATATAAGTTCATTTATCACTCAGCAAATTCGTTTAACCTTAAAATGTCATAGTGGTTTTCTTTTTAATTAAATTTTAATAATTATTTATCCATCATTCTTTGTTTGTGCTTATTTTTAGGATAATGTTATTATCAATAACTGATTTTAAAGTGAGTGCATGAATACATTCTTTCAACTTCGATATTATTGTGGATCAAACGATGTTACCTGGTTAAAGATTGTTTTTAAAACTTCCTCGATTTGTTCACTTTCTTCATTGTTCTCTCTTTCGAATTCTTTCTACATTCTATTCTCTGTTGGTCTTTCTTTTATCATGTTTCTCTTTATTTCTTTCTGTCAACCCTCGTTGTTTTGCTTAGTTTTTTACACTTTATTCCTTATATTTTTCTATTTACTCAATTTACATTCAATTATATTTGTATTTATGTTTTTATGATTAATATATTTTATATTGTTATTTATTTATATTCTTATATCAATATATTAAGATATTTGTAGTGTTTAAAATAATTAGAATATAGACTTAGCAATAACAATTACAGTGAATATATCTTTTATAAGCATAATAATTTTATAATGCTGTATTAGTATATATTGCACATAAGTAATATGTCAACAAACAAATTAAGCATCACAGAAATAGTCAAAAAATATATAGGATAATCATTTGGTATTCACCAGCAATTAATCAAATAGTTAGTAGTAAGTTAGGTCAGAATTTACCCAATTTAGCTGAGAAACATTCCCTTGAAACAAACGATTTAGTAAGATTTTTACCTAGGAATACACTTAAATTAGGCTATATCATTACGGATAATATTGAAAAATATGAAAGCACATAATAATTTTTTTTAAATGTATACAAATCTTAAGTAATAACTACCGCTATAAAGTTGCAGAATATAATTCCATTAATATGTAATTAATGAAATCCTGATAAGATTTCATAAAAAAAATGAGGCTGATTCAATTGTTTGCCTATGTACTGTTTCTACTATAGAAAATATAATCGGTAATTTGTTTTATATCGGTAATTCCAAGAACTTATTTAAATCTAGGTGGTATCAACATTTACCATCTTTCAGCAACAACGCATACAGAAATAGAATTTCCATTTACAAATATTTTTGGTAAGTATTAGAAGTGAACATAACCATTACGGCAAAATGGAAATATAAAAAAATGTTGAACTTATAAGTCTTCCTCTTTTCCTTTATTTCCGTTATATATTTTATTCATTCTTTCTTCATGGAGATGATTCTCATTTTCATTTTATGCAAATATGCTTTATAAATCGAACAGGTTTCATTTTTTAGCATTATTTTGTAACTTGAAATCCAGAAATATCAAAGAAACAAAATGACAATGGAGAAAATAGAAAAATATACAAAACTTATAATAAACAACTACACGGACGCCGATGTTATTTGCCAGGAAATTAATGCATGTCAATATGAATGCTTTAAAATATACATAATTTGTATGTGGTTTAAATAAAAAGTATAGAAATCTGCAATTAACTGACCGAGTTTAAAAAAATCATTTGGATGCAGAATATAAAATTATTCACATAAAATTAATTACTTATTATCGAATAAGTTCATGAATTTGATATGTTCACAAATTGTTTTACATAGTCTAAGAAGTGGTGCAGAATTCAAAAGGTTTTCTTTATTCTATTAATGTAAAATATTCAACAGGTAAACCCAAAATCTTTTAATTTGCAGTCTTGTATGGGACACATGAAATTCGTATTAAATTATGAATAAAACATTCTAAAAAACTTACAAATATCATGAGCTACATAATCTAGATGACATATATACGAATCTGTTAATATATATATATACGAATCTGTTAATATATATATATATTTAGTATATCGAGGCAGCAAGTAATTTTCTAAACATATGTTATTAAATATAAGAGACAATGAATGTCTATTATGTTTGATCATGAGCCGTTCTAAATGTCATATTTTTGCTTTAATTTCAGTTGAAAATAAAGACAAAAATTCTCCAACATTTGGATAATTATTTATTGGTTTTCTTCCAAGCTTTCGGCTCACATGAGCCATCTTCATCTCTGAAGATGGCTCACATCTTCAGAGATGTGAGCCATCTCTGAAGATGGCTCATGTGAGCCGAAAGCTTAGAAGAAAACCAATAAATAATAATCCAAATGTTGGAGAATTTTTGTCTTTATTTTCAACTGAAATTAAAGTAAAAATACGACGTTTAGAACGGCTCATGATTAAACATAATAGACATTCATTGTCTCTTATATTTAATAGCATATGTTTAGAATATATATATATATATATATATATATATATATATATATATATATATATGCACAGACAGAGAGAAAACACCAGAAAACTATGGATGCGGAAGAAAGGATAGGAAATACTTGCGTTTTAGGGAGGTGAATGGTAAGTATAAAGGATTCAGATGGCAATTGAAGTTATATTTAAACAATTAGAGATTGTAGCAATCATAAAAGTAAGTAAAAGTTGCAGTGGATCAGAAATAGATTACAATCAACCTTTTTCTTCGTTTTTACAAAATTTCACAATGACGTGTGAAATCCTGGGTTTCCCGAATAGAAAAATGATTGACCATTTGCTTAAAGAAAAAGTCGAACCCATATTTTTCAAGTAAGTGTTAAAATGATACTTGAAAATAGGAGCGACTTGCACCACTTGAGTATTTAGCGATCCAGTGCTAGATTCAAAAAGACTATACAAATAGACTCGGCGTCAGTCAAGAGTCAGAGATGGGAGCAGCGAGCGACACAGCTAAAATGTAACGAGAGAACTTTCAGGTCAACTCGGACATTGTCATATTTCTCTTTCTCTTATCGATTTCAACAATTACTACTAGAACATTTTGTACGAACTCTAACCTTAACTTCTAATATTTCTAATTGAACATTAACTTCTACAATTGTGTTATTCTTTCCTTTTTTTAAATTTCTGTTTTAAAATGGAAAATATATATTTTATTCTTCTTCCGCTAATTCCACGTATTCCAACCTGCCAACTACGAACATTCTGATGATAATTCTGCATAAAATTTGTAAACTGTAGGGAGTTCGGTTAAGTCTGACACAAGGCAGAATCAAAGAAACATTAACCAACTCCCTCCCCACCGTAGAAAGGAGTTCTACAGGAATGAAATACGAAATAAGTAACTGCCTGGGTTGAAGTAGCGATTATATTTGACTAATTTGAATGTAAAAGGAGTCGATGTTGATACTAGTCAATTAATACAAGTCCATTTATGTCGTCGAGATACAAAGGAAAAAAGCTTGTCATAGAAAAAGTTGTGTAAATTCTCATAAGCAATCCACATACCGTCAGTGAGAAATTGTCTAACGGCTAGCTGACAAGTCAGGATCAATTACGATGCAGACCTTCCTTTGACTTTTGTCAAGAACCCCGTTATGAATAGCAGGCGCACATGACCAGATATGTCAACTTTATACAATGCTTTAACGAATGCAAGATGTATAAATGTGCAAGATGAATTCTGTCGAAAGAAACACTGTGTCCCGAAAATAATGACCTAAATTTCCTAGCGGCAGTATCTGCTATGAAATCAATGTAGTTATTCCACATCAGTTCTGTTGAAAGAGTAACGCCAGGAAGGCGCAATGTGTTGCTCTCTGTCTCTCATATATATATATATATATATATATATATATATATATATATATATATATATATAAATAAAGCGCTGTTTATATATTGACCACTGTTATATTAAAACCTCAATAATAATATTATACATATATACAACCTCGTCATATGTATATTTATTAATTTACGTTATTATATATATATATATATATATATATATATATATATATATATATAAAGAATGTCTAATCAAAGTAATTGCAAACCTTTTGTGTACATCTTTTTAACAGAATCCTTTGATACTCGCTGCCTAAATACATACATACATAATTATATATATATATATATATATATATATATATATATATATATAATATTTTGTAAGAGATTATAATTAAAACATTTACATCGATACGCAAAATAATTCATGTTTCAATACTATGTATTGTACTTCATCAGTCGGTAATTGGTGATTGATAATAAAAATAATATTCATGAAGATTTGAAAATATTTCTCTAAACGTTAATGTGGCCCATGAGGTCAGAATTAAAAATATTTTCGTGGCTATGTCTCGATTAAATATTATAAGTCTGATCTATATTAAATATTATGTCTGATCTATATTAAATATTATAAGTCTGATCTATATTAAATATTATAAGTCTGATCTATATTAAATAGAAAATTAATGGAAGATAGTAATGTTGGGCCAGTTATTTTAAGCGGCGCTTAGATATGTCATCTTTGATGATTGTGGTGGATATGTCAGCAACAAATTTATCCTTAATATAGCCTTATATGGCGTTATTTTTCATATATAAAAGACAAATAATTATATTTTAAGGTCAAATTTAACTTTGTTGGCATATCACTGTTAATTTAATTCTTTGGGTTAACAGTAATATTCTGCCAGCAAGCTTGAGTATCTTGTTGCTGAAAGATGGTAAATGTTGATACCACCTAGATTTAAATATATTCTTGGAATTACCGATATAAAATAAATTACCGATTGTATTTTCTATAGTAGAAACAGTACAGAGACAAATAATTGAATCAGACTAATTTGTGTAATGAAATCTTATCAGGATTTCATCAATTACATATTTAATGGAATTATATTCTGCAACTTTATAGTCGTAAGTATTACTTTAGATTTGTATAGATTTTAAAAAATTCCATTATGTGCTTTAATATTTTTTCAAGATTATCCGTAAAGATATAGCTTGATTTTTAATTTTTAATCAAAATTTGACTTACATCCATTCATTTCTTTTTCAGTCTACGGTTTCGCTTTAACTGGAAATAACTATTGCTTTTTAGTCTTTTGTGCTAACGTCTAAAGAGTCTAAGCTCCAGGACCATGAATTAGTTTTAAAGCTTTTATTACACCAGAGCAACGCCGGACTATACTGCTAGTCTTAATATATTTATATAAGAGCAAAAATAAATAAAATTATAAAATATATTAAATATAAAAACATAAATACATAAACATATAACTTTATTAAATATAACAAAAATAGCAACAATAACAATTGTAACAGAAAAATATTTTTCGAAATGTTTGAAAACATTAGGAATGCATTAAAAACAGAACACCTTCATCCGTACAAGTTGAATCCGTGAGACGATAAATATATTTGGTCAAGTGTAAACAGCTACTTTAACGGCAGAAAAAGCAGGGTTTTATCATCGTATAGTCACAGGTGATGAAAGGTGGATACACTATGGTATAATGGTGATAGCAGACACAGAAAAGAAACGACGAAACCTCCGAGAGAATGTAGCTTAACTGAGTGACAAGAAAGGACCACAAATAAATAGCAAGAAAGCCGTATGCATGGTCACCAGTAAAAAGGGCAGCAAAATATGCCAAATACAAGTCGGGGATACTAAAATCAATCAGGTACAAAAATGTAAATACCTGGGTAGTGTCATAAGAGAAGACGGAATGTGCGACACAGAAATCCGAAGGTGAGATGGCATGGCGAAAGAAACAATCCAGAAGTTGAGTAAAATATTAAGTAAATTTCACTAGAGACATAGAAGAGAGTAGTGCATTGCTATGTGATGTCAGTTCTTCAATATGGCAATGAATGCTGTGAGATATCATCAAAGATGAAGGAATACCTGAAGCAAATGAAATGTTTTTCTACAGAAGGATGCTGCGAATATCTTGCATCGAACATGTAAGCAATGATGAGGTTTTGGAAATGATGGAAAAGAAAAGGAAATAAATACTGGTTATCAGGAAGAGACAGCTGAAGTTCCTGGGACATGCATTGACGAAGCGGGGGGCTTGGAGAACCTGATACTAACAGGCCAGATAGAAAAAAAAGCGACAGGGGAAAGCAGCGGATAACATATTTGAAGGACCTAATCAGGTGGATGATAGAACGAGGGTTGCATGGTGTAACAGGAAAAGACTTGCTAAGAGCCACCAGGGAGAGAGAGACGTAGAAAGCCATGATCGCCTACGTCCTGAAAGGACAGGGCACATAGAAGAAGAAGACTGAAGAAAGAAAAAAGTGGCCGTTGCATTAGCAGAGACACGGCAGAGTGATTTTGCAACATAACAACGCTATGCCACATGTAGCAAAAGGGGTAAAACGTACTTGAAAATCCTACCCCACCCACTGTATTCACCAACTATATGTCAATCCGATTATCACTTTTTCCGATGGATGGTACTTGGCCTAGCTTAGCAGCATTTTCATTGTAATATAGATGCCTAAAAATGAGTTGAATGGTGGTTAACCTCAAATGATATGTTGTTTTTTCGCAGTGGAATTCCAATGTTGCTAGAAACATGGGAAAAACTTTGGCTAGCGCTGGACAAAAGATTCAATGACATGTTTATTACTAAGTTTTGTAAATAAAACTTTGCATATCATAAAATATCAATGAGAAATTATTCGATGTCATAATATCCATCTATCTATCTATCTATCTATATATATATATATATATATATATATATATATATATATAGCATTGTAATAGCTGTTACAATGGTTTATAAAAGCATAGTATCACTACACAAACATTTTTATGTTTCGGAGTCGAACTGCTCCTCTTCGGGTGATATGTATAACTGAAAATAAAAAGTGGAAAAGCCTTATTGTTGAGGAATGTGATATGTAGGTGATTGTTGTGGGGGGGGGGGGTTGGAATTTAGTAAGTCTAAGCTGGTCCATCAGCAGTTCGTAACCATGGAGATACAGATTTCGGTTAGGAGATGGGGCGTGTTGGCTTAATTCTGGACGGGTCACTTTTTAGTTTTGTATGGGTAAATCGCATAGTAGGAACTTAGATTTTTTTAAATTGGTAGACAATATTTATTTGAGTACTAAATATGAGTGGATGAAATAGAGTGACCTTTTAATATTGTATTAATTTATTTTATTTTATTAATATAATATTTATTTCTTATTTTGTGGATGAAACATGGATATTAATTAAATTTTGGAGAGGATTATTTTATCTGGGTAAGGTATTTAGTGGGGCCACATAATACTTAAATTTTAACGAAAAATATTTTCGATGTTTACATAACACTGTTAATTCATCTCAACGGTTTAATAGTTTATCATTGTTAGCGTACCTTAGAATGTGCAGCATAAATAGTAGATGTCGTTAAACGAGTTACAGAATATATATATATATATATATATATATATATATATATATATATATATATATATATATTTCAATAAGTGCATATTGTACACATTTTATTCTTCTTCTTACTACATTGATTTACTTGAGGATTCACACAGACACTCTCGAGCGCTCGTGGGTCTCTGTGTGTCTGCATTGTTTAAAATACAATGTTTCGTATCTGGTCGGTGAGCTCCGTAGTAGTAAAAAAATCTTCTTACTCATTGTAGATTATATGTTTAAGACAAATGAGATTCATGCATACATCCTCTGTGTTGTGTGCTCATGTCCATATTGTATTTCTGTTTGTCTATAGAATATTTGAACATGACATAGTTAGCAATTGATATTTACTTTTATTCTTTGAAAATCGGTATCTTTGGTTAAGAATCATGAACTGGAAGACTTCGCTGGTGATTAGCCTACTGGCGAAGCTAGGAAAGTAGGATATTGGATGGTTCGTCACCTGGATATTCAGTGGCTTTAAAAGTGACTGAACAGCTTTTAAGGAGAAAACACAGCTCGCCAGTTATCGTAAATCGTAAAATAGGTGATCTCTACCTGCATAGAGATGGTGGATGCCCATTTAATTTATCCGATATGAAAAGAAACCAAACAAGCTTAAAATAAATATCAACATCTTGATATTTGGGATAGTTGACCAAGACGAATTTTGGAGAGATCTGGAAAATATAGGATATATCATAATTCTTTTAACAAATTAGTTCCTTCTCTGATTACAAAAGTTTAAATTTAAAGTTCCTGTTATTCGTTCTGAAAACATTCATTCAAAAGTGATGCAAAACGGGACTTTTTAGCACCAACATTTTTTCACATTCGCTCGCGTTTCATTTTTGCTGAAGATAAACAAAGATTCTACATCAGACAGAAGAGCTCTAGAACTATTTTCAACATTTCTTCTTTCACTGGCGAAACAAATTTTCTACTGCTGATTATTGACCTTTTTTTTGCACGACTTTTTCTACAACTTACCGAATAGATAAGCTATCTAACATATTAATGTCGCCTAAGCAGATCAGACATTTCAATATTCAAGCCAACAAGAGTTACTGCGTATAATACGCAGACCCGCCCGTCTATGCAATAATGGTTGTTTATTACTTCCCTACTTGAAATCACTATAAAATTGCTTCTGCTTGCATCAGGAGGATAGCGATGTGCGCTTGAAAAATGACAAACCGTCAGATGCAGAGGTGGGTATAGAATAATGAACAACACATTCTGCCCAAGAAATATTATTATATTAATTATACAAACATATCAATAATAAACATATCAATCTATGAAATGTCCACACAGCTTTTTTCTAGCTATGTTTAAATTTTTGTATGTGCTAAACATTTAATATTATTTAAGAATTAAAAAAATTATAATAAATATATTAAAACTAAAAATCTAAAGTGATTTTAAAAAGTTAAAGGAGTTCTAATATCAAATGAATCAAAGAAACAGGATTAATAAGCATTAGCTTGCTTTGCAATCATACAGACTGCGCATCAACATGAGATATTTTTTCACATATTCATTTTATGAGTATCCTCTGCCATGCTGGCCCTCGAGGCATTTTAGAAAAGAGCTTTCAGAAGAATTTCCCGCATTATTTTCTTTCTGCGGCAGACTGGTTACTATATGCTTTTATCCAATGAATAGCTGAAAAACACGTTTTGGTTTTATCACACCATACGGCTGGGCGAGGTATAGCTAAACTACGTGTTTGCGCAGAAACATGAAGGACTCTTTTCTCTTGTATATCTCTTTTTTAGCTCTATCATTGACTCATGTCGTGCTATGCGGCTCTCTCCTCTTGGCAACTCTGATCAAGCAGTGATGTCTATAAACATAATTTTCTTTTCCCCCACTGGCAAACAATGTCCTACCAACAGAATATCTTTATGTTATCAACGTACAGATTGGGTTCCGTTCCTTGGCATCCTTTTATTAGTTTCACTATGCAGGTTTGTGCCCCTGAAATCTCAATCTGAGTGAAAGTCAGCATCGATGCATTCATTCAAGGAAAGGAATTCCACATCTACCGATTCTACTGGAGTGACACGTCTGATACAACCTGAGGTATTTTTCTCTGCTCGAAATGAGTGCAAGAATGTCCTAAATGAAACAAAGTTATTGTCTGCTGAGAGACTGAAGCAACGTATATCGTATCGCAATTTTAATTCGAGCGATTACTGGCACTTCTGTAAAAAAGTGATGAACAACGGAAAACGTTCAATACCCCTCTGTATTAAACCAATTCGACGTCCTTAAATCTACAGCAGACAAGGTTTAATGCTTTGCTCGCAAATTCTCTTCTAACTGATAACTTTTTTATTTGGTGTACCTACATACGATATCCCACCTAGAGCAGAGGCTTTACTAATTGATATGTGCCTGAGCCCGTTTCTGGTTTCGGACGTAATTTAAAATTAGACTTCCATATGGCAAGCGGATTTACTGGAATCACAGCCGTTGCCTGTGAGAAATATACCTCTGAGTTGGCTCCAGACCTCTTCAAACTCTAGAAACATTGCCTGTCTGCTTTCTACTCTCTTGCTTATCGGAAGTCTTCATTTATAGTTCCTTTTTTTAAGTACTCTGTTGAACCATCTGACCACTCTAATTTTCGCTATGTTAGCCTTTTTTCACTATTCGGCAAAGTATTCTAGGCTTTAATCAATGCTGAAGTAGTTAGGCATCTTACCTCTCACGACCAACTCACAAAAAATATATTTTGCCTCGCCTGGTCTACTGCTTGTGTACTAACGGACATCACTGAATATGTATACCAGATTCTTGTTAATAATGGCAAAGTTCGAGCTCTGGTTACAGGTATTTTGAAAGCATTTGACAGGGTGTGTCATGCTGGTCTTCTACGCAATCTCCAGGTCGATTTTTTGTTTTATTCTAATTTTTCTAAAAAATCGTAAAATGATGGCGTTTTTTTAAACATGCTCGCTTCCACATAAATTCTCACGAATGTGGAAGTCCCTGATAGTTCTATCCTAAGTCATACGCTTTTTCTGATCTTCATCAATGTCCTTCCTGATGTTAAGTATTGCCATGTAAGCATTTATGCAGATGAAACTCCTTTTTACTCCCGTATTAAATAAAAATCTGCCACGGCTGATAAACAAGCTACTATCACAAACGACATAAACTGAAGCAGGAATTTGTCTTTGCGAATTTGCATCAAGTTGTTCATATTTCTAAGGTATTATTTACACGGTTTACATTATTCGGACTATTGTCCTTGACTTTGTTGCCACTTGTACGATGTTTCGGACGTTGTATAATGTTTCGGACGTTGTACGTTCCGATCTACTTCAGGTGCTAGGAATTTCGAATCGAACCCTGTATTACAATCACTGGGGTATATCATTCCCATTCCTTAGAGAATCATATACCTCCGGCTACTTCTGGTAGTGATGAGTTATCTCCCTCTAACCCTGTAAGTGACTTGTTGACCACTCCTGTAGCCTAACATTGAACTAAGAACACTTTGGGTAAAGTCACAGAAACTAACCAAAATCTATATCCACTAGGCCATGTATCTTTAAGGACAAGAGCATCCGAATTACCAAAGTTCATATTGCACTTTTTTGGTGTTAATGGTTTTCTCTTGTATTTTTATGTTAATGGTTTTCTCTAGTATATTTTACCAGAGATCATATTGCAATTTTTGCATTAATAATTCTCTACTATATTTTACTAGAGCACATAATGTACGTCTGAAGTGTAGAACCATTTCTGATGATCGTCCTGATGTTATATGGACTACAGATCATATCTGTTTTCTCCGATAACCAGTTAGACAGTAGACAGACCGTGGCTGTTTTCGGAGACTTGTTATCTTCATGCACCCTCCCTTCCATGTATGTTGGTTTTGTCATGTAGCCCGGATAATTGTTTATTTCTAGGGTACTGCTTATACTGATCATTTCCTGTTGGTATATCCCTGGGTCGCCGCTTGTGGCTTTTGGCCGATATTGCAGTCAGCGAACGATCCCTTACTTTCCATTTTATCGTTGATGGGAGTTGAACTTAAATGTTAGCTTGCGATATACGGATGCCTTGAACCCCATTTTTGTTCGAGTTATTAGCATATCCAGGAATACAAATTTTTTTGTCACTCTCTTTTTCCATTGTGAACTGTATGGATGATCTTACTGAGTTCACCTAGTCCAGTAGCGTCTGAGCCTCGTTCTTGTGTGGCCATAGTATGAAGTTGTCATTAACGTATCTTAGCCATAGATTCTAATGCTATCTCTTCAAAGTATTTCATGCATATTTTAGCATATGATGTGATAATTGCGAGCCCATTTCTAAGCGTTCATCTTGCCGTTATATATCCGATTCCTATCCGAAGTAGTTTTTTTTTTGTGTGCAGAAAGTCAGCATCGCCATCTGAATAACGATAGTACCTCCATCGTGTGTACCTTGGTGATCAGACTCACCATATCCAGGCCACCATCTGGTTGCATTGGATGAGAGCATATTTGATAAATTCTACCAAGGTGGCGGAGAGTCAAACATAGGAATGGGACTTTTGTATCAGTGGGTCAATTATATATACGAGGAAGAGAATCAGAGGGTAGCATAAAAACACAACACGCACGCACACATATGAACTCTCTGACCTACCCGCGACCTGACTTAATCCATTTATACATGATACCCTGGCCATCAGATAACAAAAACAAAGAGATCATGTTATAAACTTTAGACTCGAAAAACGTGCATCGAAACAAATACCATTATGAACGCTTTATATATCATACAAAAAGGAAGTCATATTAATAATAATAGCAACAATAAATCTACACTTTCAACAATACTTTCACGGTTTCTTGCTGTTTTTCATATATATATGTATCGATATATATATATTGCATCAAGAAACCTGTTATCACATTGAGTAAGTTAGATTATGGTCATATTGCTTCAGATGCATTATCTCGACTATTTATTTCAGGCAAGACGTAGAGTATATCTATTTCATTTCACTATGTCCGTTCCTCTTCAGTTTCTTACTAATGACATAAAATATCCGGTATACATATGAAATATGACTAGAAAAATCTATAAAAATGTTGCCTAATATCTTCTTAGGCAATATAGCGTTGTATTATTTGGAGAATGATTAAAATTTAGTAGGATGTTTATAAGTAGTTTGGAAATGTTAACTTATTAAAAACATTTTACTTGAACGTATTTTCACGACCACATATCTATCTCACTGTTAAACGTCACAACTGACCTTTAGAAAAGAAGATATTCGTTGAGTGAATCTTGAATCTATACCTACGTAAATGTTCTTAAATGTTATTATCTCTAATATAGTGGATCTAAAATGAACTCTTCACTTCGAATTAGAAAATATCATAATAGATTCTGATTTCAGAAAAATTTATATACTTTGAAAATCAGTTTAGACAAATAAATTATTGGATTGTCCAAGGGTTCTGATGTTTCAGCCTGCTTCTTTTCGGAATTCTTAAATTTTTATTAAATGATTTACTATAAAGCTTCAAAATCTTGCTCTTAATTAGGAACAGGTTTCTTGTATCAGCATACAAATACATTACATGTTCATATAAATAAACCTTTCAAAATCAAACATAATATTATAGATATAAAAAGACAAAATTGAAAATATATATTTTCTTGAAATTCTGAATATACAAATTGATACATATTTTAATTGTTAAAGATTAACGGAAATTAATACCCAAATAAACCTAATCAAATATTTCGTTAAATTTTGAATGAATTGCAGGTTTTTGTAATATATACTTTATAGAAAACAAATGAACAAAGATAATATAAATGATAACAGAAAAACACTAAAACAAATGAAATTGCCATAAATTTAATTAAATTCTAAATAGAATCATCACAAATAGAAAAGACATAATAAAGTACTCATTATAAAACTGAATGTTAATTGCACACCTGTCACAGAGAAATTAAACAACGCCTACAAAATACATCGCTGGCAAATCCATAGATTTCAAGTAGATATTATACGAACAAAAAAGCAACATAGAACTAACACAAAATGAGCATATATGCCTTAAAATATTTTGTTAAGAAATAGTTAATATAAATTGCTCTGCTCATGATGCACTCACATGTATAGGATCAACGAATTATCTGTCATTCATACACGACAAGCTACTCTGTCCTTAATAAATTAATTAGATAAATGTGAGATAATAAAATCTATCAAGCCATTCGTTAAAATCTAATTTCTGTAAATATTAAATAAATGTAAAAAGAAAGAGCTATCTGTTCCTAATATGTCGATAATGTCTACGTGGCAATTATTGACATTTTCAGTAATGTCCACATAAGTGCACAAAGAAATTGATGGATTCAGCTGTCAAGAAGAACAGATGAGGTTTCAATGAATTCAGAATTTTAATGAAAAAAATTGCAAATAGAAATCCTTTAGAATAATTATTTACCCTGTCTCACATAATAATAAGTACTAAAAAGTTGCATTTTGTGACATTTGTTACATGATATTATAATCGCAACAGAATTATTCAATCTCTTAAATACTTAGTGTCTTGTTTGAATTCAAATTCTACCTTTTTATAGACAACCAAGGATATATGTCTCAGATTTGTATTTCCTCATATTTGGATCTAGAAGAAATAGTCTCATAACTTTTATTTCATCTCCACGTAAAAGAAAGTAACTAACACGAATGAAAGTCGAACTCGGTTCTCCAAGTTTGCATTTCGAGTCGTTGTCATGTATGTCACCTTTGCATCTTACAACTCAGGTTATTGCATAACTTCCTACCAACGTTGCTTAATTTTGGTGATCGTAATACGAGTCACTTCTGCGTTAACAACAAATATATATATATATATATATAATGACAAACTAATAATCATACTCGTGTCGAAAAACCCTCCGCGGATTTACGTGGATGGCAAAATGGTTATTAAAAAAAGTCAAAAGGGTTCGGAGAGAGTCAGCACTTAACCCAAAGAAAAATACCCGAGACGAGTAATCAACTAACAATAAAGTGCTCAATTCTAAGGTAGAGCAAAATAGATAAAGTATACCTAGTGAGCCAACAAACCTACCAAGGTTTCACCTAAGCAGATCGTCAAGAGCAAGCTTTCTTTGACTATTCGAATTGCCTGTATATTTTGTTAGATAAAATATATATGCAACTTGGACATATATATATAATACAGACATATAACTCATATATAAGTTTATATAATACAAATTTACAGATATATACTATTATATAAATATAAACACATATATGTATGCGTATATATGTCTGTAAGATAGATACATTCGCGGTGGGGTGAATGGATTATAAGCTCACTATGAACAGGTGTTGGTAGAAGTATGAATTCTTGAATGCATTTATTTCGACACTTATTAATTAGTGTCTTTCCAGATAAACTAAAATTTGCCATCAAAGGACTTCAAATGTGATTAGTAGTAAATTCTCGTGGAAATGAATAAATTTGATATCAGGAATATTTGAAATATTTGCAGAAATAACTGACATGATTTTAACATTATGGAGATGACGGCTCAAATTTATCAACTGTTTAAAAGTAGAAAATAGCAATTAGGAGCGAATTTTCTAAGATTATATGGCCATTTCAGCGAGTAAAATTCGCTTTATCTGCGATCTTATACGTGAGGTAAAATACAATTATTTGTCTTTGTCTGTGGGTAAAAATAAACGTAGGAAGCTTTCCGAAAAGAAAATCAAAAGAAAGAAAGAAAAATATAAGAAGAAAGAAAAAATGAGAATGGGAAAGAAATAAAGTGGAAGGAACGCTGGCAAAGAGGGTGTGGTGTCGAGAAAGATAAAATGAAAAGAGATAAAATGTATATAGAATATATATATATATATATGTGTGTGTGTTTGTGTCTGACAGTCTTTTATCGCTGTGAGATATACAGTAAGTATAATCGTGTTATTTTATATGACAATTCTTTTGATGGTACAGTTAATTATGTCTATTCAGAGTTTCCTATAATCTGTACTATTAAGGTGATTAAATACATAACATTATTTGTATCCTGGTTGTGCTACTCGTTCACAGAATGTCCCCACGCGTTTGTTAGGTTCTGTTTATTTCTCCTTCTCTATGTTAAATGAATGTTAATTACTCTGTTGCAACCTCGTTCATTATGTGCGCCATGAATTCCATCTGTCTTTGCCTGATTGTAATTATAAGTTTTCTCGCTGATCGTATTTTTCTTAAGAATGCTTCGCGGTGATTTTATCTTCATCCAGTGCTTAGTAGTCATTAGTGCAAGCCTTTTTTTTCCATGCTGAGTGAATTTAATAGCATCATTGAACAAAAGAGATTATAGATTTCATAACAGTTCAGAATTATTCGCTTTGTTTCTAAGGTTATTTTCCTATGAGTATAATTCTAAATATTCTACATCTATTGATGCACTATAGAGGATGTTGTTTGTTTTAAATGTTATGACTTTGCAACATCAATATTTACAGTCTTCGCCCCAGACTTACTTTTTAAGTAAAGATATATGAGTGTTTTTGATCATGAGTGGAATATGCATTAATTGATCCAATGCACATAGAATAATATTTTAAGCTTATTACATTACTTTGTTTTTTTAATCATATCACCCCCGAGCAAGGCGGTAACGCCACTGATGTGCAGGGGGCTACGTAAGAGTGAATAGATGAGAATTGAATTAGGTTTAGATCCATAACTAAGATTTTTTAATAATAATTTAAATTCGTATCGATCAGTAGTATCCTGTTATTCCTATTGGCTTATTTTTATGAATTTCTAGAATTAATTGTTTTTTTTTTTAGAAAATTGTTCTTGTCCGACACCCATTGACGCTAGCACTTGTGCATATTTACAAAAATAAATACTTGTGTAATTTCATTCAAAACATCTTAATGTTACCTCTTAAAATATCCTAGCGTTTCGCCCGATGATATTTCTAAAAAAAATACAATAATGATTCGGTGTCTATACTGTTCAGAATATCTGCTGTGATGGAATGAAAAGATTGTAAATTATCAGTGTTGTTTAGCATTTAGACATCTCTTTTTGAAATATTAGAATTCGATTGATACAAACAAAATACGGATAGTGAATCTAACATGAAATCGTTTCAACCTATAATCAGACCAACAGTTACCAATGAAGAAGAACGAGTCAAAGTTTTTCTTTTCCGGAGGAAGACCTCGCAATCACATATTTGATAAAAAGATAGTGATTAGATCAGGAAAGTCTCCAGCAAGATTTCCCGTGGTTGGGATGCTGGAACATTGCGTTGATAATCAAGAGTCCATAATAATTACAAAAAAAGATCAATAGATGACAATTTGAACTGTCCTTTTCAACACCTGCTTACCAACTAAGCTATAAAATGATCTTTATGTTTTCACACGTGAACTAAAATCGCCCAGCAAAAGAAATTTGTCTTGAAGAGAAGTACTTATGAACTGGTTGTGTAATTCAGAGTAAAAATTATACTTAATTTTCTCATTAGATTTCATGGTTGGACTATAGTAACTAACGATATTTGTATACTTATTTCTGCCAATTAAAATACTTAAGAATATGTCTTTCCTTGATACCAAATGGTAGAGATTACAGAGGTATTTTTTTACGTACGTTAGAATCTCATACACAACTCCTAATCCTTTTTTGCAGCCTCGGGTTTCCCAATTCCGAAAAATCATTATCACCATCGGCCTCATATATCTGACCAAAATCATTTAATTTCCGATTAGAACAGTTATGCCGATAATTTCCTTTTTTTAGAAAGCAATATTTTGCTTTTCCTTGGGAGAAATCCTAACAAAAACTAAGTGTTCTCTCTCTCTCTCTCTCTCTCTCTCTCTCTCTCTCTCTCTCTCTCTCTTAGTGGTTTAATCGCGTTTGCGAAAACCCCCTCTCTCTCTTACACACACACAAAGACGAATATATATATATACAGACAGCAAACTCTCTTTTATATATGTTTCGTTAAAGACGTCTTCCGCGATAAATCGATTAAGCTTTTTAATTATTTATTTATTATTTTGCATTCCTGTTTTCTTTTCTGGACATAAAATGTGTAAAAACCGTCTAACATACTGCACTCTCAGCTATTTTTAGCCAATATCACCCGCAATTCTTATAATTTAATATTCAGATATTATGTAAGAATCTAAAATTATAAAAAATATTTTCCAAAAAGAATCAGCAATTTGTGGCCGTGTTCGTAGCTAATGTTATTTAGTGTTGGATTTTTACACTTTTTAATATCAAATCATATATTTTTATATTCCTTTAATGTGTTTGAGGCTACTATAATTGTATTTTGTATTAGTATATTTAGGATGGAATCTGGTTGGCTTTTGTGTGTGTTTAAATGAGTCTTAAGGGAACTATCATCGCGTAGGTGTAACGTAAGTCTTTTAGATATGCATGTATTAGAGTGATTAATGAAATTATGCCTGAGTTTGATTTGACTAGAAACACAGTTTCTTAGAGTTCATTTGATGTCGTTAATTATATTGGTTCTTTGAAGTTTTCATTTTGCGGATGTAGTGTCATTATTTATGGTGATGTGTTTAGCTGTTAGTTAATCCTTATGAGTAAAATACTCCAATATTTATTCGGATTCTTTTATGCTACAGATCTCTTCAAAATTTACCTCAGCTAACAAAATATTTATTGGCAGCACATTCTCACGCCTTGTCCTTTGAAACACTTATCATTCTGAATCCAATTATTCTCGTTGAGTTTCGAAGTAATATATATATATTTATATATATACCAGCAGTATAGTCCGGCGTTGCTTAAAACTAATCCATGGTCTTGGAAATCAGTCTCTTTGGATGTTGGCACGAAAGACTAAAAAGCAATAGTTGTTCCCAGTTAAAGCGAAACCGTAGAATAAAAGAAAAAAATATATATACATTTTCTTATATATACAAGTCAACCATCCGTCCGTGCATGGAGTACTACTGCCATTTATGGTCAGGTGCCCCTGCCGTTCTCCTCAGTGTTCTTGACAAGCTCCAAAGGAGAGTCTGTAATGTGATAGGTACTGATCTGGCGACTCGACTGCAGCCACTTTCCCATCGTCGAAATGTGGCCTCCCTCTGTCTCTTCTATAAATACTTTCATGGCTTCTGCTCGGATGAGCTTAAGTCACTGATGCCTCCTCAACAGGTGTTTACCCGTGCAACCAGACTGGTGTAATATAACAATCCCGCCCCACCCGAGGAGGCTGATGCAAGCGGGGGTGTTTTCCGGTCGTTGAAAGGAACGGATGTTTGTTTGACCTTATTTCCGGCAGTAGCGGAAATGGCTACAAGAGGCAGACAGAACAGGTGTCTCTGAGAATTACGTGGGCGTGCGTGGGCGAGGCAAAATCCGGAAGTACCGGTTTGGAGATTATAAAAGACCTCGGCGCACGGATTTCAGAGGCAGAGAGACAGAGGCAGACGAGAGAGCCAGACCAGACCAGAGGAGCAACAGACGACCCCCCCGTCAACCCTTAGAAGCGCGCTCTCACTCTCTGTTCACTAGGCTACACGGTCCATCGTTCATTAATAAAAATATCACTTGATATATTTTTATATATATGCGTGTTTGTCTGTTTATTGATATATAACACTGGCAACTGGGTCCCACCCATTCACAGTCAGGTTAGCCAAATGCAGACGACATTTCTACTCCTGCAGCTTCCTCTCTCGCACTTCCCGCCTGTGGAACTCGCTCCCGTATTCTTGCTTTCCTGACGGCTACGACCTCCAGAAATTTAAATGCAAAGTTAATACTCACCTACTAACCACTGGACTCTAGCTCTCTCCCCTCCCCTGTATAATCTTCACTTTCTCTCCGCCCATGTATCTGTCATTGCACCTGCTTTCTCAGCTTTCTATTGTTCCTTTCTAACTAGCTTTTACTCCTCACTCTTTTCTAATTAATCTTTCTACATTTATGTAACCCCCTGCACATCAGTGGCGTTTCTGCCTTGCTCGGGGTGAAATGATTAAAAAAAAATAACGAAATTGTAACCCAAATTCTCAATGTAAGGTGAAAAGAGTATATGAATATAAATTTCTAACACTACTCGTAAGCCTGTTTAAACCTTAAAATAGTTCCCAAAAAATGTAATATATGTTCAATATCACGGCGTAACTTGAATACCAAAGGCTTTTCGCTGATTTAGATCGTCAATTCATGTTTCTTCTGAACATATCTTTTTTATAATTCATTGCATTTCTAAAAATAATTATTTTATAGGGATGGTAACACAGAATCCACTTCTTTAAATAACTTACTAGTTTTGGTAACCTTGTTTTAATTTCCGTACTTTTATTTCCTTCTTTCGAGTAAATGCCTTTCCAACCCTAAGATAATCTTTTGAGAAAAAACGAACTATTCCAATACAGATTCGAGGATAATGTACTTTCATAATACCGACAACTAAATCCGTGCAAACATCTTTCAACAAATTTATGAGTTAAGTATTCTGGCTATTGATCGCATTGTACAACAATGTACGTTATTTTGTATGTTTAATCAATCTATCTAGGCTTCTTTGCATCTCGCTCAAATCCTTATAAAATTTCTCAGTACCTTTTACTTCTCACCAAATAAACGTGAGCTCTTCTGTTATCCTGATGGAAAACAATACATTTCCTATTTTCTATTCCCTATTCTGGGCGTTTTTATTGAATTGCTGCTTTTATTTCGTCCAGTAAGAAGCATTACTTTCAGAATAAATTGACTAGTCACGTGGCAGATGTTCATCGTACATAATTATTTTCTAGTCCTACCAGACGCACATGACGTTCTTAGTATGAATACCTGATATTTGGGTAGCCAACGTTGACTCATGTCGATTACGAAAGGACCTTTGTAACTGAACATTTTTAAAAAGATCCCTTTATCCTCACTCATCTCAACTTGCTTCAAAATATGGGAAATAGAAATGCAATTTAATAGATTACTTTCACTCAGATTATGTGATACACCAAATATCGTAGCGATTTCAGGAGCCAAGCTTCATTAACTGCACATGGACGGTGAATTTTAATAAATTTAGTTTATAGTTTTCGCGTTTCCTGATGTGGATATTCTCAAACTCTTAAATTTGTCATCATCTCTAGGGGTTTTTCCAGAGCATTCTACATTCACTAACTCTAAACCAGAGAACCTGAAGAATTTAATACTTTTGCCAATTCCCGCGTTGTGCAATGCAAGTTACTATCAATCAACTTCTTGAATTGGTTGTCATCTCTACTAATACTAGTGCTGAGCGTTCTACATGAATAATGACTTCAATCACCAACTCTAAACTTCGGGAAAAACTTCTTTACAGTTTTGTTTGCTAAAACACCTTCATCGTTTACAACACATTTTTGTAATTGCTTGTGAGACAATTCATCGTTTAAGGTAATAAAATAGATCAAGTGTCTAAAACGTATTTCATAATTTTCTATTTTTATAGGAATTCAAATTGACAAAAAATGAAAAAAATTAAACTTTCTTTTCTTAATAAATAGTTTAAAATGAGCTCTTATTGGAAATGTAAGTATATTATATCTGTCGATAAATTTAACGTCTTCTAACGTGCTGGAACATGAACAATTATAAATCGACATGATGTAATAATTCTTCTCTTTAAATTTTACATAGAAAAATTTTCGGCACCACATAAGAATGCAATATCTTTACAAACAATTCTTACATTTGGGTAGACATTTCAAAATTTTATAGACATCATTCATTTTTGTCTCAAAATTATTATTAATATCCAGATTTATTTTATTGTATCAGAAATAACTCAAAATTTTAAAATCTGTCTACTGGTGAACAGTCAATAATTTTACTTCAGTTCTTCATAAAACTGCATCTTTCTCAGTTTGTTTCTATATTAAGATGGCTGCTTTTGATGGTTTTGGGGGTTAAGTGGTTCATAATTTTCGAGTTCAAGTATAAATTACCCAAGAAGATGAGGTTTGGATTTGAAATTAAGTTGTCTGTTTAGCATGATAATAATTTGCCTCAGAACATTTCTACTATTCAAAAGCATACAATTATCTTTGGCACTGCATTACAAGTCTCGAAACTTTGACAGTCGATCTAAAACTATTTTTCCGATCGGCGTTATTGAAAGATCTTGGTTTTTAAATAAAATTACTCTTCCCTTGACGTTAACTTCATTTAGATGGTTATTGCATTGAAATAATTACTGGACTAAAGCATCATTTAAATATGAGTACATTTCTATTAAGTGCTAACATGAAAAAGTGCTTTTAATTTGTGGGAAAATTATCATCGGGTTGAAGTGCAGACCAGAGTATTTTATCGACGTTGTTATTGCTAATCAGTCACGAGATGGAAATGCTATTTGAAAGAAAAAGTATTTATTTACTGATGCGGTGGATAAATGTTTATGTAGATATTAAGAAAATTTTCTGAAATTTTGTCGATACATTAGTATTCTCGCAGCATTCTATTTAAAACAATCTTATTAACATTGGATCTATCAATTATAAAGGGAGAGTTATTTAAATATAACCTACAGTGAATAGAATCTTCTAGGTAAACTTTCTAAATAAAATTTTAATCTAGTTATGCGGAAAAGGGTTGAAATTAACCCCTAATTTCCTTCCATCGAGTTCTCTAGAACGGACTATTAAATAATGGCCCACTATCTGTATATGAGGATGTGCGCTGTGGTACAGTGGATATCGACTCGGAACGAGAATCCGGGGAGCCGAGTTCGAATTCCATTTGAATCCACTGTATTCACTTACGCGTAAATACCCTTGGGAAAGGTAATAATCCGTCTCTTCCTTCCAGTTATGGGTTAAATAGCAGGACAGATTGGGTTCTATAGCCTTGGTCGGCAACCAGTCTACCGCAGAAAGCAATGGCAACCTACTGCGGGATAATCTTCTGCCCAGTCAGTCGTGTCTCTTTCGAGACATGATCGCCCAAGCGTGTATCACGTATGGCACTTAACTAACTGATCTGTATATATTTGTTTCAGTTTTCGACAAACAATTATTGATCTAGATTTTAATTCATTCTATCTATCTATCTATCTATCTATCTATCTATCTATCTATCTATCTATCTATTTATCTATCTCATAAAAGATTGTGCATTAAATGTAAGTAGAAATGTCGATACCCTAAGTTTAAGGTACTGATATGAACTTTGTGTTATCACGCAGTAACGCAGAATAAATTGCCAGGTCGCTGACTCGTATTTTCTCTATGACTAATCGCTACACTGTTATTATATTATGAGGGAAAGTTCACTTTCTCTAGACAGGTGAGTTCACCCTTCTTCTACTATCTACCTATCTAAATCTCTCCCTTTCTGTATATATATATATATATATATATATATATATATATATATATATTGTGTGTGTGTGTGGGTGCGCGATGGGTATATTGTTATCATTTTATTTTCAATTTCAAGTAAGCACGTTATTTCTTTTTTATTTTATCGAATACGCACTTTAGTAAAATTATTCGGGCACTGTTTCTTAGCAAAAGACATGCATGACGTAATTCGTTTCACCATAAATTTGGAAAGCCCTTATTTTACTGCTTGGTATTCGCGCTGGAGGCTCCGGCACGAACATTGCTTAGTGTTTGCATATCAGGGTGTGATTCTGAGGACTGTGCAGAAGATTCAGAAAAAAAAAATACTGGATGAGTCATTTTGTGGTTTCCGGGAATGGGATCCGCACAAAATAAAGGAACAACAAACAGAATCTGAGAGAGAAAAATAAGTATATTAAAGATAAAGAATACAAACTTGAACGCAGGTTAGTAATCCAAGAATGCAGTTATTAAGATGGAAGTATACAATGTCTCTGAAGTAAAGCCGTAGTAGAATTATTATGTCTACGTCGGAAGCTGACGGGTGCTGTGTAACAATATTCTGCTGAGTGGAGCTCAGAGCAACTGTGTACTACGGACGCGGGATTTCTCGGGATCTTTCCGTATCTCACGGATCTGACGTTATCTCGCAGGTCTCTCATGTCTGTTGCTGTCTAACGATGTCTAAATGATATCTGACGTCCTCTGTCTATGCAGGAGTATATGTATACACTAGACGAGTCTACTATCATGTAAAAAGTGGAGACTCCACAACATGTCAAATGATAATTACAAAAGTACGGCGGATCAAAATGTTTAATATGATATTTCTGATGAAAAATAATACAGGTTTTGTTGGTAAGCGCCTCAGACTGAATACCAAGGCCTACATCAAGTGCCTTGATGTGGTAATGCTGCTCTGGGTTAAGCGGGTGACTATTGGAAGAAAATGTATTTGGTAACAAGAATCTGTACCATGACTCACTTATTTTTCTGGGAAATTTGGTTGAAGTTCAAATGACAGTGATGTTTACTAATTGACGCTTTAGTGTTTACAGATATTTTGTGTAGTTTTGGTAAATATATGTTGTAATGCGATGACAATGTTATTTTCATTTTTGCGTGGTTTAGACGACAATTTCTCCATCGCATTCAGTAGAGAAAGCGAGAGAAAGAGTTTGATTAAGCTCTTGCATTTTCCCAACAGTTAACGTTCACAGAACGTTGAGATGTAGTTTCACATGGTAAAGCATCTATAAGTAAGAACTATAAGAATGCTAGAAAATCAGTGTTTGTCTTTCGCCGACGTGTAACGACGTTGTTTTTCGGATTTCATGCTGAAGAAAATGTATTTGCAGGGAATGTTACTACATTCAATCAGTCAGTTAAGTGCCATAAGTGAAACACGCTTGGGCGATCATGTCTCGAAAGAGATATGACTGACTGGGCAGAACATTATCCCGCAGTTGCTTTCTGCGGTAGACTGGTTGTCAGCCAAGGCTATAGAACCCAATTTGTTCTGCTATTTAACCCATAACTGGAAGGAAGAGACGGATTAATACATTTCCTAAATGTATTTGCGCGTAAGTGAATGCAGTGAATTCAACTGGAATTCGAACTCGGTTCCCCGATTTCTCGTTCCGAGCTGATATCCACTGCACCACAACGCACATCCACGCATTTACTACATAACTATATTAAAAAGTAATCTGAAACGTACAGAGACCTTGTTGAGAGTTACATCGACCATGCTCGATGAGAAACAACATTCAGATATTGGTTTAGAACCTTCTAAAATCATAATGTTTAGGTTGATTAAAAAAGAACGATCTATCGCACCGAAATTGTTTGAACATGAATAATTGAAGGCATTATTTCATGAAGACTTATTTTAGGCGCAAGCTAAATCATTAGGAGCTGATCACACAAAAGTTTCGAACAGTTTGAAAGCATTAGAAATCATTAAATAACAAGGACGTTGGGTGCTGTATGAGTTGAAGCCAAGAGACTTCGGACGGTATCTTGTCACGTGTGAGCAGCTGCTTAAACGGCAGAAAAGGAAAGTTATTTTTGTATAGTATCGTGACCGGCAATAGTGCACTACGAAAACGTAGTGAAGAAAATCGTAGGCTAAGCTCGTCTAAGCATCAAGGACAGCAGGACCGACGAATATTCATGGCTTGTAATTTTTGCTCTCTATTTGGCAGAATCAGTTGGGTGTAGTTTACTTTGAGCAGCTCAACCAGTCCGAAAAGTTCACTATCGATTACAAATGATAGGTTTGAATCGAGCATTGAAAAACAATGGCAACTACACGAGCATAGACATGACAAAGTGATTTTTCAGCATGACAAAGCTATGGCACAGGTTGTAAAACGGTTAAAATCCTTCTTAGAAACGTTCAAATGGGAAGTCCTACCCCACCCGCCATATTTACCAGACATTGTCCCGTCAGATTATCTGATCGATGGTACATGGCCATTTGTTAGCAGCACTTTCATTCTTATGAACATGCCAAAAATTGTTCGAATCGTGGCTAGCCACAAAGACGTATCCTTTTCAAACGTGAAATTCAAATACTGTCAGAAATATGGGAAAGATAGGAAAACTTATTGGCTAGCGATGGATAATATTTTCGGTGAAACGTTTCTTAGTAATATTTTCAAAGCAAAACATTCCTTTTCATGAAAAACGAGGGAAAACTTATTCAAGGACCTCTAGAAAAACTAGAATCTATAAATCATTCTATACCATCTGCACTCTGTGACTCAGATTATAATATTCCCTAAAGATATAGTACTACTCTACCATAGAAATGAATTGACAGTATTTTTATACACTGCAAATATTACACTTCAAAATGGAATTTATCATAATGTCTACTTGTAAAAATACTTTAACTGTAATTAAGAATTATTATATTGAAATTAAAGACCTATTCAATACTTCTTGTGTTTTCAGAACTCCAATATACCATAATTACATAATTTTAAATTTAACTTAAAAATCCAGATGAAGGAGTATAAAAATAAAATCTTCTTCTTTTATGTGCCCTGTCCCTTCAGAACGTAGGCGATTATGGTTCTCCACGTCTCCCTATCCCTTGTGGCTCTTAGTATGTTTCCTCCTGTTGCTCCTCGCAACCCCCGTTCCGTCATCCATCTGATCAGACCCTGCAAATATGTTATCCGCTGCCTTCCTCTGTCTCTCCTTCCTTCTATCTGACCAGTCAGTATAAGGTTTTCCAGGATCTCCTTCCTCATTGCATGTCCCAGGAACTTCAGTTGTCTCTTCCTGATGCTCAGTATTAATTTCCTTTTTGTTGCCATTCTTTCCAATACCTCATCGTTGCTTGCATGCTCAGTCCACGATATCCGTAGCATCTTTCTGTAGAACCACATTTCGGCCGCTTCCAGTTTTGTCCACATTTTCGATGGTATTGTCCAGCAATCACTGCCGTATTGAAGAACTGACATTACGAAGCAGTCTAGCACTCTTTTTCTTCTTTTCTATTGAGATTTTCCTGTGTGATAGTATTTTGCTCATCTTCTGGAACGCATCGTTAGCCGTGCCAATTCGCCTTCGGATCTCCGTGTCGCACTTTCCATTTTCTGTTAGAACAAACTAACTTGCTTTTAAAAACTATTGACTACATATTTAAATAATATATATTCTTATTATGGATCTTACCATGACACAATAAAGAAGTGTCATATTATGACATAAGTCAACAATGTTCTCTACGTGACCTAAATATTCAACTCCACATTTCAAATTTATTCTCACTTTCGATTGATTAATACGGACACACCCACAAGCATTCTCTTTACTTTCCCCCAACAATCCTTTGTTAAATTCATGAACTGTAGGTTTTTAATTTATCCTTACTTCATCCTAATTATATATATATATATATATATATATATATATATATATATATATCAGGGACAAAAAATAATTCCAACGTTCACTACAATAATTTAAAACAGGACTCAATATAAAAATAGAGCAATGAACATTTATTTTAAATTATTACATTTGAACTCTAACTCTAAACTATTACAAAATTGTTCATATGGTTTCCACATTGAAAGAACATTATCTTATTAGGCAGTTAATGATGATACAAATAAACGTTTTATTCCAAAAGAATTAAAAATGTACCAATTATTTTTATTTTTTGAAAATTTTTTGGTACGAGGTAAAAATATACTAAAACAGTGGGTGAAAAAGAAAGAGGATAGAAAAGCCGAGAAAATAAGATGGGAAATACAAAAAAGGAAAAGCAAGAGGAAAAAGAAAAGATAGAGTTGTAATAGAAAATAAAAAGGGAAATAATTGAGAAAGAATTGAGAGGAAAGCGCCAATGGAACCGGATAAGTGGGAGAAATATTACTATTATGCCGGAAGTAATTCATAGATAGATATTGGCATCGGTTACATGGTATCTGGGCTCAAATATTTTGGCATTAAAAATAAAAGAATTATAATTATATAAAGGAAAAGGAAAGAATAAAGGAAAAGAAAGACACAAAAGGAGTAGAAAATGAAGAGGAAACGGAAAAAGAAGAAAGTGAGAAAATGTACGGATGGAAGAAAATGGAGAGACAAAGGAAACTGCCAAGACAGGAAAATTTTAAATTTGGGCCGAAAGGGATTGGATTGGAAGGGATTATATTAACACAACCTCCAATCTTTCTGCAAGTATGTATATATATTTGTCCCAGGCACCTAAATGTTTTTTTACATATTTAAATTTTTTTTTAAATCTAAATTTCTTTTAATAAAATTTTATTAATTTTATTTTAATTAATTAGATTAATTTAATCAAATTTAAATAAACCATATATCAGCTTTTCCCCCAAATAAAGTTTTTCTAAAAATCATTTTTTTAATTTAACCCATTTATAAACGCTAGTTTTGTTAACACGTCCCTAGCGTCTTTACGAAAATGAAATTTTTCTTTTTTTCTTTACTTTTTCCTTTTTCCTCCCTCTCTTTCCATTGTGTTTAGCTCACTTCTCAGTCAAACACCACTTCCTATTTATTCCCTTACTCCCCTTCCTCTTTTAAAGCTTGACAAAGCCACATTTTTAAATTTTTCACGTACAACTCAATCTAAAAGTAATATTGTTCAAAATCTAAAAATAGACATTGATTGCTATCTCGTTTTTTTGTGACAAAAAATTTTGAACTTCCACTGGTAAAATCTTAATTTTTTTATTTCATTTTGAATTTTGATAGTTGCCGATGAGATGTGAAATCTCTCTTAGGGATTTCATGTTGAAATGATCATTCAATGTTTTTGAACTTCGAAATGTATTATATATATATATATATATATATATATATATATATATATATATATATATATATCAACTTTAACTGGTCACGAACCAGATATTTTATATTAGAATAATGTAAGCTTATTGTAGTGGCATAGCTTCATATTGGTTAAATAGTAGAAGACATTACAAACAAAATGAGCTATATAGATTGAAAGGATTGTCTCATGAAAAAGCAATGTTTCTTAAATATTTATTTTTATAACGATTTCGAATAAGTGTGCATAGCTTAACAAACTCGACTGGAATTAAAACTAAACTCTCCATTTTCCCCTTTCAAGCTTTTACTCATTATACTGGCCACACACCCAAGAGTATTCAATAATATTGTCTATATCACAAACATGAAAAATACGCAAAATTGTCATAACATCCTTACGCATGCGTTTACGTGCTAATATTCAATTTGTAATATGTAAATGCGTGTGCACGCGCGTTTGTTTGTGATTCACGTTTCTTAATTCTAAGGCATGTTAATAGAATATTGGTTGCTGTTTTTTTTTTCTCAGACAAAATATCTTAGTTTCAACTAACACATAACTGATTCTATGCTGAACAAAAACGACCCAAGAAGCAATAAAACGGTCCTACCAGAGGAAAAACTGCAAAATTCCGAGTTGGATTTGTCCAACTACTTTATTGCCGCATTATCTAAGAATGATGATTCGTTTTATTCCCCATCAGTATAAAGAAAATCAATAAGTCTGCCGAGCCTTGTTTTTCTGGGAATCGGCTTGAATGTTTCAACTCACGTAAAGCGTTTATCCAGACAGCTATTGTTCTTCAAAAAAGCAGGCATCCGCACGCTTAATGCTGTCGTTACACATATAACTAACTAAGATTTGAGGTAATATTCCTTTCAAGCTCACTGTTAAGGCAAACACATAAATGAAGATTAGTCCTAGTTGGATTGTTGGAATTTCGATATAAAAGAGTTGAATTGAAGTAACTATTTTATTATTGCTCTTGTCGCTATTTATGTCACCATCTCAGTCAGTTAAGTGCCATACGTGATACACGCTTTGGCCAATCATGTCTGGGAAGAGACCTGACTGACTGAGCAGAAAATTGTCCCGCAATAGGTTGCAATTGCTTTCTGCTGTAGACTGGTTGCGAGCCAAGGCTATATAACCCACTCTCTTCTATTACTGTGCTATGACTCATAGCTAGAGGGGGAAGAGATGTATTATATTATTAACTAGTAATTAGTTAGGGATCATTTTATTACTTCATAATAATAGAAAACTGATACGCCACTTTATGACGAGTAGAAGCCTTAATCATATTTCCAACTATTATATTGAGTCATTTAAGTGCCATACATGATACACGCTTAAGGTGACCAAGCCTCGAAAGAGACATGACTGACTGGACAGAAGATTATCCCGCAGTAGGTTGCCATTGCTTTCTGTGGCAGACTGGTTGCGAGCCAAGGCTGTAAAACCCAACCTGTCCTAATATTTAACCTATAACTGCAGGGAAGAGAGCTTATTTATGCGTAAGTGAATGCAAGGAATTCAAATGGAATTCGAACTAGGCTCCCCGATTTGTCGTCTTGAGCCGATATCCATTGCACCACAACGCACATCTGGAATTCGAACTCGGTTTTTCGAAACGAGAAATCGGAAAGCAGCGTTCGAATTCCAGTTGAATTCCTTACATTCTCTTACGCGCAAATAAACTTGGGAAAGGTATTCATCCATCTCTTCCTTTCAGTTATGAGTTAAATAACAGGGCAGATTGGGTTCTATAGCCTTGGCTGGCAACCAGTTTACCTGCTGCGGGATAATCGTGTGCCTCGTCAGTAATATCTCTTTCGAGACTTGAGCGCTCAAGCGTGTATCACGTATGGCACTTAACTGATTGATGACTCAATCTAGACAGATGAAAATCTGCTTAGATAATGTTCTCCTGCGAAACAATTACAGGAGGAGCATCTATTGTAAATCTAAAATACTCTAAGTTTATTATTATCTATTTGCAAACTGGTGTCTTTAACCGAATGGTTCTTAACATTTTCCCAGCGACATACTCTATGGTCGAACTCGCAATATCTTGAATTATTTACATTGTTTCCTGTATTATTTCATAATATTTTTGTAAATTTTTAATTTTATCACAACTTTCGTTTAATGAATTGTTTTTCGTTGCCTTAAGAAAAATGAATTCATTATTTTAAGTACTTATGTATCTATAGTGGCAAGTAATATTGTCAAAACTAAACTTTTTTATTTGGAAGATATTGTATAAATATTCACACACACACACACACACACACACACACACACGCGCGCACACACACACACACACACACACACACACACACACCGATACATACACACCCACTTAAGTATCCTCGACGTTGTAAGGAATAGTAAGCTTGTCTCACTAGAAAAATTACAAGATTTTATTTTTTTTCTTTCCTCACAGGGTGCCCCATACATTCAGCCTATGGAACATGTAAATTACTCTCTCTCCCTACCACTCTCTCTCTCTCTCTCTCTCTCTCTCTCTCTCTCTCTCTCTCTCTCTCTCTATATATATATATGTATATAAATATATAAGCCTAACCCTAACAAATATCTATGATGAAGATAAATATCTTGATATATCAAAAAGAGTTTTTGGAAAAATGTTTATATATATATATATATATATATATATATATATATATATATTTCCCATGAAATAACATGTCTGATTTAATTTTTCTTATATATATATATATATATATATATATAAGAAAAATTAAATCAGACACGTTATTTCATGGGAAATCGGAAGTATAGGCGTATACTTCTGATTTACCGTGAAATAACGTTCTGCCTTAATTGTTCTTATGTTTGCTCAATATATATTTATATAGATATATATATTTAGAGCTTTCTTAGTGTGTTATCCTACCACTGTATGTACAGGAAACTCCTTTGGATTCTTCTATATCTACAACGCATATATATATATATATATATATATATATATATATATATGCATGCATGGTTGTGAATAAGTATGTATATGTGTACATTCTTGGAGTTTGTACTCGTCAGTTAAGCAAGAATACGGAAGGGAGTTCCACATTTCGGCAGTGCGAGAAAGGAAGATGATGGGCTAGAAGTGCGGCTGCATTGGTTTGATTTCCCTATAAATGGATGGGATCTTGTTGCCAGCCTCGTTGAACGAGTATACTCTTTTGGAGAGGGGATCAGTGATGTAAGCTCCTCGGAGTAGAATCTATGAAAGTATTTCTACATCCCACCGGTGAGAGTGTGGCTGGAGTCGAGCTTCGAAAGTGGGACAGATCATTTTACAGATTTATCTTTTGGAGCCTGTCGAGAAACCTGAAATGAATATCAGGGGTACCCGATCAGGTATGAGAAAAATATTCAATGCACGGTCGGATGGTTGATTTTTCTATGTGGTGGTAAAAACCTCCTAGCCAGACATAGTGTGACAACCTTCCTAGCAACCGATTTAATGATTTCATTTCAATTCTGAAGATTTAATGAGACCTATGAGTCGCAATTTATTGCTTTCAGACTCTATTAGTTGATAGATAGCAGCTTCATTTTAAAATCATTCAAACTTACAAGTCATTTCCTACCAACAAAATACTACATAGTCGAAGTCCGTTTCGAGATCACAACTTTGGCCGACTCAAAGCTTTTTTATTAAGGCGGGAGAAAACATAAGCTACATCATCGTAGATGCCTACTAGGGATTTGGTCACGTCAGGAAAGTCGTTTGCGAATATCAGAAACAAATTCAAGCCTAGGATAGTGCTTGAAGAACACCAGTGTTTGTGTTGTAGCATGTGGTGTCATGCCCGTTTAAGACGACCTTCATATGCAGTTTTACAAGAAGGATGGAATCAAATCAAGCAAGCCTCAATTGATGGGATAACCCTGTAGCTTGCACAGAAGGCCAGCGGGCCGAACCCTATCGAATGCTTTGGTGATATCTAGAGCGACATTTCGAACATCGCCGGACTTATCTAGGGCCTGGTATATTTACTCAGTGATGGTCGTTAGCATATCGGCAGTAGACATGGCAAAGTGAAAGCCATATTATCTGCCTGAGAATAGTTTGTGGGCATTGAGATGTTGAACTATGACATCATTAACAATAGCCTCGAACACTTTCCCGAAAATTTGTAGGACGATAACTATATGGGTACAAGTATCCTCCTGAGTTCTTAAATACTGGAATCAGAGAAAGTGACTTCCAGCAACTAGGAAAACAGGAAGCAGAGAGGCAATAATTATAGAGTCTACAGAAGACAGAGGTGAGTTAAGGGGAATATTTCTTCATGACAATGATCGGAAATCCTTAATCTCCACACGCCTTATTACGTTTTAAACTATCTTAGATAGCAGAGAGAGGTTATGTGAGAGTTTTAAGAGGGAAGTCGGTTGCAGATACCAAAGAGGAGACAAATGTGAAGTTGGATGAGAATCTGCGAGGAAACAATGGGCCTTGTCCACAGTTGCCGTGAGCACCTCAAATTTATTGCCTTCGGGGGGGGATGGAGGATTTGCTTTTGTTCAGGACACGTTTACAGAGACGCCAATAGACTTTGGGGCCGAACATTCAGTCAGCAATGCGCTACCTCACGCTCTCAGCAAACAACAGTTTAGCGTCATTCAAGATCTTCTTCCACTCATTACGAGAAGAGGCATTTAGTCACACGCATGGCTTCGAAAGAGCCGGAAGAAGTGGCGGCAGATCAGGCTGGTGAGTAACAAGGCAAGACATGAAGTTTGGGACGTAACATCCTGATTGGTATGAAATCATCAATGCTACTTTTCACCCAGTCAGTTTTTAACGGAGAGGCTGATACTTTTTCTCAAAGTACTTCGACTAAGAAATCGCGAAACGGATCCTAGTCTACTTTTTGGTATCAGTAGGAAATTCTGTTGGTAGGAGGATCCTGGGGAGATTGAGAGTGAAGAGATATTAATAGAAACGAAAGCATGATCGGAATTATCAAGATGCCAAAAATGCGAGAATTGGCAGGAGTCAATTTCAGAATTAAAACTGAGATCTTGTACAGAAGAATGCCCAGAAGGGATAAGGTGGAAGCACACGGGAAAATCCACCACATGCGAAATAGCAAGGTTCATGGCATGAATACCACCAAAATCAGTGAAAGAAATTTCTAACCACTTGGCACGGTTTGCGTTAAGATCTGCGAACACAAATATGTTACCGAATGGGAGAGAGGAAGTAGTCTTGTCTATATTGTCAGAGGTACTGTCTTGCAGAGAGTAGTCAGGAGAGGAAGGAAAGCGGCACAGAAAGAAAATATATCTAACCGATTTGAGAAGTGAAAAACAGAGACACATATGAAGAGTCGAGTCCTTCCTCAAGAATGGAAGTTAACCAGGAATAGAGGAGTCAGAGGAGGAAATTTTAGGGGTTAAGATTAATCTCACAGAACACTCTGATGTCAGGAGAATTTTTGTGGAGAAAAGATTCCATAGTACCACAGTTGGTACTAATAGCACGAAAGTTCGTAAAGGATTCTTTTTAATCCTATCACCCCGAGAAAGACAGGGGGCTGCATGAGAGTAAAAAGATTAAGTAGAAGAGAGTGAAGAGGAAGACGAACCAGTTAGAAAGGAGCAAGAAAAGGATGGGAATACAGGTGTGATGACAGTTGCAACGGTGAAGAGAAAGGAAAGGATATACGGTGTAGGGAAAGAACTAGAGTCAAGTGGTTAATAGATGAATATTGACATTGCATTTAAATTCCTGAAGGTTGTAGCCGTCAGGAAAGTAAGAATATGGATGCGAGTTCCACAGGCGGGAAATGCCAGAGAAGAGGCTGGAGGAGTAGTATTGTCGTCTGCATTTGGTTAATCTAACTGTGAACGGGTGGGACCCAGTTGTCAATCTGGTTGCACGAGTAAACACCTGTTGCAGACTTAAGTTCGTTGGAGCTGAAGCCATGAACGTATTTATAGAACAGACAAAGAGAGGCCACATCTCGTCGGTGGGAATGTGGCTGTAGTCTAGCCGCAAAATCGATACCTATCACATTACTAATTTTCCTTTGGAGCCTGTCGAGAATACTGAGATGAACAGCAGGGTCGCCTGACCATATATGGCAGCAGTATGCCATGTTCAGAATTTTGGTGATTCTAGTTTGCATGAATTTTTTAAATGTTATTTTATTGAGATAAGTTTGTTCATGTTTTTGTTGGGGAAGGGAGACCTCGAGTAGAGGAGGCAGACAATCATTGACTGTGACATGCGCTGGAAGGGAGCTGGCGTGAAATGCAGGAAGGTGTGGCCTTGGCTTTGCCCACCGTTTGGTCACCTATCCATGTGTGACACTGAAAGAACCCCGATATTATTTAATTGTTGATCAAAGCAGCCGCTCTTTACTCTTCGCAAGATTTAGAACTTTTAACTACCATTCAAATCAGTAACCAGAAAACTGCCAACCCGGTACCCTCACAATCATGTGACGTTGCCACCGACCACGCACATTGCAGGAAAATCGCCGAAGCATCAATACTGAGTTCTGAAGACAAGAAGACAGCCAGAAACCTCTTACTGAACAGGGAACAAGGGATGAGATTCTATTACTTTCAATATAGAGGAGTGCTGACCGACTATTCCAGTTTGAAAAAAAATAAACAAAGATAAAAGAAAATAAAATAAACTAGAAAATGTAAAGATTTACTAAATTTTTGATTAATTAACGTCCAAATGCAAGAGGAATTTCTGAAAGTTAAATAAATATCATGTGACGGTAAGAGACATGAAACAGATTTAAGGAAAAAATTAAATATATAAAGAAATTGAAAGATACGTGAAAATTACTTGCATTTAAAAAATTCAAGACTAGATGAAATAAAAGCAGTTATAAGGAAAAATCAGCCTAGTAAGGTAAAACAGATTTGCAATTTAAACAGAGATTTACTTGTTTTAGATTAAACCAACGAGTTGGTCGTCTGGTTAGCCACTTCATCCCGAACAAAATATCTTGTTGCGAAAATCACTGTAGCCATATTTATATGGTGAGGCTGTGACTATATACACAACAAGGATTTTCGTGGGGATAGCAAAAGCGTTACTTTGAATAAAAGAGAAATAAGGACAATGAAACTCTGCACACACTCATTTTATTGGTTTTCGGTGTGCGATTTTACCAAATACCGTTTCTCGCAGAAGATTGCTAGTTTTCTACCCTCATAATTAATTCCTTAATTTTCTTGTTGCCTATGCTTAGCCATTTTTTCAACGTTTTTATATCGAAAAAATATCAATTTCCCCCTTCAACATTTGCTCATTTTTAGCTATGATTCTGTTCTATGGCTTGCATGAAAACCGTTAAACGGGAACTGTAGTTTACGACAATATGAAAGTTGTCTAATTTAACTAACAAGATGGGAATGTCAGGATGTTAAGAGATTTACGTGCTCTCAACGGGAATGTTGAGACGACATACTGTGCTTCCTATTAAATGTCGATGATTTGTCCATTTTAATAAAAGTGTTTATTGGGAATTCTTCCTATTGTACAACAGTTATATTGACTGGCGGATAATCTGAATTTTGACAGCATTTACGTTAACATACATATAAAAACCTTACGCAAGTAAACACACACACACACATATATATATATATATATATATATCTGTCAATTTTTATTATTAGAATACTGCATCTCAATACTTATAATGTTTCGGTGTTTAAACACACCATCTTCATGTAGTAAAATACCAACCTCAAAAATGTTACTTTCTAGATGTTACACTTGACTTAGTTAATAGTAATTACTCACCATATGTAAAATCATGTCTAATACATTCTAAATGTAACCACACAACAACTATTATTAAAAAATACCACGTTCATTTGAACACAGAATTAATATTTCCTTCTTGAAGACATCTATCAGCATAGATCATTACTAAAAAACAACCATAAAAAACAGCGACTACATTTGCATAAATATTAAATATTAAATAAATTAATCATAATAATAAATATAATCGAAACAGAAAAAAGTATTTTGGTACACACCACAATGTAACCAAATGGCTAGTACGAATTACTTAATGAAATCCTTAATCTATTTTAAAAAGACTTACTAACTAATAATGTTCAGCAAAATGTTTAATAAAAATGCACTGAAACTTAGTTATAGTTACAATAATAATCTAGATAAAATAATAAAAACACAATATAAAAAAATCTTAAAACGACATTATGAATAGAATTGTAACCAACTGACAATAGATAACGATAATAACATAAATTACAGGAATTGTTATAACACTAAATTATGTCCTTCGTAAAATAAATCCCTTACATATTCTATTGTATATCAGGTTACTATCTTAACTACTTCAAATCCTAATCTTTAAAACAGCATATCGGATGTACGAAGAAAAATCTTATGTCTCGATATCACCAATGTAACATAAATTTCAATAATAAAGTATATAGTAATTCTATTTCTTTATGTATTTAATACTGGAAAGGTGCAAAGAAAACACCTAAAATTAAATGGAAAATATTAACTAAAGCTAGAACATGAAAATCTTTACATAAAATATGTTTTCTTTGTTTACAAAAATTCAATAATACAATTCCAAAAAAACAACTCATTGAAATGATATAATAAAAGCATTAATTTTTGCCACAATAGCGAACACTATGGAAAATACGTAAACAAACGCCGGTAACAGACATAGAAAATTTGACCATTCCATGGGATTACATCATCTACATAGACAGGAAAATTGAAGCAAATAGGCCGGACATTATTGCTAAAGACAAAAAAGAAAAGCAATGCCTGTCAATTGAAATGGATTTTCCAGCGGAATGTAACAGCAACTAAAACATTTGAGAAACTATTAACATATAAAGAACTAGAAACTAAAATAGAAAAATGATGAAATTGAAAACAAAAAGAGGACTAGTAATAGAAGGTGCACTTGGAATGATAAAAAATGAAACAAAACAAAACATTGAAAGAATCTCTGGAAACACCAGATTAGAGATATACAATAAATTGTCTTGTTAATACAGCCCACACACTAAGTAGTACTTTGTCTATCTAACGCTTATGGGAGATAGAAATAACACGAAATGCAGCCATAAAAAAACCACGACCTGCCTTAGATCTTTCTATAGAGTTAGTAGGAAGTACGACCATAACAAGGATTGAATTATGATGAAAAATGACATAATAATAATATTAATAATCATATATTTACGTTCTACTTTTGTACTGAAAACTTTTAAAAGTAAATATCTTACTGTTGTATGTACTTGGACTAATAAGCATTACACACACACACACACACACACACACACACACACATATATATATATATATATATGGTTCCAGGTTAAGAGGACTCAAGGTTTTATTATTTTGGGTGCTCTGGCATTTATTTTAATATGGAAAGTACTCAATATAATGAGTATTATAGCGCTTAATACAATTATATAGTTATCAATTAATTGTACATTGCGACACGGAAATTTCTATGTTTCGAGATGGATTTTCATATTAAGACAATGTTAATGCTAGTTGCGCAGATCAGTTGTATTTAAATGACAAAACTTTTTGGTTTGCTGTGTATGGATGTGGGAAGATAGAAAATCTACATGTGTGTTTCTTTTGACTAATCAGAGCGGGCATGTACATGTTTTAGGTTCTTTTAGAATTTTTCACTTTATTGTAGAAAAATATCTATTAAGATTTTGTAATATAAATGTAAATCATCTGCACAACCAACATCAACATTGCCCGATGAGAATCTATCTAGAAACATAGAACTTTATGTGTCGCAATGTACAATTAATTCATAACTATATATATATATATATATATATATATATATATATAAAATGATTTGTTTAAACCTTATTTTTGATCGATACTCGTATTTAAGTAGATATTCTGATTATAATCAAACAGTATTATATATTTATTTCCACCGGTCTGATTATTTACGATAATTTTTTGTTACGAAAATGTGTGTCATTAGGGAGAATTCCGAACTGCGGCCCCTATCCATATAGGGGAATTCACCAATTGACCAGGTGCGTCTTAGACTTATGACCACGAAAGACCAATTGTCTAAACGAAGTCAAATCTAGCCTATATAACACCATATTCGATACATCGTAAACGGCCTATCTGCTCTGAAATTTATCGTATTGTCAACAAGTGTAAATATGTTACTGAAATTACAAAGATTAACGAAATTGTTTTAAACAAACAACAATTTGAAATGATTTGTTTGAATATTATTTTTGATAGTAGTTTTAAGTAGATCTTCTGTTTACAATCAAACTGTATTTTATATTTAATTCTACCGGCCTGTTTATTTACAATAAATTATATATATATATATATATATATATATATATATATATATATATATATATACGTTTATGCAAGTTTCACAGTTTCACTAAAAATGAGAGAAATGTGTCTGTGAGTGATTTTTTCATGTCTTATACAAAAATGTTAGAATATTTGATTTTTCCAAACGTTTTCTGCTAGATTTTTTACCTATTTTCAACGATCAGTTCTATTTTACTTTTACTTCAATATATAAATTGTTTTTTCTATGTATGTATTTTTTATACAATGTATGTTCCAAAAAGTAAAAGTTATAAAATCACACGAAATGTTTTTAAAAATTAATCATAGTATCTTATACTCATATAAACCTTTACACATATATATACACAAATTTGCATATATATACGCATACATATACACAAAGACACACATCCATATACACTTAAAATATCGTATATACACATCCGCATATAAATTTATGAATGCAATAATATACATGTATAATTAATATTAACACATATATAGAAAGAATTCTAATAAACATAACGTATACACACAAACTTACCTTCTTTTCAATAACATACATAATATAAAGTAACTGTACACATATTCAGACATCATCTACATCTTTAAAAACAAAGTTATGGCGACCCTTTCTCCCTTTCGATATTATAGAGTTCTACTCCTCCAAAACGTTTATAGGATATCTTGAATTTTGATAGGAATTATGTAACGATTACTGTCGAAGAACCCAAAATTAGTTAAATCTCTAGAATACCATACGGTTATAACTTTGCTGTCTTTACGAGTGCATTTGAATCCGCTCAAATTGAAGATTTAGTGATAATCTACATTTTAGACACCCTTCAGAAGAATAGTTGTCGCTATACAGATTGGACTTTATAGGGATGATCGTCTTATTGTTATTCAAAATAAGAATGGCCCAGTATCCGATCAAAGACAAAAGAAAATCAGTAGGGATTTCAATTTACTTGTATTTACCTTAAAATTCAACTTCTTGTATATTACCTTATATCTGTCGAATGACATATTTAAAACCTATCAAAAAAACAATTAACACCCAAACCTAAATATATGATTGCTCTAACCATCCACCAAAATAATCATTACAAATCCCTGGAATTGTTAATGCCAGGACCAAAAAAATTAGCTTCTAATAAGTAAAACTTTAATGAAAATAAAAACGTTTATTATAACGCCTTCCGAATTTAGTTTAGACATTTAGTTTTGGCATTAAATATGCTACCTAGTATACTCTAAATAGATCGGAAAAATTAACCTTAAATTAGAAAAAAAATGTGTATATGGTTAAACTCGCTTTCTGCCAATTATCTAATATTAATATAATTATTATATTATATTATATTATATTATATATAACTCAATATATATGTAATATATTAATAAGTAGATGTTTAATAAAAACATTAAAAATTAGCTATTGTTTCAATAAAAAAAACTAATAACAATTTCAACAAACATACTAAGAGTACATTAGATAAAATTTGCAACAATCATCAATGATAAAGTAAGCTCTCCTGTAACTGTCGAGTGAATAATAAATGTGCAGTTGGAGGTACATCAGTCAGTTAGTTAAGTGCCATAGGTGATACACGCTTTTTAGGTGATCATCTCTCTTTCCAGACATGATTGACTGGAGAGAAGATTATCCGGCAGTAGGTTGCCATTTCTTTCTGCGGTAGACTCGTTGCCAGCCAAGGCTATAGAACACAATCTGTTTTATTATTTAACCCATAACTAGAAGGAAAAATGGAATAACACCTTTCCCAAGTGTATTTGTGCGTAACCGACTGACTGGAGGTATATGCATATCTGAAAATGTCATATAACAAGCAACCATTTGTCCTAGTAAAGACAAAAAGAGAAAAAAGTATACATAAGAATTTCCGCAGGATCCTGGAAATAATGCCTCCATAATCATAAACAATCTTTCTCTAAGCCCCACTTAAAATATCAAAGTACTCTTTCTGAATATATCTGGGAAGTAAATATCTGCTCCACAGATATTGAATGGATGATTATAGGTAAATCTCAAACTTTCAATATCTTCAGGATTAGATGTGTTTATGCTTGGACTAACACATTAGAATTTTTAAATGCCGTAATAAAAATAAATAGAATTTTAAATTTATCCTATTGTGTATTCTGTAAATCTGTACATCCTTGAATGATATAAATCAATTAATGTGTCCATAATTCAACCTTTGAAGTGACGATATCTTGAAATTTATAGAGTTAGAAACATTGAAGGTTAAGTTCAGGGCACATAATGACGAAAGAGTGCTTTGAAAATTTGATACTCACAGAAAAGTTTCAAGAGTATAAAGATAAAGTAAAATAACACATAAGCTACACTCTTAGCTTGAGTAAATGGTAGGAAGAAGAAAATTTAGGAGCGAAAGAAAAGAAAAAAAAATCATTAATAGCTATAAAAGAGAGAAATGTAAGACATAGACACATTCTGAGCAATATTTTCTTTAAAAAAGCATCTTTAAAATATAAAATCTGGACAATTTTTCAAGTCAAATAAGGCAAGGAGTTCGAAAAGACTAGTATAAAAAGAACACTTATGACAGCATCTAACAGGACTTTAAGAATAATTTATATAATTTGGGAAAGAAAACAAATTAATCCATTCGGTAAATTGGCCAAGTGTAAAACAGAAAATAAGATAATGAAATAAAAATAAAGTGATTTCTTTAAAATAGTTTTTTAGAATGTTTATATTACCACTTCGTTATTTTTGTAATTATTCTTTGTTATATTAACTCGACGCCGTGAGCCTTCTCTTAAATAATCATTTAAGATAATCAATTTTTCATAGAACATTTTTCTTTCAGTATCGGTTTCAGCGATTTTTTGTCGTCACCACCCTATTTCTTTCCAACCATTATCATCTATTCATTTTAGCTACCCAATGGCCTTGTAGCGTAAGACTTGAATATCCTTGAATGGCAGATGTGGCGTGAATTCGATCATGTTTTGCAAATTAATTGGATAAGATCAAATTGCCGCTTGCATTAAAATATCAAGCGATTTCTATTTCTTTAACTCATCGAAATGTTCTATTCTTTCTTTAGATGCTTCCTCGTGTTTTCCCCATCACATTCCATTTTCGATCAAAATTATTTTAGAAGCTTTCATTTTTTTCTCTTTTGGTAATTGCTTTCGTTGTAAAAATATTTTTTCGAACATATCTTTTAATTTATATCAAATTTCATTTGTGGTTTTATTTCACGGTTTTTACGACCGTTACTTCCGCTTCGTTTTCATATTTGTTCATTTAACTTTTCTTTATTTCCTTTCCCTTCTATTTAATTCACATTATTTTTTCTTTCAATGATTTTGAATTTTTTTCCATCTAAGATCTAGAGTATTATTCTTTATTTCTTCTCTATCTTATATTTTCATTCGCACTTTATATTTTTTCTTTTTCTCTTTGAATATTTGTTTTATTTATATTTGAGTTTTTCATTCTGAACCAATATTTCTGTGTCTTTCTATTTTATTTCAATCTTTCGTACGATTAATTTCATAATAATCCTCCAATTTATAATATTGTCTCTGTTTTCTTCTTTGTTTCATACATGTTTTACCTTCTTTCTTTCTTTCTTCCTTTCTTTCTTCCTTTCTTTCTTCCTTTCTTTCAGTCCCTGATAAAGTAAGGTGATATTTTGTTGAAATATCGGTTCTCATTCGATCACCAAATTTAGTAAGTAACTTTGAGATTCGTCAGTGCTTGCTTGACTGCTGGAGATTATAAGATATAATAAGTAACGCTACAGGCCAAGGTGGGTTGCAATGGATGCAATCCTGCTGCTTTATGCTAAGAAATATACTGTTATGTGAATGTGCTTCTGAACTGACAAATTATAAGTCTTACCAAGGCTTGGCTTTCTTTGGTCATTAATTTCTGTCTATTTTCCTTACCATGTTCACATTTTTACAAAGAAAATTTTTCGTTGCTTTCACAATTATTTCTAAATAGCATATTCTTGGTTTTCCTTCTTTACAATTTTCCGTTTTTAATCTATGCTATGTGATCATGAAAATGTTTACGCCCTAACAAGTGGTGTGTCACAAAAAGCTGATGCATGATCAGATTTGCATATATTAGGATGAAGGTATATCCGGAAAACTTTACATGATACTTTTCTATTGAATGACAATAATCTGTTTATTTACTGAAACGAATAAAAATGTACAGGTTCGATAAATATTTCGTAAAAGTACGGAACAAATTGGTAAAGTATATGTAACTGGAACAGTTACTATTTTTCCACATTAGCTGATGTGTGTGTGTGTGTGTGTGTGTGTGTGTGTGTGTGTGTGTGTGTGTGTGTGTGTGTGTGTGTGTGTGTGTGTGTGTGTGTGTGTGTCATTATTATAATTATGTGAATAAAAATTGACATCGCGGCCACTGGAAATATTCGCTTCAACATCTCAGTTATAAGTTTTCCAAAATATTCTGTTAGTTTCTTCTACAGTTCCAAGAATGCAACTCAGTAATTTTCTGGTATGAAATAAACTAAATTAATTTCTCGTTTTGTTAGTGAAATTTTTAATTTGGCGAAGAGATTTTATCTCAGGTTTTGCATATTTGCCATATATTCATGTAGAGGCGTTAACATTTGTCAGTTATCAATTGATATGATATTGTGTTATCAGTGAATTCTGGTGATATTTGTGCATTTTATATTTGCAATTACAATCGAATTTTTGTCAACCAGTTAATTGCTATACGTAAATACATAATTGGGGAACAGTCTCTTTCGTGACATGATTTACTAGGCAGAAATTTTTCTCGCAGAAGATTGCCATTATCTTCTGCGGTAAGACAGGGTTGCCAACAAAAGCTATAGAATCCAAACTGTTCTGCTATTCAACCCATACCTGGAGGGAGAAGAGATGGATTAATACCTTTCCCAAGGGTATTTTTGCATAAGTTGATGAAATGTATTTAACTCGAATTCGAGCTCTGTTCTCCGAAATCTCATTCCTAGCCGATATCCACTGCACCACATCGAACATCCTTCAATCGAAATTAATAGAAAAACATCAGAGTAAATTTTCATCAAACATTAAACAACAAGATGAAAAAATAAACTCCGCCTAAAATTTTACAAACATATATTTTCTGTTATCTTATCACACACACACACACACGCAGACACACAAACACAGACACACCCACACAAATGCAAAACCACACACCCCACAATATTTACATATATATATATATACATATATATATTGTTTGATGATCACCGTCTTTTCAACTTCATTCAGAGTAGCTTCCACTTCTCCACTTGAACTTCCATCGGTCAGCAAGAGAACTGCACTTGAATTTTTTTCTTTTTTTTTTTAATCATGTCACCCCAAGCAAGGCATTCCACTGCCACTATAGCGCAGGGAGTTACATAGGGCGATTGGGTATAGGAAATATCAGAAGGAGGGTGATAGACTAGTTAGGGTGTACATAGGGAGAGAGATAGAGAGAATAGGCGTGAGTTAGTGTGTTAGGAGGTGTCTATTGACCCTACATTTAAACGCCTGGAGGTTATAGCCGTCGGAGAAGCAAGTATGCGGAAGGGAATTACACAGGCGTGAAGTGCGAGTAAAGAAGCTGTTGGAGTAGAAATTGCGGTTACATTTCATCTGTTTCACTGTAAAAGGGTGGGACCTAGTTGCCAATCTAGTATCTCGTGCAAACTCACACCTAGTGGGCACCAGTGATTTAAGTTCATAAGAGCAGAAGCCATGAAAATTCATCAGAGCAGAAAACATGAATACATTTTTTTTTATTTTCGCATATATTTATATAAGCACTCCGTCATCTTGTTTGGCTTGAATGGATCTGGATTTTTTTTCTCATGTACCACCTTGTGTCTTTTCAGAACATATGTACATTTACAAATCATGTTACATATAACGCTGTTAGTTCTTGGTTGATAGCGGATGCAAGTTTGTCTGGCTTGATTGTTTGGAATTCATGTCATCGGCTTTCAGCTGGTTCAAGTAGCCCACCTTAGACATTAGGAGGCCCCTACGGACAACACGTTTCCAATTTTGCATGCTTCCATCAAGTAACTCGTCGGCAATACTCTTTAATTGAACATACTTAAGATTTTCAATATCGAAGGCCCAAAGTACATGCATGATAAAGTGACTTCATTCGGGGATATTTTTTTGCATGAACCTCCTACTTCACAATATTTAGTTGCATTGCTTTCAGTTACACTTGACAGAGTCTTTGTTTATTTAAGCTTTTGTTAGGGCTGCTTCCCTACAAAAACTCTCTATAGGGAAGCTCTTTCTTAAGTCTACTATCCTCCATGCTTACGACGTCCCTAACGCATCTGATTCAGAATTATCATAGCTTCAATAGGAATTGTTTTAATTATTCGAAGTAGAGAACTGTCTGGTGTATATGACTGCCATTTGAAATTGTTTATGCGTCTAAGGAATATCTGATGGAAACTCTCTAGCCATTTTATTTGTATTCTGTGTGTTGTCCAATATTCACAGGTGTAGAGTAAGAATGATTAACATAATATTCTTAAGCTTTTTTTCTTAATGCTAGTACTCCTATCTTTCAAGACTAATGTTGTCAGTTTTCCAAATGCAACTATTGCCTTGTGAAAGCGTGAGAAAATTTCAGCATCAAGAGCCCCATCCTTTGATACTGAACATCCAAGATAAGGAAAGTGTTGTGACATTTACTACAATCGTGGGTTTTATGTAGGGCATACCTGGAGAAGGATTAAACATCACGTAGGTCTTATTGCTTATTTTCAGACCCAAACCACCACAGAATGAAGAGAATCGGTCTACAATGAGTTGCATGTCATCTTCTGTGGATATTACCAAGTCATCATCCTCTGCATATATGAAGTCAATTATAAAAGCTTCAAAATTATTTAATCTTTTGCTGATTATTTTTAAATTGAAGATTTTGCCTGTGATTCGACACCTGATTGATACACCGGCATCACAACATTTGAGAGCAAGTGAGAGCATAATAGATGGAAAACAGTGTTGAAGCAAGTATATAATCTTGTTTTACCCCATTGCTAGCAGAGATCTCTACCGATATCTCTCCATTGCATGCGAAACGTGCCTTAAACATTATCCAATTTAGTTTTCAGAGGCCATGTTTAGAAGATTCTGATGTTATGAATGTTTTATTGCAATATGTTCTTTGGTGTAATTTTCATTATCATCAGACCAGTCTTGATGAGTTCTCGCATCAAAACAGAATTCCGCACCAATATTACATACATCGGTTTTGACATCAGCCCATGTTCAGTCAAAATTGACATCAATCAAATTGCTGTCTTCATACATAGATATATGCCTGTTTATATGGATGTGTTTCTTGAGAGTGTGCATATTTATGTGAGACTTAGCACAATTAAATTTACACAGTATGTCAATTAAGATTAAATATGATTATTAAGATTTTCCAACTGTATATATATATATATATATATATATATATATATATATATTGGGAGAGAGACGGAAATAAAGAAAACAGAAAGGGGCATTATAATTTCTCTGATATATATATATATATATATATATGTGTGTGTGTGTGTGTGTGTGTGTGTGTGTGTGTGTGTGTGTGTAAAATTTTTATTCGCTTACATTGTATATATATATATGTGTGGGTATATATATATATATATATATATATATATATATATATATATATATATATATATATATTATTGTTTTAGAGCATGTACATAATTTTTTTTATATGTCCTCTTCTCTACAATCATATGTTTGTTTCAATGTTGGATCCCCAATATTGCATCAGAAGGAAAGAGCCATGTTCTAAAACATAATTTATAATAAATATTCACAGCTATATAAATCATATATCGTGCACTGTTTTAAATGAATGTTTTGAACGGGAAAAATTTTCTTTCCTCGTTCTGTACTCACATACATATATGTACATACATATATATATATATATATATATATATATATATATATATGTACATACATATATATATATATATATATGTATGTATGTATATATATAAGCGAATAAACATTTTACACACACATATATGTATTAATATATATATACAAATATATATGATAAAATTTATATATATATACATATATGTATGTGTGTGTGTTTGTTTATACATTAGTGTGCGTACGTGCGAGGGTGTTTTTTATCATAGTGCCAATTATGGTCGTAGCAATATAAACACGAATTGAAGAAAGTTTCTAGTGAAACCAATATCGATGGTTGATCTTCCCTTGTGCATAACACGAAATAAGTGATTTGTTTGCAATAAGAAATGATTGACTTTTCCGTCAGTTGATCTTGATTTGTTCGGCTCAGGCATCGAAGAATACGCTGGCCTAGCTAGAAAGATCGGTAAATTCTCATAGTATGAGATCGGAACGTTTCTACTTTGACAGTGAGAGGATTTACAACCAGTGTCGGTTTCAGAGGCTTTCCTAGAGAAAGTCATCAAGTGGAAGGCAGTTTCTTCTTGAGAAAAATGAAAACTGACAGTTCAGACATTGGCTACGCCTAAAGTGGCCGTTTCTACCTACAGTGCATCACCAATTCTGAAAGTCTGTGTGTATTTGGACATTGCTAATGCATTTGTATGACGGAGTAACCTTCATGAACCCTTTATGCAGATTTCTCTATACCATGCATTGCTTACGATGCGATATCTTAATTATCCTCAGGCTGTTCGTTTCGCATTTACTTTTGTGACGCGCAAGAAACAATATACCTTATTGCTTTTTAATAAGTTGAGCTTGGTGCATCATCTTCGCTGGATGTCTGCATCACACGGGAAGCATAAAGCTATTGATGCATATTAGCTACCACTTCACCGTGAAGCAAATAATGTAATCAAGTGTGATAATGCTTAACGTAAGTGAAGTTTGAACACACTGTTAAAATAATGCATACACACAAATCCGGTTGACATTCTTATGAATATATATTTACATCTCTCTAGGTTATGCTGCTATCCTTCTAAAAATTAATTGTTTTTATAGAGGATGGAAATGATAGCCAAATGCATAACCATTTTAAAATTAAAGTGTTCATTCTCCCCGAATGGTTATCAAGAATCAATTTTATCAAGAATCAATTTTACCTTACAACTCAACTCATAGTTGAGACGGGAAGAGGTGTAATCATATAATTCCTGGGGTTATTTTCACGTAAGAGAACGCATTGAACACAACAAAGATTTGAACTCGACTCTCTGATATCTCAGTGCTAACCGCTAACTATTACATCAACTTAGCATTAAAGAAAGACTAGCAGTTAATAAGATAGTAGCATGATTTTGAAGTGCCGTGAGTTTTCTAATTGCTTTTTATACTTATTAAATAAGAACGGAGAATACTCACGTGAACCAACCAAAAAATTTAAACTTTTGAAGATGAAAATTTAAACTTTTGATAAAGAAAAAACATTCTAGATTGGCAATTTCCAACTTATTAGCAATTCGTTCTTTCTTTCATAAAATTCTGATATTTCTATAAAGTAGATATTTTTTTCAAAGAAAATATGAATGGATATTTCCTGATTTCTTCATTAAATTTTATCATTCTCATCAAGAGAATTTAAAATTTATTGCCATTTAACGAATAAAACAGATCATTTCTTGCATTAATTTTTGTTCTTGCATTTAACCGTTTCATAAAATAACGTTCATCTCACCTTTTATTTCTGAGAACCATTGATTCAACAATCTAACTGAAAGAACACTCACCTGAAAAGAGGAAGAAATAGAAATGTATTAGATTTAATATAAAAAACAAGAACATTTAATAATAGAAAGAGTAAAAAATAATCAAGACCTCAATAAATATAGGCATTTAGAGTATATCTAGAAATAATGATAGAATTTATATAGTAGTCTTTAATATAACCCAACAAATGGAAAAGTCAAAGCCGACAATATTAACGATTCGGAAATAACCAATTTCCTGAACGTGGTGACTAAAAAGCTGATCTTCTCAAATTCCGTGGAGATGCCTAAGGTGAACAACCCTAATATAATGAGCCTCGAGTTAATTAGTAACGAGCGAAGTGTGATGATGTTGAACTTTCGTCCTCAAGTCCTTAGACAAATCAGTCAATTGTGTTGAAGGTCTATAGTAATTCTATCATTTCGTACATCATACAAACATTATCGAGGAGCGGCCAGCCGTGAATGTGAATGCTGAAATCTCTTGATAATAATACCATTTGCTACTAAATCAAAGCAGAGATAAATGAGCTAAAATAGCAGGTCCATAATACTAACATTTTGCGGGAACATTCCTTTGTAAAAATGACTGCTAAAATGAAGGAAAAACAACTGCATGATGATCCTTTTTGGAATCTGAAACTTTGTTGAACTTTTCTACAAGGCTTAAAAGAATCTGTGGGTGCTCTTTAATGAATAATTTTATTTTACTTATTTACACATACATGCGTTTATAGGATATAGAATGCCGACAAAATTGAAGAAGTGAAGCAAGATGAAAAACATTTGCAATTATCAAGCAATTTAACTATGAAATTAAGAATTGCAATTGAGAATAAAACAGCCTCTCGCCGCTTGATAGACACATTTATATTTATATACGAAAGTTTACTGAATTTGTGCAATGTACCAAATAAATTGTGCACGCTTTAACACTTTAGTTTCATCATATATATATATATATGTGGGGGGGGTGCTTAAATAGAAAGAAGACAAGAGGAAAAACTCGCCTGCACGTTTCGTCCTGTGATGGGCTATATCAAGGCCAAAAGAAGAAATGAGCTTTACTGCAAATTACGTATCTAGAAACAAACAGTGTTGGCAAGTACAAGTACTCGAGAGCGCCGCCATCCACTACTACCAAAATATCAATTTGCGCCCCGGTTTTTTCCCAATCTCACCTTTTCTTATGGAAATGATACTGAAACAGACTAACATACATAATAAAAATTCCAAGGAAAATGGTTGAATTCCCTTCATTTTAACATGAAGAAGTTCTAAAATTAAAATATTCAGTTAATCTTTTTGAATGATTTGTGAGCGTTTTTATAGCTAATTTTACTGTTTGTTTATATATACGTAATTTAGATTAAAGCTCATTTCGTCTTTTTGCCTTGATAAAGTCCATCACAGGACGAAACGCGTAGGCGAGTTCAATACAGTTTTCCTCTTCTCTTCATTTTATGTAACCATCTCATATCATAACTGAGTGTATTTTTACACACACACACACACACACACACACACACACACACACACACACACAACTATAGATAGATAGATAGATAGATAGATATGCCCTACATAAAAAGACTACTAAAGGATTATGCGACTAATTTTTTTCAACTTCTTTTCTGTTGATATGTCTTTTTCAGAGACATAAAATAAGGAAAACATGTCAAAATTATCTAAATATCCGCTTGATGTCAGCTATATTATCAGGCATTATAAAAACTTTTTATTTAGATTTTTAACTGCTTATATATATATACATAAATATATATATATATATATATATATATATATATATATATATATATATATAGTATATCGAAGCAGCAGATAATTTTCTAAACATATATTATTATATATATAAGCCAATTATGTCTATTATTTTTAATCATAAGCCGTTCTAAACATCGTATTTTGGCTTTAATTTCAGGTGAAAATAAAGCCAAAAGCTTTGAACCAACTTAATAAAAAATTATCCAAATACTGGAGAATTTTTTTCTTTATTTTCGCCTGAAATTAAAGCCAAAATACGATGTTTATACTACCGGCGAAAATTATTAGGTCATTCCTGTTTTTCTTTTAAGGAAATGATGTATTTCATATTTTTGGCATTATTTGCCAAGTGAATAATTCCAAATGAAAATATAATGGTTCTTTGGACGAGTGGCACCAAGGAAGCTTTTCCTTCGGCCAGCCAATATGAAAAATTACCATGAGGAAGAGAGCACAAAGACTGGACACCAGAATAATAGTCAAATGCGTTGTGGACTGATGAGTTCAAACTGTTTTGGAGCAAAAGTAGGTTGTGTACGTGTTGAGGAGGGTTAGGAAGCGAGTGAAAGGTGAGTGTGTACAGTGATCGATGCAACATCCTAGTGGACCCTGCATGGTTTGGGGCTGTTTTGCGGCATGATTTCCGGTGACTTATTTGAAGTAAAGGTGACTGTGAAGAAAGGACAATAATATTCAATTTCAATGAGATATGCAATTCCATCTGGATTGCGTACTGTCGGTCAAAATTTTATCCTCAGCAGGATAACGACCCAATTAATACATCGTGCAAAAATTATTCATAATGAAAAGAAAATACTGGAGAGTTAAAATTTATGTGTTAGCCACCTTATTCACTTGACCTATTACCAGCAAATAATTGTATGGGATGAGTTGGACAGAAAAATTAAAAAGAAACAGCCTAGTAATCTTCGCAGTTTAATGACGTGTCTAAAAGATAGCTAAGGTGAGTTGTCAGATGATTATTTTTTAAAGAATTGTGGTAAGAATGCCCAGAGTGTGTGCATCTATTGAGAAGGCAAAATAGGTTATTTTGATGAAATTGCAATATCAGTAATTATTAAATATATATAAATTTATTTGATGCATATTTTTGTTCACTATGAACAAAAGAACCATTCTGTTTACATTACAATTGTCCACTTGGCAATAAATACTAAAAAATAGTATGAAATACATCATTTTTTAAAACACTGAGGTTCCGTAATAATTTGGGCCGGTAGCATATATATATATATTTGCGAATCCGGTAATAGCTTTAGATTTCGCTTCAATAATCACAAACTTAATATACGCCAAAATAATCAATATTCCTCAGTAAGAGCACATTTTAATCAACCAGGTCACACCTTAGAAATTGCAAATGTTTACTAATAGACTCCAATTTTAGTTCTACATACGCACGCAGAAAGAAAGAAAAATACTGGATTTTAAAATTAAATACACACAAGCTAGGGTTAAATAGGGACTTAGGTGCTTTGAATCTTTACAAATACTTCAATAACTAAACTTTTTTAGATACAATTAAAAATTTTTTTATCTAAAACAAATTTACAAGCATTATTAAAGATAGGCTTACGTTTACAAACATAATTTTATAAAAATCTCTCGCTTATCAACGTCACTTGATGTAAAAACAAAAACTCTCTCCACAAACGCGTCACGTGATGTAAACAAACGCGTCACGTATGTAAACAATCTCTCCACGGACACTCTCGCGAAATCTCGCTAAATACTAATTCAAATTTTAAAATCATTTGTTTCTGATGAAGGACCGAGAGAGGTCTGAAATATAAAATACAATAGTAAAAATAAACAAATAGTGTTAAAAAAACACATTTTTAAACTCAAAACGTTTTAATATTCTTTCCTATACATATTAAGACAGTATCCGTGGATAATCACTATGGTATATATATATATATATATATATATATATATATATATATATATATATATGTGTGTGTGTGTGTGTGTGTGTGTATATATATATATATATATATAGTGAGAGAGAAAGAAAAAGCCATATAAGCAGAGGGAATTTATTGTTTTTGTTTCAAACACGGTCAGCAGATAAGCTATGGTTACTTTTCCATCACTAATGCTTTAGATTTTTATCATTTTTTTCATGTGTATTTCGTTATTATAAATGCATTTTCTATATTTTTGTGGATGTTTTTTGATAAGTAGCGGTCGGTTATATAGACTATTCAAACATATTTTGCGCAATTTATTTACAGAAAATAAAAACAATCAACCAACACAGGAACAATTTAATATAAATATTAGTCGCTGTACCAGACATTGTTGTCCAAATACACTTCATATATATATATATATATATATATATATATATATATATATATATATACAATAAAGTCTAGCCATGACGCCATAGACCTATACCCTATCTTCTAATGCTAAATCTACAATATTCCCAGACACTTCCATTAGTCAACTATATTCTTTACCCACCCCACTCTTATCAAAATTCTAACGAACAATTTACAAGACTCATTCCCTTATCGCTAATCCCGACTAACATCCCACACACAACTCGCCAAATATACGAAATCTGGCCTTCTAATCGTTTCCGCACCACCTGAGGAAAGATTGTAATGTCGAAACAAAATGTAATCTTTATTGTAGATTTAAAAAAATGGATATGTTCTAAACTATAATTTATAATAAATGTTCACAGCTGTATATAATATATCAAGCACTTTTTAAATGAATGTTTTGGACGTTGTAAATTTGTTCTTTCTTCCTTATTCACTGGGATATATATATATATATATATATATATATATATATATATATATATATTATGGTGTATGACTTTTTTTAACACTTTAGTTTTCCTGAGTAAACATTATGTATGTCTCCAAACAATTGACACTCAACTAACGAAGAAATCACTGTAATACTATAGTTGAGGATAATTCACTTAAATTTATGGTTGCTCATTTTTGTTTCTCTTAGATTATCTTGAAACTGGCTAATGGATAATGTTTTGTGATATGCACTCTGTTCTCTCATATATATGAGTCGGAAAAATACTGATTTGCGAATGTGTGGCCCACTGTGTTCTAATATACTATCCGATAATGTGAACTTCAAATAATCTTCAGAAGATAAATTTCTAAAATAAAAACTGATTTGATTGTTAGTGAATGATTAACATAAGATTCCTAACCGATTATCTTGACTATGATTTGTAAGAATTGATCATAACATTTTTTCTTTGTTTTATATTCATCAGTAAAGACACTGTCTTTCACAATTTTGATTATTTTTACGTAAATCTTTCTTTGTACAAGATAATAATAGGCGTTCGACTTTTGATTAGATTAAATTTTATTTCCATATTTTTCTTTCTTTCTAAAAACCATCGAATCAACATTTAGTTTTCTATATTTTCTTCATTTATTTAATCATATTCCTTCTTTTTAGAGAAAAAAGAGAAATAATTGTAAATGAATTGCAATTATTATGTATTATTTTACATTTTATGTGACTCGATTGCAACGGGAAAACTAGAAATTGGAATTATCTTGAAGATATATAATGAAAAATAAATAATGAGGCAAGACCGCTGTATTAATTGGCATAAATAAACCCTATGCCTTCCAAAAGTTTTAAAAAACGTATGAAGAACAAGAAATTCTGTTAAAAAAACGGAGGCTGAAGTGCATTGAAATATCATCCATCATGTCAGTGAAAGACGAAAAATTCCTTCATAGACAAAGAGGATTCTATGGACATATATCTGGTTCTGCCGAAGTATAATGTAAACGTACTAACAAAACATTAAAGAAAAATAATTTTTTTTACTTAGTGTTTTGGCGAAATTGTCTTGTTGCTTCTGTTTAGATTAAAGAAAAACAAAAATGAATTTCCTAGGGAAAAAGTTTTCTACAAACAACGAAAAGAGTACTGGAGTGCTATGTGATGTCACTTCTTCAATATGGCAATAAATGATGGACTATATCATCAAAGATCAGGGAAAAAAATTGAAGCAACTGAAATTTGATTCTATAGAAGGATGCTGCGAATATCATGAACCGAGCATGTGCGCAATGATGAGGTTTTGGAAAGGATGGAAAAGAAAAGAAAATTAGCACTAAGCATCAGGATGAAGCACCTAAATTTCCTGGGACATGCAATGAGGAAATAGGGATGATACTGACAGGCTAGATAGAGGGAAAAAGAGATAGATGTAAGCAGTGCATAACATATTTAAAAGGCCTGATCAGTTGGATGACAGAACGAGGTTTGCATGGTGTAACAGAAGAAAGCTTGGTAAAAGCCACCAGGGACAGGGAGATGTGAAAAGTCATGATCGCCTACGTCCTGAAAGGGCACATAGAAGAAGAAGAAGAAGAAGAAGACGAATAGAGACTTAGTGATTTCAAAAGTAGCAGGACACATCCAGGCAAAATGGAAATATATAGACCTATACTAACTTAAAATCATGTTATATAAATGGTTAGCAGTATAATAAATTGTATTTATAGCCTTAATACAAACATTACTTAGAATTACAAAAGAAAATCGTTCTGAAGAGTCAGGATTGCACATTTTCCGAAGTGTCATAGCAAAGAAAAATAAAGATGAACTAGAATTACTTATCCAAAAACAGATTTTATTTGAATTCAATACTGACGTATAATTAGGAACGTAATCAAATTGGAACAAGACACTTTAGTTCAATCAAATTTGATAAAATTCATTATTAGTTGGCGCATTTCTCGCTGAAATATTATTAAGTGTCTCTCTATCGGCGATGGTTGAGTTAAAGTTTTTTTTTTGTTTTTTTTTAATCATCTCACCCCAAGTAAGGCATTCCACTGCCACTATTGCGCATGGGGCTACATAGGGGAAGGTAAAGAGAAAGAGTGGATAGACATAGGGAATGTCACGAGAAAGGTGACAGATGAGTAAGGATAGCGAGGATGAGGGTCGGGCAGATGGGAAGAGTGCTTGATAGAATGGGAGCAGGTTAGTGTGTTAGGAGGTGTCTATTGACCTTACATTTAAACTCCTGGAGATTGTAGCCGTCGGGGAAGCAATCGTTTGGAAGAGAATTCCACAGTCGGGAAGTGCGAGGAAAGAAACTGTTGGAGTAGAAGTTACGGCTGCATTTTATCGGTTTCACAGTAAAAGGGTGGGATCTAGTTGCTAATCTAGTATCTCGTGCAAATTCGTATTTAGGGGGCACCAGTGATCTAAGTTCATCGGAGCAGAAGCCGTGAAAGTATTTATAGAAGAGACACAGGGAAGCCACGTCTCGCCGGTTTTATTGAATACTTGATTTTATGTCGAGATGAGAGTTGACTGATCTTAAAAAATGAACGAAATTAAGAATTGCAAATTCCTGAAAGGATTAATGATGATACTAAAACTAAAGATGTGTATCTAATTATATTTACCACCTGTATTAGTGACAGTTATTACTAATATGACGGTAATTTTTGCATTTATTTTTTAATATTGTAATTTTGTGATTTTTAAAAAGTCTTTTCGCACCAAACAAGGCAATAAAATTTTAATTTATCAATAGGTAAGAACATATCAATCATATCACGTTGAATACACCGGTTCTCGCTCGATCAGCGAAGTTAAACAACGATGAGCCTGCTCAGTATTTAGATGGGTGACTGCTTGGGAATACCAGGTGCTGTAAGCGTTTAGTGACGGATGTGCGTTGTGGTGCTGTGGATATCGGCTCGGAAAGAGAAATCAGTGAGCCGAGTTAGAATTCCAGTTGAATACCCTGCATTCACTTAAGCACTGGTACTCTTGGGAAAGGTATTAATCCGTCCCTTCTCTCCAGTTATAGGTAAAATAATAGGGTAGGACTTGGGGACACTGCCCTTAAAAACAAATCCCAATGAATCTTGATACTCGAAAAAAAAGTATTACTAGACACAAAACTTATATAAAACAACAATAAATTGTTGAAAGAAAAAGGTATTACCAGCAATAAATAAATAAAAATTTAGTTGTCAAGAAATGACCCGCCGAGGTTGATATGCCATAAAAACAAAACAACCAAGATATTAGCACTTTTCTCAGCATATATGGGCAGTGTAAATGTTAATGACGTAGAAGACTTCTGAAAAAGCAACATAAATAACAGACATCGGCAAACCAACTGATGTCGGGCAAATTCTTTGTCTTGTTTTTCTTGTCTGAATTTTAATTGTTCGCTCACATCATTCATAATGACATGATTAAGTACAATGTTTCTTGAACTCTTTAAATTTTAAGTAAAAATAACGTTGCCATCATTTTAAAACATTGGCCATTTTTACTAAGTGATATATGTAGACATATTTTGCTCGAAACACTTAATATTCATAACATGTTTTCTTGTGAAGACATGTACTATTTTATTTCCAAATAAAATATTTAGAAATACACCCTTGTGCAAATCATTGAAACAGCACAACTTACATACGCTTGGATTCTTCAGTTTTCTCTAATCTAATATACGCCGTCTTTCGGCGTTGATTTTCTCTTCCGACCGCATTTTCCTTTACAATTTGGACAGATGGATCTAGCTTGTGTCTTCACCTGGATGAATAAGTTATCTACAGTCGAAACTATAGTGTCTGGGCGTGAGAAAATTCTGAAGCAATTACGGATGACGCAATATTTTTCAAGGCGGAAAACATTTTATCAAAACCCCGGAAAATAGATTCATATTACTGATAACTACTGTAAGTGAAGTGCGTTTTGGGGCAGTGGATATCAACTCGGAATGACAAATCGGGGAACTGAGTTCGAATTTCTGTTGAATTCCTTTAATTCACTTTCGCGCAAAGTATCTTTAAAGAAAGGGAACTAAAGCAGTTTTTCAATTAATTTGTACAAGGGTGCAAATGACATATGTATTTCTGACCCTGTTTTCAGTATTTTTAATTGCAGAAGATCATTAAAAATATAAAGAGCTAAAAACCGTTTCCCACAATTTTCAGGGATATGACTATTTACAGATTAATGATAATATACACGCTAAATAATCTGCCTCCTTTTAACGAGCGCCCGTAGCTCGGAGGTAGAATCGCCGAATGACGCCAATTCGGTCGCGTTTCAATCCTGGGTAAAAGACAATGGGCTGTCTAACCGTCCTGATGAGCTGTGAAACAGATCTGTATGCGATGACTATATATATATATATATATATATATATATATATATATATATATGTATATATATGTGGTGGGGGGTTATGTATGTATGCATGTATGTACGTGTGTGTTAAAATGTGCCCATTTTGTATGGGTTTTTGCGTACTGCTAACCTCATATAGAGTTGTTTAAATCTTAGACTAGCAACATTGACGCATTGCAAACAAAAGAAATGCGAAAAACTCAAAATCGTATGCAATTTTTTAAAGTATTCTAACATTAAGCATTGAATGCTTTTTAAAGAAGATAACGTTTACTTTATATGAAAATCCGTTTATACATGTCGTGAAAGTGTCAAAATACAAAACCTTATGTTTTTATTAATAAATGTTTGAACATCTTACTTTTGTCCGTTAGTCTTTCCTGAAATACAAACGTATTTCTCTTATTTTTTTCTTTTTCAGATAAGTTCATATCATCATATTTTTTCTGAAAGTTAATTAATAATTTCTGATGTAAACATTCCCACATTGGCTGAAGCGTTTTTATGCTCTTTTAAATTGCTTTTAATTCTTTTATATATTTTGGCTTACACTTGCTTATTTCATTGTCTACATTTTTTATACTTTATAGAAAATGCCTGTTTTTACAGCTTCATACTATTTTTCTTAACTTATTTGCATATGTCTTGTCCGTTCCTGATATGTGATGTTCTTGATGTCTTAATTTGATAAACTGTTTGTTAATATAAATTATAGCTCTTTATTCAACCGGGAAAAACTTCCTGGCCCTACACACAGAACTGACATTCTTAGCAGCGAATTAAGCTATGGATTCTTTTTCTTTATAGTTTTTGCTAACGCCGGCCGAGCAGGAAACTGAATTATTGTATATATAAAAATATTGAAGAAAAATAAGTAAAAAACAAAACTGCATATACTTATAAAATAAGTATTTACGATTCAATTATTAAATTTCTTTTGAAATAATAATTTAAATATATTTTTTTTATTTTTTTCAAAATATTAGTGAAATGTTCTTGTACTAAACTAGGCATCTTTGTACACAACCTTACGTGTTTGCACTTCTGAAAATGTGGTTTTCATCTCTCAACATATGGCTATTTCAGAAGGTGTAAAGGATTAGTGGAAGACACAGATTTTAAATATAGATTAAACAGTTGGTACAAAAATTATCCCATTTTATGGAATACTTTTATTAAGAATCCTCATACATGAAATGAACTGTTAACAGGTTAGCCCTAAAAATATTATAAGCTCTAAAATATGGTAGTTTCGTAAGAAAGAGCATTTGAATTCAATCTGTTGAGCAATAAATGCGCATCGACCATCCTCTTTAATAAACTAAAATCAAGCATGATAAACCATCTCAGGAGATATATTATCTGCTTTTTTAATATTTACTATAAATGAACAATGTCTAATGCATAGCAAAATCTTTGAGAATGAAATTTTACACAAAATGATGGCTTGTTGCGTTAAAAAGAAGATTTTCATAAAATGTTAATCATTTAAATAGGCAATATCAGGTGTAGCCTTTTGAATTTTGTTCTTTAATGTTAGATAAATGATATTAGATATTCGAATTTATTTTGTGTGGGAAGCTCGAAATGTACACAAATGTTGACAATTCAATTGTGTTTTTAAATTGCCATCCTTAATTTATTCGCTTGTTTTTACAAGACTTCTCTTTTATTTTTTAATATTTGATGATTCGTTGATTCTAGGATTTATTGTCATTTCTTGAAATCTTCATTTCTTTAGATATTCTTTTGCATTCAATTTTCTCTTGCCTTCCCTTCCACTGTCTCGGAAAATATAAGCAAACAAATGAAAATCCTCAATAATGGAATCCATTGCCTGCATTATAGCTCAGTTAATAATTTCTGTACAAAAAATTATTTACAGATTGTTGTGAGCAGTGGCTACAAGAACGAACGCAATACTTATTAGAGTCAAACATTATGTGGTTTATCGTTGGCATCGTTATAAAGTCGCTTTTTTTACATGTCTGGTAACGATTTGTGAGAATCTATTTCATTGATAGTTTCAGACAAAATGTAAGTCGTGAGAAGGAAGATAATTGAAGGTGTTGTACAGAGAGATTATTTTGAGTCAAAAGTTACATAGTTTACCGTTGGCGTTGTTACAAAATCGCTTTTTTTACATGTCCTGTTACTATTTGTGAGAATCTATTTCATTGATAGTTTCAGACAAATTGTAACTCATAAAAAGGAGGTTAATTAAAGCTGTTGTAAAGAGAGATTATTTCTGAGAGCATTGGAAGGGTGATGGTTAAAGTGAACAGAGAAAAAAAATGAACCAAAGATGAAATATGTATTACAAGGCTTCAAATTTTGCTTTTATTCTATGACTTCAAATACATATAATTTTAAAGTTATTGCTACATCAAAGAGGGCCGTGCATTGTGGTGCACTGGTTATCGGCACGGAACGAGAAACTAGGCAGCCTTGTTCGAATTCCAGTTAAATTCCTTGCATTCACTTTACGTACAAATACGCCTGGGAAAGGTAATAATCCATCTCCTCCCTCCAGTTATGGGTTAAATAACAAAACAGATTTGATTCTATAGGCTTCGCTGGCAACCAGTCTACCGAAGAAAGCAATGGTAACCTACTGATAGATAACTTTCTACCCAGTCAGTCATGTCTCTTTCTAGACATAATCGTCCATAAGTGTATGACATATAGCAGTTAACTGACTGACATCAAAGAGGGTTATGTTTTATCTTTTATAATTATTGCTATATAGTAAGCCTCCCTTTTTGTATGATGGATGTAGTTACTTAAATATCAACATTTTGTTAATACATTTGGATGGATATCGATAATAAACTGTCTGAATTGTCTGTAATATTTTTTAATATATTGTTTCCTTTATACGGCTTATTTTCTTTTTGTATGTTAGTTAAAACCATAAAATATGTTTGGATTGTAAGAACTGTTGCTTGTGTTATAATAATGATTTTAGAGATAATGAACTTACTAATGAACGAACAACTGGTGGAGGAGGTGTAGATTCATACCATTCTCAAGGTTTTTTGTGCGTAAGTATATCAAACCCAGCTAAAATTGAAACATATCTCTCCAATGAAAAATTCCAAGTCATTACACCAGTACACATTCACATTTTAGAACCTAGTATTTCAAAGTGATCATACATCTAGATACTGGCCATTCTCGACTATGTTTAACTTACGGGATTTTTTGCTTCTTATATTACTGAATAAAGTTTATTATTTTTTCATGTTCTTCATTCTTCTATATTTTCGCGGTATATCTGAAGACCGATGGTTGTGGTTTTGTAAGACAGTGTTAGTTGAACTAATCCTTTGCCTTCATCGGCTCTGGACACATACAGATGATAAACATTAGCCTTAGGATGATGCATTTGCAGTTGTGATCGAAAATCTTTCTCGTTTTGACATCATTTCGCCTAATGTCAGCGACATGAAGTCTCCTTTAATGATACCCTGATATCCAAAAGGTTGGAAGTGACAATACTTTTTCTCAGATTTCGGTATTATTTAGTTTTCTATAGCACCATGCTATATTTAACAACGTTTAGTATCAACGGAAAGATTTTCCGAAAGTGTGGTCCACTCTCAAAGAATCTAAATAAATATTTTTACAAAAAAATTTCTAGGTTAATTTTATTTATTAGTAATTGATCTTTGCAACCAGCTGAACCTCTTCAACATCACTTCTGTTGCAAGATAAGAATGTTGTTTTCATAGAGAAAAAATTAACTACAATTCTTCATGATAGATGCGATCAAGTTATATGGGGTGGAGATATATTACTGACCTCTGAATTTCGATCACCTTTTTCACCAGTTTGGGGGGGAGAAAAGGTGTAAAAACTTTACTCTTCAATTTCATTTTTGTTATTAATTAGCAAAAATTTTTATGCATTGATAACAAATTGCCTAACATTATTCTTAGTTATATTTATCATTACTCTTATTGTTGTTATTATTATTATGTCATTTTTCATTATAATGTTATTTCTGCTATGGTCGTACTACCTACCAAGTCTATAGAAACACCTAAGTCAGGTCGTGGCGTGTTGTTATGACTTCAGTTCATGTTTTTCCTATCTCCCTACCATCCCTATTGATACATAGACAAATTTCTCATTAGTGTGTGGGCTGTAATTAACAAGAAAATGTTTTGTATATCTCGTAAGCTGGGCTTTCTAGGAATTATTTGTATGTGTTGTTTTGTTCCATTTTTAATCATCCCAAGAGCACCTACTGTCACTGGTACGATTCTTGTTTTCAATTTCCACATTTTTTTGTTTCAATTTCCAGGTCTTTATATTTTGACAGTTTTTCGAATTCCTTGGTTGATATGTTACAATCCTCTGGATAAGCCATATAAATTAATCAGCAAGTTTTTTCCTTTTGGTTTTTAACAATAATTTCTGGCCTATTTGCTTCAAATTTTTTGTCCGTATAGATGATGTAATCCCATAGAATGGTGACATCTAATTCTCTAACCGTTACTTTTTCCATAGTGTTTACACATTGTCCAGTGCAACGATTTTATATTCATTTCGGGCAAGTACAGAACATCCTGATAGATGGTCTAGTTTTTCTTGGCATTTATCACAGAACCTGCATTTAGGATCCACATTTTTATGCATAATATTTGCCTGAAAGTTCCCAGTGAAAAAAATTTGGCCATGTGGTGCAAGAATACAACCTTCAGTTTCAGATTTAATCCAGATGCACGTAACCATCGATGAGTATTAACTTTATCAACATTGGGTTTATTAGCACGTTCAGGATATTGGCCATGCTGATGTTTATCTTGCCAGAGTTGATTCATCTGTTCAAGAGCTTTTTTCTTGGTTTTCTTTTGAATATATTTTGCCGCAAGAATTGGTTCTGGGCTTCTGTGTTGCTTTTCTACAAAATCTACTTATGAATCTTGTGTGTATTTACTGACTTCTTTCATTATTGAATATTTTTTCTTTCTGTTTTTATGTTGTTTGACAAATTGTATCATCTACTCCTTTGTTGTTTCTATGTATGTTAGTATGCCAGACGTTGTTGTCGTGTATGACAATTCTAATACCTCTTCCAACTTCTTTCGGGGTTTGCATAAACGGTCTACATCAGCCTTTGGATGATGCATCTTATGTTTAGAAAAGAGCGTTCTTGTCTTTGAATCCATTCGTTTGATGTCGTTTAGAGTCCGGTTCAAGATGTTGAAGGTATATTAGACCACTGTGATGGCAAGGATATTAATGGCCATAATTCTGTTCTGAGAATTCAATTTAGTTTTTAATATTAGTTGTTGACTTTATAGTACTCTTTACGCACTTTTTGTTTCATTTTTTATGGTGAATTCTTTCACTCTGATTTACTCTTACGTACTCATAAGCTTCTTCTTGCTCTAAATCATTTATTGTTACAGCAGGGTTAAGCTAATTGATGTTGTTTGTTGTAGTGATCTTCGTAAAACTGATCACATTTATTCAAATATAATTTCATTTCAATCTCTTTCCTGAAGCTTTTTACAGTTTGCAGAAGAACTTCTAGCTCATTGTCATTCTTAGCATACAACATTAAGTCAACCATGAAAAGTAGATGGCTTATTTTCTTTTGAGCTATTTTATAACCACATTGTTAAGTTGACTGGTTAATGCTATTACCGATATGCAAAATAGTAAGGGATACAAAGAGTTAACTTGAAATATACCTCTGTTGGTGTTTACTTCACAAGAATTATATGTTCCATTTATAAGATTGAGGTAAAGTGTTTCTTCCATATCGACATACATTGGTGATGACGGGGGATACCTTATTTAAAGTCTTTAAAATCCATTAATATGGTACGCTGTCGAATAACTTACGAGGATCTACTGGGTGTCCCATACTTTCGGTCTTGTGCCTCATTTAATCTACTCTTAAAACAACACCATTATATATGGGAGAAAGATTCCCTCAATAAAATTGACAATTCAATGTTGAAAATCATTATTTCCTGCCTGCTTTGAAAATCGGTATTTGACAATCTTTTTTAAATATAATTGAATAATTTTATTGTCTCTGTTTGAAGGTACACAACATTCCAAACTGATTTCTAATTCTTTAGAACTTTTTCGGAATATTTTTTTATTTCCACATATTCATTTAAATGTCAAATAGCATTTTGTCGTTCCATGCTTATTATAACTTATTTTTTCCGTTTTAATGAAGAAAATAATTTTCACATGTTATTTTTCTTTTATAGAAAAATGCTATCACACAAACATAATTATAAAATCATTCATATGATACAAACAAATAATTACATTTTTAGTCATAACAACAGAGAGCGTAAAATATAATAATGAATACAGTGTAATGTCCACAGAAGCGGATTTTCACCCCTGTGTTAAGAAAAAGATAATCGGTTCAAAAGTGTTTAAAATTAAAAAGTTTGAATAGATATGTACTTAAAATAACATAATCTTTGATTGGGTAAAGTATTTTGTTAATCCTTTGAATTTTGTTTGGGTGTGTAAATATCTTACTCCTGGGTGTGTAAATATCTTACTCCTTAGGAATGAATTGAGTTCTTTCGGTAAAGAACGTGTGTATACGCTGCTTATATACAACACGATAAAATATCCTTCCCTGATTTCCTGCGCCTATGGTTGACGGGGTAGCGACTACGACTGACAGCAAGTTTCGATTCCGACCAGAAGCAAGGGAAACAGGCTTGTATATGAATGACTAATATATATATATATATTAAATCATATCACCCCGAGCAAGGCGGAAAGGCTACTGATGTGCAGGGGGCTACATAATACTGAAAAAATTGGAAAAAAAGAAAGCCGGAAACGACATCCTAAACAGGGAACAAGAGATGAGCCTCTTCACCTGTTAATAACGATATTAATTATAACAATATCAATAGTAACAGAAATAATTCGACTAATACTAGTAATAGTTATACTATAATTTAGATCGTCTTCAATAACCCACCGAGGACGAACTCGGAGGGAAAACGGGGGGAAGTAGAAAAAAGAAACAAATGAAGTACATGAACAAATAGTCAAATAATTGTAGGAAAAATAAAAAACCCAAGACGAAAACCCTAACACGAAAGCGCTCAGTACGAAAGTAGAGCAACAAAGACAGAAAATCTATGCAAGAGCCAACAAACCTACCAAGGTTCTACTCGTCAGGGTAAAAGCTAGTGTGTGTGTGTGTATATATATATATATATATATATATATATATATATATACGTGTGTGTGTGTGTTTTTGTCTCTGTATTTGGGTGTGTGCATGTGTGAGCGGGTATGTGTTTATCTGTGTTTGCCGGTATGTTTTAGAAAAAAATGAAATGTAACTGTCACTGTAAACCCGCCAATAACAATATAAACCGTTCGATCAATAAAATAAATTCATGAACTTCTTTCTAGCACATTGACAAGCATATATAAACAATCGATTCAACACACGTCACACATTCCGACATCCAGTGAATAAAACTATAACGTCATTACTTGTCATGGAAGAAGGTTTGCGCGTCTTAGTGATCCCAAGAGCGAAGCCGTGTTTTGTTCCATCTCCTGTCAGGTCGAATAGGAAGGACCATACTGAATGCGACCAAAACCCGAATACCCCCAACAGCGGAATAGTCAAAGATCTATGCGATCTCAGCGGTCAAACGGGTGGAAGATGAGAGTGAGCTCGTGAAACCAACTATTCGACACCACGATTCAAGTCATATACCAGATCTCAGTTGTCTTTATCCCCTTCGAGCCGCGGAATGAATGGTTTCTGCGCAACATAATCAATTTCACCGTGAACACATATATTCCAAACTATCTTTCATTCACAACGCCAGTATTACGAGGGTGGAAAAAAAAAAGAATGGAAAGAAATGTCTATCCCACTGTTCGGAAGCCAACGGGTGTATATATATATATATATATATATATATATATATATATATATATATATTTGAGATGTGGTAGTATTTACACTATTTACATTGTTCCGACTATTCGTCACAGTTTTTGTCATCTGTACGTTGTTTCGGCCGTTGTACACTCCGACCTACTTCAGTTTTTACGGATCGGTTCGAAATTCCTAACACCCGAAGAAAGCTAGAGCGTAGAACGGTCGAAACTTTCTAGAAATGGCAATAAAGGTGAGTTCATTAGTCGGAATAATGTAAATAACACACACACACACACACACACACACACACACACACACACACATATATATATATATATATATATATATATATATATATATATATATATACCCTGATTGACCACTCTGGAAGAATGGTAGACTTTGAAAAACAGTAGCTAATCTGGCATCTAGTCATCGTTCATTCAGCAATGAATTAGAACTCTCTCAGCTATTGGCCGTGTATAATGATAATATACATTCTAAAAGTCTACCTCCTTCTACCGTGCGCACGCAGCTCAGAGGTAGAATCGCCGACTGACGCCAATTTGGTCACGTTTCAATCCTGGGTAAAAGGCAATCGGCTGTCTAACCGTACTGATGAGCTGTGATACAGCAAAATAGCTCTGTCTGTGTATATATATATATATATATATATATATATATATATATATATATATATGTATAAAATTAGACAGATAGAAAGATAAATAGATAGTTATCTCGGCTGGAAGTAAGTGGATGCGTATAGCCACACTGATGAGCTGAAATACAGTGAAACATGCTTATATGTGAATGACATATATATATATATATCTTTATATGCGTATATATGCATGTATATGTTCATCACAAATATCTATTGAATCTTAGATATAAGAGACCCCGGATGTACAAATTCTGATTCATTTTTCTTCAAGTGAATTGTTACACATAATTGTTATCAATTCTTTTTAATCATGGTAATTCTCACATACATACACATGCACATGTACACTTGCTTATGTATGTAGCATGAAATAATATACTACTCCATCCTCATGTAGAAAGTATTATTTTACAGCATCTCTTTTTACACCGTTACAGACAGAATGATATTTTCTGCAGCTTAAATTATTCCTATGATTTTACGCGCTCTTTTATCGTTGCGTTTATTTTTGCATTAACTGGATTAACTTACTCCATCTCTGTTCTAACCGAAGGCGCCGTATTTTCTAACTGCACCAAGGTTGCCAATTTTGAAACTGGGTATTTCTTGCATATTAGATCGGAGTCTGACATCTTGCTTTGTTTCAGTTCAATTTATTGCATCTTTTGTCATAACGCCGAAGAAAATTCTATTGAATATTAACCGACACACCGCAGAGACAAACGAATGAAAAGAAGCAGGTGGTATTTGTTGAAATTTGAGATGTTTTTTACCTGAGATCTATTCGCTGACTTTTCGTTCGAATATTTTACTGCTTGAACAAATGTCATTAGCCGAGGCCTTTATCTGACAACCTCATTTATTGCACGTTTTTCAACGCTAAATCTGTTGAAAATATTTTTTTCATCCCAAAATTACTTCCTTCGATTTTCAAGGGATACACGCAATGCAAAGAGATTGTATATTGTTTTTAGAAATAATATTCACTTCTGAAAAATATGAAAAAACCTTTAGAACACAAAAATATACTTGTAGAAAGAAATTGAAAAAATTGTTGAGTCCTTAAGTTTATGATCATTTTCACATTGAATTGGACAAAATTATAAACATGGATGATTGGAGAATGTATTTTGCATGTATATCTATCTATCTATCTATCTATCTATCTATCTATCTATCTATCTATCTATCTATGCGATTGTGTGCATAAGCTTCTGTGAATGTCTTTACGGGCTCCTTCGCCCCTTGTGAATTAATCGAAGTTAAAGAAAAAATTTCTTCGTGGTGCAAATTTTCGGATATTATGGCAAAACTGAGATATATTTATAATCATTTCCGAACAGAAATAAGCAATTGTTCATACTTTGAAGCAGCAAGTTTTTTAATTTTTATCTTACCTGGTTTGAAATGATCATAGGCTGACAAAGAAGGATTGATGCTAGAAATGTCCTACTTTGCATGCATTAATTTTAACTCTTTATGTTAAAGACGATATTGTTTTTTTCCAAATAAGCTGTTATATAACTGTTAAAAAACAAATCTTCAAATGAAAATCGTACTGGATTATCTTGAAAAAAGGCATAAAATTGACATCTCTACGTTAACATGTACCCGCAGAAAAAGTGGTTTAATATATAAACATTCTTGCCGACCTGGTTGTTTCCTTAAATGCAACTTTACATCTTTATCAACAGTGCATATGTGGCCAGTGGATTTACGATCACATGGAAGAGTGTTGAAGATCAACCAATTTTTGACGTCCTGTAATCATCGACAAAAAAAATATTGATTCTGTTCACCACATGTGAGAGATTGCCTATAAATCAAACAGTGAATGGTATTAGACTATTGCATGAGAAAGTTGAGAATAAAATACGAAATAGATTTGGCGTGACAAAGGTTTCTGCTCGGTGGGTGTCATGACAGACCCGATTAACTGCTCAGTACATTATTAGACGACGGGAATATCTGATATTTTTTAAGTGGTTCTATCGGGATTCGTTGAACGTTTCCTAGGAGGAGTATTGGGTTCCGCACTTGAAGCTTGAATCAAAGATACTATCCACCTAATCTGCCTCTAAGAAGACCAATAACCTTTTAAATGCAGGGAACGCGACAGCATTAATTTTGGCTATACAAATAAATTAATGTAGCTTCTATGTCAACTTACTGAGTCAGTTAAAAAAAAACAAAAAACAAAAATAAAAAAATAAATACTAAAGAAATCGCTAAGAAGTCTATGTTGAAAACTAAACCTCATTTAAATTAAAATTTGTACAGCCGTAGCAGAAGAAAAGATCTGGCTCAGTATCAATGCTGTAGTTTGAAGTATTTAGAGTAATTTGTGCCAAATGAAGTTTCAGGTATAATAAGCTACACATAAATTCCATCGCATGATGAATCAAGAAATGCTCAGCAGATTGAGAATAACATTCATTTTGTTCTTATTTTTATTCAAACACAAAAAATGCATGTGGAAAATCATAATAAATTACATACGATTTGAAAGATTTGTGATTTTGAAAAACCTCTTCATGAAAAATTTAGAATTATAAGTTGGGAATTTGTAATTTGAAGATGTCGATAAAATATCAACCTCTAAAAATTACATTGAAAATTAAATTAGACGAGAGTAGAAAATTTCACCACAAACAGACCACCTATATATATCGATACTGACTGACAACAAATCGGTTGAATTTTGATCCTGGCCAGAAGCAAGTGGATATTTAGCTACACTGATGAGTTGTGATAAAGCAAAACAGATCTGTTTGTGGATGACTATATATGTATTCATCATCCACATACAAGCCTATTTCAGTGTATCACAGGCTTGTATGAGGATGACGAATATATATATATATATATATATATATATAGACATCCACAGACAGATCTGTTTCGCTGTATCACAGCTCATCAAAAAGGTTAAACATCCGATTCTGTGACCCAGAATAGAACGAGGCAGACTTTAAGCCTGTGATATATAAATTAAAGATACGCCAGTAGATAAAAGTGTTCTAAATCATTACTAAATGAACGATACGTAGATCCTAGAGTAGCTACTGTTTTTCACAGTCTACCATTCTTCCAGAATGCTCAATCAGGTTGTGGTTTTTGTTGTCGGAATCTTGTCCATATTTGATCTGCATTCGATATTTAACTCATTCATGTGATATATATATATATATATATATATATATATATATATATATATACAGAGTGCTATCTTTACATTTTATAGTTTTATTTCGCGAACTCGCGTTATTTATTTATTTATCTATTTTTGTCTTCTGTACATTAAAGTATGACCACTTGGGCTGCATCAGTGAGATAAAAGCAACTCTCATGCAATTCACTCAGAAATTTGGAAACTACAATCTATACTTCATGGTATTCGCACCGTACGCATTAATACAAACATTTCATAGTCTTTATGTGTCAATCTTAGGACAGTGCAAAGAATTCTGAAAGAGTTGAATCATATATCTATTAATGATCCTGGCGACGTTATGCTATCATTCGACTTCCCACAGGCTCCTAGACTCAATACGGACGCCTACATCAGTGCAATGACGTGATAGTGCTGTCCTGGATGAAAAAAAAAGGCTGCTGGAAGATTCTGTGCCTGGTAACATGATTCTGCGCGATTCCACTTAAGCCGGAAAATCTAGATTGCAACCGCCTTCATTATTATTTGTGGGGCATAGTTGAGCGAGCGACTAATAAAACACCTTGTAACGATGAAAACAATGATTTTAGCAGCATTCACCAAACATGGAAACCCTCTTGAAGAGGTGGATCAGATTCCGAAGTGGAAAGTTACGATTTTATTGAATGAATTTATACTTTTATATTTCAAGATATGTTCGTGTAGTTTTAGTAATTATATCTGTTAAAATGAGATATAAGTGTCATTTTTATTTCTGCGTAATTTAGACAACAATTCCTCGATCGCACACTGTATACGCGGTTTGAATTAAAAGTAAAAAGTCTGCTGTCACAAAAAACATTCAACTAGATGGTTTCCCATTCAAAGTAATCACCCTTGAGTTGCACTTTTCTGTCCTTCTCTGTCACGTTTCTCTTCATTGCTGAAAGGATTCTTTTGGGATATAACACAACTCCACCCATTTTGATGGCATTTCACGCCTTCACAACTGGTCCTTTTGATGATCTTCTTGAGATATAAGAAAAAAGTCCTTGCGCAGGGGGTTAATTAAGTGATTGGAAAGAGTGGTTAGATATAGGAAATGTCAGAAGGAGGGTGAAATACAGGTATGGATAGCGAGGATGAGGTTTGGGTAGATTGGAAAGTGTTTGAGAAAATGGATGCGAGTTAGTGTGTTAGGATGTGTCTATTGACCTTACATTTAAACTCCTGGAGATTGTAGCTGTCGGGAAAGTAAGTGTATGGAAGGGAATTCCACAGGCGGGAAGTGTGAGGAAAGCAGCTGTTGGAGTAGAAATTGCGGTTACATCTTATCTGTTTCACAGTAAAAGTGTGTGGACACTATATTTCACATAGAAGAAAGCCTGTAACTTTTCACACAAACTACGTGGAGCACACACACGGATATACATTTCTGCGTATAATGAAATAGGGAAATATTTACACAGACAGATTTGTTCTTTCGTTTGTGAATCTAATGAAATTTTGAAAATCGATACGCGTAATCAAATCTAATTTAATTAAAACATTTACTATTTGCCAAAATTCTTAAAAAAATTTTCGGGATTCTATATCCTATTTAAACACACACAACCACACATTTATATATAAGTGGAAAGAGAAATCAACACGTTTATAATTAAATAAATTGTCGCCTCTTAGAGTTAACTTCAATACATTTCCTCTATTTATGATACTGACCACATTAACAGATAATACAGCTAACCTTAAAACAGTCCTCTCTCTCATATATATATATATATATATATATATATATATATATATATATAGTGCATGGTAAAAACAGATACATTTCTAAGCATATTGTTATATATAACAGACAATGAATGACTATATATGTTTAAACATGAGTCATTTTAAAGAACGTATTTTGTCATTAACTTCAGTTGTAAATAAAAAAAAATGTACAAAATATTTATTTATTATGCTGGTTCTAAGATTTCGTCTCACATAATCTATCTTCAGACGTTAACATAAAGAGATTCACCATCGAAGGTAATATTATCCTGTGTTGACATCAAATATTGTTATGCAACGATAACAATCAGTGAATAGCAGATGTCGGTCGTAAATATGTAATGCGGTTCTATGATGTCACATAACGTAAGAGACCAAAATGTTTACAACAGAAGCTTATGTCAAAATTCAATGTAATGTGTGGTGAAAAGATTCAAATACGTTTTGTGAGTAGCTTTGATTTAATGTAGATAGCCTCTAATATTTGAAGGTTAATTTAACTGTGTGTATGTGTGAGCATTATTGTGCTATCGACTAAATATAAATATATTGATGTATACATGCAGGTCTTCATATGGAAATGCAGGTTTGAATTTTTTTATATTGGTCGGTTTTCGAAAATTTACGCTATAAAAATAAATCTAAATTGACGAGAGTAAACTGCCTATGAAAACCAAAATATGCGTAGTTAAATTCTTTTATTCCAGAACGATGCAAAAACATTTTTCAATACATCGCTTCAAATCTAAGGCTTTATAAGCAATGATCATTTGTAATTCCTCTGAGAAAAGCAATGTCACGCTTATTTTCGGAGTAATTTGGTTTTATTTCATAGGAATAATGTTACTAGATTCGTTCCAATTTAAAAAAGACAAAATATTCATTTGATGCAAAGTGAACAATTATGTTTTATCGTAAAATTATTTATTGATGACTACGTTTGATGGACGACTGAGAGAAAATTTCAACATTTCATCAGTATAATCAGATGTTAAAAAAAGTTTTGCTTTTCAGTTGATATTGATGCATTAGGGAAATCCATGTTACATGCCTTCAAAGGTATTGCAAATTGATGAAAATCAAAAATGACATTAAATTTGCCGGACATGGAAATAGGAAAACAGAGAATTGTCACTTTGAAGACAAATCGTTTCTGCACTGACTTTTTATTTTATTCATCTTAAATTAAGAAATTGAATTGGAAATATGTTTGCAAAAAAGAAAATTCAAAACGTAGTAAGTCAATTTAAGTAGATTCACTTACAATATGAGCACTTTTAATAAATCTGCTTTCAGGTCTCTTTTGGTTTCTTTTTCTTCTCACTGTTCGTATTCATACAAACATATATATATATATATATATATATATATATACACGCGCTCGGTGTGTCTATTTATTTGGTTAATCCCTGGTCTGCCGTTGCCCTGACGAGCCGTTGTGCGAAACCGCGGTAGGTCTTGGCGATCTTGTGATTTTTTCACGTGTGTTTTTGCTCTACGTTACTTCCTCTTTGTTAATTCGAATTGGTTAGTTTGTATCGAGCACTTTTCTTTCTTTGTGGTTGGTTCCGTTTGAGGGTTTTTTTTTCTTTTCTGCGAGGTACTGTATGTATTGTCGGTACTCCGCGGTTTTCTTTTTTTTCCCCCTCTTATCCAACGCTTTATAGCGACGGACAGTAACGGACTTAGATTCTGCCTGTTATTTGTGGTCCTCAAGGTTTGCTTTTGTAAAATTTTAGGATCTAGATACGTACAGAGTCAGTTTTATTATATATATATATATATATATATATATATATATATACATATATATATATATATATATATATATATATATGATGTGTAAAGCAAAAATATTCTACTTCATTTCGTAAACGTCTGGATAATTTTGGTGTCAATATTTAAAAAGTACGCTATATATATATATATAGCCAGACCTGACAACATTCGATTTTATCATGTTAGGTGATTTGGAATTAACTGTTCATCAAACACTCCCAAGAAATATTGAGGAAATGTAAGAAATATTTATATATTAATGCAGTAATAGGACATGAGGATGTCCACAAAGTGTTTATGAATCATGCAAGCATAAAACTTTAATGTTTTTGGAAGAATATCAAGGCCATCTTCAACATTGTGTGAAGCAGCAATTTTTTTAATTTATTATACTTATATTTTGATGTTTTTCATTATAATATTGGTACATATATGTAAATTTGGATGTTCCTGTAATTTTTGTTAGCCGTAGTCATTAAATATACAGACGGCGAGTGAAGCACAATTTTTTTTATCATTTTAATGCTTTTTCCGTAATTTATCAGTCTGAAAAAAAACATTTGGCTTCCATTACCATTGCTGGTACTAGTCTCCAGTTGAGTGACTCAGTCAACCTTCTCGGGTTAACTTTTTCCTCTGACATGAACCGGAATAGTTTTGTAATTATGTTGAAGATATTTCTGTATGTGTTGCTAAGAGGTTTGATTTACTGTTTTGTGCTCGACGATTTTTTCTTACCAAAACCTTCATAGTTACAAGTCTACTATACGTCTATGTTTAGAATATGGTTGACACATAAGCTATGATAATCAGGCCATATGTAGAGTGGTTGACAAAGTCCAAATTAGAATTTGCAGTTATTCTTCTTCACGTGCCATTTTAAATTCTCTCACATTGTCTCCACCATAATGTAGCTCCCGAATACTTTTCTATAAATATTTCATGATAAATTATAGATCAACACATGTCTTCCGATATATCACCACTCCCAAATCTCAACTTTTATTAATTACGTAAATGGAAAAACCAAAATTCAACAAATATAAAATTATAACTAAATATTTTGTATATTTAATAACAGAGGACAGAATGTGTGACACTTGATCTGAAGAGGCATTGGCATCGCAATTGAAAAGCAGATGATTAAGAGACAAAATAATTTCACTAGAAATATAAAAAAATAGTACTGAACTGTTACGTGATATATGTCTTCTTATACAGCAGTGGATGCTGGGCAACTTTCTCAAAGATGACAAAGTGACTTCCTGAAAGATAGATGTGATTCTACAGAGAGATAAGGGTGATAGAATGGATCGAATATTGGAGCAAAGATTAGTTTTTAAAGAAATGAGAAACAAAAAGAAAACATACTTAATATCAGGATGATACTCATAGAACAGATTGTAAGAAAAATGTACAAAGAAAAGCAGCGATTAACATACTTGGTGATCTTGATTAAATCGATTGTAGAATAGATTTTTGGAGAAATAACAACAAGATAAATATTATTAAGAGCTAAAACGGTCAAGAAATTGTGGTGGAATATTACCGGCTGCGTCTTAAAGAGACACAGCACATGAAGAAGATTGTCACTGTCGACATCATCTTGTAAGAGATGTTGATGCCCCTAAACGATTTTGGCGTCGACAGACTAACAAAAACAATAAACAAAATCTACAGCAGCGGCAATATACCGGAGAACTTAAGCAGATCAATCCTCATAACACTACCTAAGAAACCAGGGGCAAACGAACGTGAGCTCCATCGAACAATCAGTTTTATGAGACACATAACAAAACTCATCATCCGGATTCTGAGGAACAGATCGCGCCACAAAATCGCCCCAGAGATAGGACAGGAACAATGCGGATTCGTTAAAGTTACCGGAACGAGGAATGCTATATTCATGCTCAAAATGCTATCTGAGCGAGCAATACAAATGCAGAAGGACATTTATCTGTGATTTGTAAACTGCGCAAAGAAGTGACCAATATGCCAATTGCAAGTAGAGGGAATGAGAAGGAAAATAATGGAGAAATGCACAAAAATAAAGGAACTAACAGAGCAAAAGACATGCTCAGCAACAGGATGTATAAAAGCGAAACATGACACACTAATAATAGAAAAAGAAAAAATACTTCAAAGATGGGACGAGTACATCGGAGATCTCTTCCACGACAACAGAGAGTAAGCAACAATGCACAAAAATACGAATGGATCAGAAATATTAAAAACCAAAGTTCAATCAGCAATGGCTAAATTGAAGAGAAACAAAGCAGCGGGACCAGACGGGATTGTAATAGAGATGTTGATGCCCCTGAACGATTTTGGCGTCGACAGACTAACAAAAACAATAAACGAAATCTACAGCAGTGTCAATATACAGGAGAACTTAAGCAGATCAATCCTCATAACACTACCTAAGAAACCAGGGGCAAACGAACGTGAGCTCCATCGAACAATCAGTTTTATGAGGCACATAACAAAACTCATCGTCCGGATTCTGATGAACAGAGCGCGCCACAAAATCGCCCCAGAGATAGGACAGGAACAATGCGGATTCGTTAAAGATACCCGAACGAGGAATGCGATATTCATACTCAGAATGCTATCTAAACAAGCAATACAAATGCAGAAGGACCTTTATCTGTGCTTTGTGGGCTACGAAAAGGCATTTGACAAAGTACGACACAGGGACTTGATAGAGATGCTTGACAACCACGACATTTCCTGAAAATACGTTAGAATAATCGAGAATCGATATTGGTAGCAAACCGCTAGTGTACGGATAGGAGGTAAACTCAGTAGATATACAAAGATAGGAAGGGGCATAAGACAAGGATTTGTTTTTTCACCCGATCTTTTCAACCTGTATAGCGAAGCAATTATGAAAGAAATAAAACCATTGCCAGGATTCTTCATTGTCGGCCATAATCTACAACAATATCTGATAAGCGGATGGCACAGTGCTGAAAGGGAAAATGCAGGACCCTCTAAAGAATTTCGCAAAAAAAAATGTGAAAAGAAAGGGTTGGGTATAAACTTCAAGAAAACTGAATGCATTGTCATCAGTAAAAAGAGGACCACCAATATCCCAACTGCAAGTTGGAGAATCTAAAATAAAACAAGTAAAACATTTCAAATACTTGACAGAGGATGGAAAATGCGACACGGAGATCCAAAGACGCATTGACATGGCCAAAGACGCATGTCCGAATACTGAAAGACAGGAAAATCCCATTTGAAACAAATAAAAGAGTCCTGGATTCCTACGTGATAACTGTCCTTCTGTATGAAAATGAAGGCTGTACAATCTCATCAAAGATGAAGATGAGGCTTGAGGCAACAGAAATGTGGTTTTAAAGAAGGATGCTGAGGACACCATAGCACGTGTGCAACGATAAGGTGTTGGTAAGGATGCAAACGGGTAGAAAACTGATAGTAAATATCAGGTTCCTGGAACACGTAATGATGAAGAAAGGCCTGGAGAACTTGATACTCTCAGATCGAATAAATGGAAAAAGAGACTGGAGAAAGCAGCCCGAGACGTCCTTGTTAGATCTGAGCAAATGGTTGACGGAGCCCCTTGGAAGAGATACCAAAAGAAAAATTACAGAGAGCGACAAGAGAGACAGAAGTGGAAGTCCATAATCACTTATGTCCGGAAGGGACACGAAACATGAAGAAGAATATCCTAAAGATATTACGTCATTGAATATTTGCTTTATTATTTCACTTCTAAATTACTCATAAACAAATTATTTTAATAGATATTTTTAAAGATCATATATAAATCTCTAGCGATAATAATATACAAATATTATTTAAAGCTATGGTTATCTTTGCGTCTCAATATTTTCTTTCTTTTACTCTCTCTCTCTCTCTCTCTCTCTCTCTATATATATATATATATATATATATATATAGATAATATTAATAACTATGTTAAAACATTTGAAAAAATGAATGTTCGAAGTTAATTTATACACGTGCTTTATACACAATAATACATATGTATATAGTCATCCGCAAACAGATTTGTTTCGCTGTATCACAGCTCATCCTTACGGTAGAGACAGCTGATTGCTTTTTACCCAGGATTGGAACCCGACCGAATTGACGGCAGTCGGCAATTCTTCATCTGAGCTACGGGCACTCGGTAGAAGGAGGCAGTTTTTTTTAGCGTGTATATCATCATTATACACGCCCAATAGCTGAAAGTGTTCTAATTTATTGCTGAACGAACGATGTGTAGATGTCAGAGTAGCTACTGTTTTTCAAACTCTCCCCTTCTTCCAGATTGCTCAATCATGCGTCTGTGCATGCGTGCGTACTTGCGCGTGTGATCGTTTTTTCAAATTATATATATTGCCTGGTCATATAAATTTGCTCTATATTATTAATCATCTATCTATCTATCTATCTATCTATCTATCTATCTATCTATCTATCTGGTTATCTCTCTCTGTCGTTGTTTGCCACTTGTTCAAATCTGTGTACTAGCGAGATATCCATTACGTATTCTGGAGCAAATATTAAAGAGTCGAAGCATACTGCAAATAAACAACCGTCTTCGGTTGAAACTTTCTTTGTTGTTATTTTTCATCAAATGCTCATTACAGGAAAGAGTAATGATCAGGTGGTTATATCGACCGATTGTAATTGACTGTAGTTGATTCCATCTATTGAAGAATGCCTGTGCTCTCAACGGCCAGCTATTTTGTCGTTGGTTTGCCAGAGTTTTCGAGCACAATTCGAAGTTAATATCCTCACAAGGCGGTAACCACGTATAACTTGGCAAACATATGAAGGAACAAAAATATATTGATATCCCAACTTGCATCTCTTATTTTTTATATTTCTTTGTATAAATTGTGTACGCCACGTACAAAAATCTTTAAGGGCAAATTACAATTAGAAATGTAAATCATTTCTTTAACCGGATATTTTATTTAATTAAACATATAAATCTTCAGCACTTATTATTTTCTGTCATTTTTTAGAAAAAAAAATCCCTTAAATTCAGAGAAGAAAGTATATGATAGATAGATAGATAGATAGATAGATAGATAGATAGATAGATAGAAAAATTGATACAGATGCATTAAGACAGTGAGACATAGATAGATAGATAGATAGATAGATAGATAGATAGATAGATAAAAAGAAAGAAAGAAAGAAAGGAAGAAAGAAGTGATATATGGTAGGTCATATACAACAAATGTACACTACGTTCAGCGCCTTCTATAACTTAATGCCAATGTAAACGGCATAACACTCTTTTGATCTTTTCTTTGGATGTGACTCACAAACATCGATTATTTACTTCACATCGACTTACTTCCCTAAGAAGTTGTGTATGAAATTTCTTTACAACGTCAGATGACGAGGATAAGATCAATCAACTAGATGGATAATTCGACGCAGAAATTCACCTGCAAATGGCACGTTTTACTTCACTAGAAACTCACATATGATATAATATGATATGATATAATATATATATGTGTGTTTATGCATGTCAATCCATGAAAGTTTTTAATTATATATATATATATATATATATATATATATATATTAATTATAGTTATAATACCAATATTGACAAAACTAATTCTGTCAAGATTATCAGTAATTAAACTACAACTAAAAACCTTTTGAAACCCACCAGGAACTAACCCAGAGAGACAAGAAGGGGAAGAAAAAAAGAAAAAATTCAATACTTGAACAAAAAGTCAATCATTCTTGAGAAGAAAAAAACCAAGACGAAAACCTTAACAATATATATATATATATATATATATATATATATATATATATATATATATATATATATATATTAGAAAAATTAAGGTAGACACGTTATCTCAGGCGAACCATCATCAGCTTCCGTCTTTATTTAACAAAGGATTTTACACAATTGAGATTCACAAAGACCTAAAAACGAATGGAAATAACGGTCGCTTCCTTAAAAAAGAAAATTTAAGAAAAATACATCCGTTCGGTGAACACATATACATATTCATACATAATCATATATACACGCAACATATAATCAGATGACACGCGTAGCGGCCAATGTCAACAAAAGTTCGAAGATACATTCGTCTAACAGTTAGGTTGCAGACCCGTGGGTTTGAAACATAAAGAAAGTGGGTTAGGTGAGAGAGAGAAAGAGAGAGAGACAAGGAGAGAGAGAGAGAGAGTTATCCTACCACTGTATGTACAGGATACTCCTTTGGATTTTTCTATACACAAACTGCATGCATATATATATATATATATATATATATATATATATATATATATATATATATATAGTTCATAGTTTAATATATGCCAGATTTTACGTACACTTACAAACACGCATATATATATATATATATATATATATTGCAACAAAGTTGTGGCACTCGTAGTTTTTTTTAGCTGCTGTTCATGCATTTACTTTTATAAAGAGTGCTTGATAAAACGCAAAGCATGATATTGTAATAGTTGTTACAATGGTTTATAAATTCAGAGTATCACTACACAAAAAAAAATGCATTTTGAAGCTACTTTACGTGCTTCTCATCGGGTGACAAAGTTGGAATGAAAACTTAAATGGTGAAAACGGTTTATTTGTGGTGATATGTTGTTTAATTGTTGGAAGCTTATTCTGATTCTGTCGGTCGCATTGTAGTCTTAGATATATGGGTCAGGAGAGGTGGCTTAGTTTAAGACAGATTCCTTTTTTATTTTATCAGGATTTTTGTTGAAAGTGGCGTCGCTGTTAATGAGAGCGATGTAAATATATGTGGTATAGGTAGTTGTAGAATTGTCTAGTCGTCCGTTCGTGGTTTTATCGATGCTGCTATTGGGTTAAGAGAAGGGTGTGGGGTAGCTTAGTTTTGTGCAGGTCGCTTTTTCGTTTAGTTTAATTATTTTGTATTGGAATATATGTTTTTTTTGTTTTTTTTTATGCAGTGCCGATAGAATTATTGTTGGTGTCGTGTGGGATTTATTTTCTTTTATTTTTACGTTTATGTTCTATTTATTTAGAGGGTTATTTATGTGTATTTATTGCATTTTTGGGGTGGTTGTGTGGATGGGGTGTTTTTATTTTTGTTTCATTTAAATTTTAACGAGAAATATTTGCGATGTTTGCATAATACTGCTAGTTCGTCTCTACGGTTTAATAGTTCGCTACTGTTGGGATATTTTAGAATGTGTAGCGTTTCACTTAAACATAAATGGCAGATGTCTTTAAGTGAGTGGCAAGACCTAGTTATTTTCTAGGATTTTCCATTGTACTTTGGGTTTCTGTTTTGAGTCCTTTAGTTTCCAAAAATTGTTCTTAGTAGATACGATATACACTTCATTTTTGAGTGGGATTTTCAATTGATGTTATGTTGCATTGATAGATTACTGTGTTTATTTTACATTTATTCTGTAGTAGGCAGTTGTTAGGGTTTCTACAATTACATAAATTTTTATTGTTGCCTTCTTTATTTATTTGGTAGTTAATTTTATTTTGTGTTGAATTCGGATATATTTGTTATGGTTTGTTATGATTTTTTCTAGGTTGTTTGAGCAGCTATAGCTTAGTTTTACTGAATTTTTGTTAAATATTTTATTATAGGGTTATTGGTGGGGAAGTGTTTTTTTATTTAGATATTGATGAGTAGTAGTTCAGTAGGTTAAATTGAATCAAGGAACAGTTGATTTTTTCATTGATGTTGTTAAACCAATTGGGTTCGTCCAGATTGAAAGTACTTAGGAACATCTAGAAATGTATAATATATTCATCTGTCAAGGTTACAGCACATTGCTAACACCTTTGAATAATAAATACGCGAACAGTTATCCTTAAGTATGAACGTATACTTTAAAAATAAGCAGACAAAATGATTTTAATTTTTATTATATATATATATATATATATATATATAAAGCTAACCTAGACAGCCAACGAACCTTCCAAATTTCACCAAATTGGATCTTCAGGAAAATTTGGCATCATATTGTTGAAGATGGCTCATGTCGAAAGCTTAGAAGCAAATCAATAAATAATTATCTAAATGTTGGAGAATTTTTGTCTTAATTTTCAACTGAAATTAAAGCCAAAATACGACGTTTAGAACGGCTCATGACTAAACATAATAGACATTCATTGTCACTTATATTTAACAGCATATGTTTGAAAATTATTTGCTTCGTGCATACACTATATATATATATATATATATATATGTGTGTGTGTGTGTGTGTGTGTGTGTATGTGTGTGTGTGTATGTATAGACAGGTATATATTGTCATCCACAGACAGATCTGCCTCGCTGTATCACAGCTCATCAGCACGGCCAGACCCCGACTGTTTTTTAACCCCGGATTAAAACCCGACCGAAATGGGTCATTCGGCGACTCTACTCCCGGGCCATGGGCGTTCGGTGGAAGTAAGCAGATTTCTTGCGCACATCATTATACGCGCCCAATAGCGAGTGTACTCTAATTCATTTTCACTGAATGAGCGATGCGTATATATATATATATATATATATATATTCAAATTTATTTTTTGAATCAAATTTTCCTACTTACACAATATGACGTTTCCAGTATTGTTCTTACATTCAGATTCTGTAGCATTCGACACATCATTTCTGAATTGTCTGCTGCCGGAGTGGAGCAATCAGTGTTAATGCAGTCGTTGTCGTGAAAAGGAAGATTTTACAAGAGTGTATTTTCCAACCAAACCCAGCATGTACCTGGCCATTTCACGTATCATATAAATTTCTCAACTTTTAAAAGCAAATTAACTCAAACACACACATATATATATATATATATATATATATATATATATATATATATATATATATATATAAATGTTTGAGTTAATTTTTTTTTCACGTATCATATAAATTTCTCAACTTTTTAAAAGCAAATTAACTCAAACATATATATATATATATATATATATTTAGTATATCGAGGCAGCAAGTAATTTTCTAGACATATTCTATTAAATATAAGAGACAATGAATGTCTGTTATGTTTAATCATGAGCCGTTCTAAACGTCGTATTTTTGCTTTAATTTCAGTTGAAAATAAAGACAAAAATTCTCCAACATTTGGATAATTATTTATTGGTTTTCTTCTAAGCTTTCGGCTCACATGAGCCATCTTCAGAGAGGTAGTTTAAACTGAAATATTATAAAATCCACCATCACCGACGATTTTATTTTGTGTTGACATAAAACTCCGCTTGGCAACGGCAATAGTTACCAAAAATAATAAACGCAGTTCTTAAGTTTGCGATGCGGTTTTATGACGTCACACCGCGGGATAGCGCGAAATGACAACAAAACCATCTAGTCAAATGCAATGTAATATGTTATTTCCTGTTTTAAAGTTGATTTTATTGAGTGTTGGTTGTTTTGATTTGATGTACATGGCCTCCAATATCTGCAGGTTCCTCTTACTGTGTGTATGAGTAAGGATCACCGTATTGTTGACCAAAATCTGTCTGATATTACCTACATGTTTATGTTTTTCAGAGAAATGCTGTTTAATAGTACTCTGATCAGAAAGATGACATGTAAGTCTACGGGAGAGCGTGGTTGTGGTAAAACCAATATATGTACTAGGTTTTTGAGTAGTATCAGAGATGCAATCTCTGAATGGGCATGTAAATTGGTACACTACATTGGTTTTTTTGTAAAGAATTTAGTTTAGTGCCTGTTGGGTTATTATATATTATATATATATATATATATATATGTTTGAATTAATTTGCTTTTAAAAGGTTGAGAAATTTATATGATACGTGAAATAGCCAGGTACATGCTGGGTTTGGTTCGAAAATACACTCTTGTAAAATCTTCCTTTTTACGACAACGACTGCATTAACACTCATTGCTCCACAGAAATGATGTGTCGAATGCTACAGAATCTGAATGTAGGAACAATACTGGAAACGTCATATTGTGTAAGTAGGAAAATTTGATTCAAAAAAGAAAATTGAATAAGTGTTCAAATATTGTATTTTAAAAGTTTTAAAGTAGAATAAAAGAAAGATTAATAGTAAAATGCTACTGAAGCGCAGGGGGCTACGTAAGAGTGAGAAGATTGGAAAAGAGAAAGCCGGAAACCACATCGTAAGAGTGGAAAGATTGGAAAAGAGAAAGCTGGAAACCACATCCTAAACAGAGAACAAGGGATGAGCCTCTTCACCTGTTCAGTAGACGTGGGTGGAGTGTGAACCGGGCGATAGTTTAGTCTATCTACTCCAATTGAAATAAAAGAGTGAAAAGATTGGAAAAGAGAAATTTCATGAAATGTTGGACAAAGTAAAATCACAATTTGAAAGCAATTGTCTTCTAGTATACGTGAATCTATTTTAGGAAATTATAAACTAATTAATCTATATCTATAAAAGTGAAGAGGGTGGATGTTGTGTAAATATTTGTTTGTTTGATAGATTCAACTTAGCGTCAGCATTTTGCGGTCTAGCTCGACGGGAATTGCGCTCAGATATAGATCAAAATTTTAGAACGCTAACGACACCTTGAAACTTTTCACTAACCAAAATTAGGGGTAGAAAATATATATTATAACCCAACAAAGTCAGAGATCAACTTATGTATTGTTTATAATATAGAATCGTTCACCCACTTTATATTATCTATTTCTATATATGTTGCTGCTCCCCTCCCACCCTCATCCAATTAAGAGATATTCTACATTATTATCTATATTTACTAGTGAGGCGAGGGTGGACGTTGTGAAAGCATTTGTTATGTAAATTGATGATGTGATTATATTCTTGTTATTCCTTAAACTACCTAAGTGAAACCGGGCTAAACTACTAGTGTTAAAATAAAAATAACAAATTTATTAGAAATAAAAAATTTCTATATTACATATATTTTTAGCAAATGTTTAGACCATGTAAGCATAAACGTGAGCATATTTATTTGACAGTGTTCATATTTCTGTATGTCAGTGGATTATTTGTACACGGTTTTCATTGAGTATATGATTTATAAAAATCAATATGCACACAGCCAGTGCTGATAACTGCGCCTTCATATATTTTTTATCAGGCATTTTTTTATTCAATATATTTTTCATAGAATTATGAGTAAGGATATCAACTCGGTGTGTCCCAGACTTGCTACCATTCCACTCAAGATAATCAGCATGGTTACACGACTATAGCAGCTATCACTGGCAGAGGAGAAAAACTGCTTTGGATATAGACATGTATTTACGTCTGAGAATATTCTGAAGTGACCGGACAGAATTTAATTCCCTATCAGCTTTATTGCATCAGCCTTTATAAATTTATTTAACCATTCCTAAATATATACCAATATTTCTGAAGATGTTTGTCAGTATATATATATATATATATATATATATATGCGAGGAAATTCTGGTTAAAACTTCGATATAGTCGTTTTATATATATACATATATATATTTATATTTCGTGTATATATATTTATATATATATACATGTGCATGTGTGTGTGTGAGAGAGTGATAATGTGTGCGTGCGTGTGTGTGTGTGAGTTAATGAATTTTTTATTTCGTCATGTGCTAGAATTCTTGAGCTGTATTTCGAGCAAACCACAGTCCCGGGGTGATAATAGATCATAAATATTTACGTGCTACTGAAATACCAGCTGATTAACATTTTTTCGCATCAGCTAGCTTTGACTTGCTTCTGATTTCATATCTATTCGATATATATGTATTATAAATCTACAGCAAGGCGTCAGAGTTTTAAATCTTTTTTCTCATTATATACCATTCTTCGCGAGTCAGGGCTAAGCTATTCGGGTGAAGACAAGTAATCCTGTTTAGACGATCCGAGATTGCCAACACAACGTAGGCGGAATCGACGGAGTTCAGGAAAGTTGGCTGGACTCAGCCAGGTTTTGTATCATATTTGGTGCCGAGTCGACCAGTACTATAGCATAAGATGGCCACAATTCACGTTTTATTTGCTATAAACTTTTCTCACAGTGTCTAAAAACGTTTTTCAAAGAAATAGAAATCAAGTAACATTACCTAGAATAGAAAATATATTTTAGTCTCATTTTTAAAGATCACAAAATTTAGGGCAGGAAAAAAATAATTGGGTAGAATGAGTGATCATAAACCTATATATACCCACCCAAAAGCACACGAAAACGTACACACACACACACAAACACACACACACAAACACACACACACACACACACGCGTGCGCACACATACACACACGCGCGCACACACACACACACACATATATATATATATATATATATATCAACAAATATACGCATACACAGACACATATATGCACATATACAAAAATACACATATCCATACATTTATTCATATATATATATATATATATATATATATATATATATATATATATATACATATACATTACTGTGTAGAAGTATTAAGTCAAGTACTATTTTATCTTTTATGAGGCATATTGACAGAAATAAACAATTCAATTAAACTCTTTTATTGGATTTAATCAACAAATGCTTTAACAAGATATACTTTTTACAAATAAATTTAATATTCAGTATAATAGCTTTTTGCTTTGATCAAACCCTTCAGTCTGTCAGGCATTGACATTATAAGCTTATTCAATGTATGCAATGGTATTTCTTAACAAGCAGTCTATCTTTTATTTTCAATGTGTGTATGGAGAAATAAAATTAGATTTATCAACTTTTTGTCCAAAACATCCCACAGATTTTCAATAGAAGATTTTCAAAGTAACATGTTTCATAAAAAAAAAAGAATAAATTAAATATAACTGCTTTTTAATAGAGTACTTTTACACATAGTTTGAAATAATCCTAATGTATTTACAATTTACTTGGCTTTTGACCCTGTATTCCAATTTCAGTAAGGGTTTTTTTAGGAAAAATTTTATTTCCATACCTCATTAAAAATATAATAGATCTTGTCCTAATATTTTGCATATATATATATATATATATATATATATATATATATACACATATAGCTATCGTTTTCGCACGCTCCTGTACACACTTTTAAAGATCAGTCATGTACACTTGAAATTAATACTATCACATTTATACATAAGTAAAAAAAACAAACTTTATATATACACACAAATGAGCTACATTTTGTTGAATGCTTAGGATAAACTTGCTGTACACATTAACAGATATATATGTCAAGTACATCACATTTTTCGACCATAATTTCCTCTATAGGCATTATAAGGATTATACGACCGAAAGTCAGGAAGGTTGGCTGGAATCAGCCATGTCATATTTGGTGCCGTTTCGACCAGGATTAGACCCTAAGGTGACCACAAACCAAAATCGCGAGAACGAGTGAAGAAGCCACTAAAACGATCAAGAATTCGACGAGAACAAGTGACAATAAGTCAAGTCAACAAGAGCAAGCAAATAGGTTGACCAGAAAGAGCGGCAAGAAGTCAACAAATCAATCGGCAACAAGTCTACGAGAAAATATGACTAGGAAGTTGATAAGAACAATCGTCAACAAGTAAACGAGAATAATGGACAACAGTTCACCGAGAACAATCGGCAACAAGTTAGCTGTATTATTTAAATTATTGTTTCTCATCGAATTTCAGAGATTTCTAGATAGTCGTGTGTTAGCATGACATAGCATGAGACAGTTGGATCGGATAGGGTGAAGGTAGAAGAGGAAGTGAATGAGCAGGCCTCAGAGATTATATGGCAGCTCTTGCAAGGAGATCCACAGATACGCTGGAAATAGGTATGGGAGAGGCTGACGAGGTAGTTTACTGACACAGTTACGGCAACAGAATTCAGAATCTTCGAGAAAAGCTCAAAGAATTGTGCGCTGTAGCTGTCAGAACTTCAATTTTATAGAATTAAATGAGGGATGGAATGTTTGATGCTAATAACAACACTTTTGCAGAGCAGGTAGAAGTCTTTGTAGCCTAAGCTGCCTGATGCTATACGCTGCTTCATTACGACAGCAAGCAAGACCTTAGCGTCATTTAGGATTCTCTTATACTCATTACGAGTAGAGGCAAAACGGCACCTATTATTGTCAGACGCGCCTCTAATAAATGCAGTAAAAGTAATTCATGTGGCCTATGGAGGCTAAAAAGCAGGGGCAAACCAAGGTGGTGAATGGGGTTTAAGATGGAACTTCCTGACTGCTATGAAAGCATTGATGACTGCTTTCACACAGGAAAAGACTTCAGAGGCGCAGTCACCAGCGGGGAGATTAAACACATTTTTTCCAAGAGACGTCACACAGAAAATCGTGGAGCGTATTCATGTCCTCCCTGTAAGAGATTCTGCTGGTCAGAGGTTCCTGGGGAAAAGTGGGTGGAGTTATTAACAGAAACCACAACGTGAAAACTTTTGCCAAGAGAGCAAAACTGTATGGCATGGCAGATACGAAAAAGCAGAAACAAACTCAGAACAAGCTCATATTAATAAGCTAGAAACAAAAAAGTATCTATGGCCTAATTAGCGTGAACTAGTGCTACTATGGGAGAATGATAAGTGATATGAGCATTTAAAACGGGTTCTGAATTAAAATGACAATGTTGATTAAATTTTCCAAAGTCACTAATGAGAGAGTAAAGAAGCAGCAATATATATATATATATATATATATATATATATATATATATATATATATATTAGAATTAGTACAAAGTAATGGTTTAACAGTTCCCTATTTTTAGTGATTTAATTTATTAAGAGTGCTCGTCTCGTCACTTTGTAGAACAATATATATGTTAATATTTTTAAGTTTATAATAAAAATATAGTTTACTCCAACACAAAGTAAAACTGGAGCAAATTATATTTTTAATATAACCGTATAATAAAAATATTCATATGTATATATATATATATGTGTGTGTGTGTGTGTGTGTGTGCTTTTGTGTAGTCTAAAATAATAAATATACTGTTGAAACAAACAATCGAAGCGTCTAAATAAAAATATGTCTGATTAATAAAATTACATTACTTTATCAGTAATGTAGTAATTTCATCTATCAGAACATTTTTATTAGCCCAAATGTAGAAATCAATCAAAGTTCACCGTCAACATGTTACTGTGGCTCATGAAGATGTTATGAGCATGAAGCAGGAGCAGGTCTGCTAAAGGTTGTTCACAACCTGGTCACGGATCTGCCTGTCGGGCCTTCTCTAATGTTTCTTCTTCCCTAACTTCTTTTCGATTTCACAAGATAAATAGCTGATAATTCGCGATACATTAATGAAACTTGATCTATGGAACTCGCTTTTATATTTTTCTCGCAAAGTTGGGATATCGTAAAATATAACCTCGTTGGGTTCCCAGTTAATTAGATAAATGATAGACGTCACAGGACATCGGCATTCGTTTTCAAGTTTTCGAAAGAGATGGGGGTGAGTATATATGGTCGGAATCGAACACGTGATGTTGAATGATGAGATCGGTGTGCTTTGCATTTCCTCGGGGACACACATTAATTCCAAGACATGGAAGCATCAATCATGAAACTGGCTTAAAATTCAGCAGTTGCTGATGAAAATTTTAATCAAATGTGTCTGGGAATGACAAGATGTGTTGCTGGGTGTCTTCACACTAGATTCGTATGAAACCAACTTTCGGGTAATAAAGTCTTTTCAAACAAAACGACCATAAAAGATTTGGGATTAGAGTAACATTTTGAAGATGGTTCTCATTAGTGAGTAAAAATTGGTACAAGTCGTTTGATACCACATTCTGACACTGAATTAAATAAATACTTCAGGCTCAATCTCGACTCTGCGAAAAAGTAAAATATTCGAGGAAATAAAATATACAAAATGTTCCTAAAAATGTTTATTTAGTAAATGTGCGTAAATTACTATTACTTGTGAAACGTCTAGTGCAAAAAGTACTTGTCGGAAAAGCGGAATTGTCGAAATGGCTTCAAATTCTTACTTAGAATAAAGTTTTCACTTTCGTTCAGATACTTTTGGAAAGGCATGAAATATTAAGAACTAGCAGTATAGCCTGGCGTTGCCCGGGTGTAATGAAAACTGTAAAACTAATCCATGGTCCTGGAGCTCAGACTCTTTGGACGTTGTCACGAAAGACTAAAAAGCAATAGTTGTTTCCAGTTAAAGTGAAACAGTAGACTGAAACAAAGATGAATGCATTTAAATCAAATTTTGGTTTCCTGGTATCGATATCAAATTTTCTGCTGTATTGTAAGAACTGCAACGTTGAAACTTCTGAAAATCGCTTCTTATGTCTTTGTCTATGAGTGTACAAAATTTGATTAAAATCGGACCAATCCTTCTATAACCCGATTTTTTCGATTATCGATTTTCGATATTTATCACGGGTATCCCGACACAAAACCTAGGTAAGAACACTCGCAGACGCTTATAGTACAACTGTGTAAATTTTCAAGAAAATTGGTTGAGCCGATTTGGAGTCTATAGGTAACGGATAAACACACACACAGACAAAGTCCCATTTATAAATAAGTTTAGATAAGATTAAAAAGCAGGACAGAGCTCAATAATAAAATAACATAATAAATTATTAATTATTCAACTTTTACATTTGAACATAAAATTTACATGTTCTCCTGTATAATTTGAATAAGTATAAGTTGAATAATATATATATATATATATATATATATATATATATATATATATATATATATATTAGTCATCCACATACAAGCTTGTTTCGCTTGACTGACACGAAATCGGTCGAATTTCGATCTCTGACTAATATATTAAGATCTCATTACGATTGAGCTCTCTGGAGAAAAGAAATTTAAAAACATTTTCCACCTCTGCTATATGCGTGACTCTTCAGAAATGAATTGAGTTCTTTCGGTGACTGGTGTGTGTATACATTTCTTATATACAATACGTTAAAATTTCTCTGACTCCATGCGTCTATGGCTTAGGGTGTAGCGACTCCGACTGACACCAAATCGGTCGAGTTTCGATCTCGGCCGAGAAGCAAGTGGATGTGTCTAGCCACACTGATGAGCTGTGATTCAGCGAAACAGGTATGTATGTGGATGACTAATATATATATATTAGAGTGAATACAGAACGAAGAAAACATTTTTTACAACATCCAAAACATTAATTTAAATAGTGCTCGATATATAATATATAGAGCTGTGAAAAATAAGCATCCCCCTTACCTCATACTCTAAGAAATCCAAAGGATATAGTGTAGTCGCAAGAAAATAAAAACTTACATTCTAACTGCTAATATTATATCGGTTTACAGTACTCACAGACACTCATTAATCAACTATATTCACTACCCACAGCACTTTCTTCAAAATTCTAACGGTCAATCCGCAAGACTTATTCCCTTTTCACCAAACCCCACCAACATCCTACACACAACTGACCAAATATAAGAACAGATGCTTTCCATTCCTGTCCACAACGCCTGGTGAGACATTGTAGTTTCAATGTCGAAACAAATGTACGATTTGTTGTGGATATACAAAAAAATTCTGTACATATTCTAAAATATAATTTATAATATATATATATATATATATATATATATATGTGTGTGTGTGTGTGTGTGTGTGTTACGGAAATTCATTATGATTAACGAAACTTGGTTATAAACAACCGGCAATTTGAAATATTTGTTTATTTATAATATATATATATATATGATTTGCAAAGAAATGGATGAAATTACTACATTCATATATATATATTTCCTCATTCGTTTTAATTCTTAGACAATAAGAGAAAGTATGTGCAAAAAGTGATTATAAAACAAAGATGAACACAAAACCAAATATTTTATGGTATTATCCAATTTACACCAATTATGAGTTTTTTTTTTCCATTACAACTATTGCTTGATTCATTTATAATTTTAATTTTAGAACATTTGTCAAATTTAGTTAAATTAATTTCTTAATAATATATTGTTGTGGAGTAGTTTTTGCACTGAAGGTTATAATCGTGCTATGTCGGTTGCTAATCGACTTAACATAGTCAAAATATTAGGAACTTGGTAATCTTCCACCGAAAGCTGACTCCTTAGTATTCGGCTAACTGCCGACTAAAATCAACTGCCTAGTAATTCTAATGAAGTCTAATAGGAATCTAAAGAAATTCTATAAACTTCCCAAGTATTTCCTGTTAACTTCTTTTAATATAGAAGGGAGAGTCCATTATCTGAGGAATAGGTGTGTCTCCCCATTAAATATATCGACCGACTTTGTACAACCTACATGCTCAAATTTTTATATATTTGAGGATGATTAATAATTATATGGGAAAGCATAACCCTGTATTTCAAGAAACATGTATATAAAAAAAAGATTCTGTTATTGCACACTTCAGTCAGTAGAATATCTCCAGATCAAACAAGAATATTGACATTCAAGGTGGAAATGTTTTTTTATATTACAATGAAGAAGCATACAGAATACAAAAATGAAACTACTTTGCTGGTACTCGGTTTTACTTTCTTGACACACTTTTCAGAAAATATGACCAGGCGAGCGAGAGAAGATCAGATGAGAAGATGAGAGAAAAGCTGAAGTTTTCCGCATAAAATCCTGTTCAAGTGCAAGTTCATGTGCAAATAAAACATATGCAAGTTAGACTTATACAAGTAATACAATTCACCAATAATAATAATAAATTAGATTAATGCAAGTATGACACCGAAGTAAAAAAAAAAATATTCCGATGAATTTCGTCAGGCTTTACTCATGTAAGTTTCTTTAATGTAAAGATATTTAAAAGTAAGTGAATAACAATGCAGTTGCAAGACAAATATTCTTAATCTTGTAATTGTGTTTTTAATTTATCTTATTCCACAGCGCATAGCATGGGTAATGTATGTGAAGTTAATTCTAAGTTTGTTGATTAGATCTGTTTGTTTATTCATGTCAAGGTAGCATCAACCATTCAACGGATTGAAATCTTCCTACAACTACATATAATTCTCCTCACCAAAGCTCATAGAGTGATAGATCAGTATACGCTGATCAGCAGAGAGCAATAGGAAGAGATAGCCAAGACTGTTACCGTACGACCATTGCGAGTCTCAGTTAGAGTATTACTTCCTAACCCGTACTTATTCGTTCTACTAACAGAGTTCCACGTATTTGTATTTTGCTTTGTTTAATATATATATCGTTATTTCCTATTTTGGTGTATGCAATATTTCTTGATGGACTCTTAACCTGGTCCACGACAATTCATAAATCATGTAATAATGACATTGTCGATTTTATTATCATTTTTCTTGAAAACCATTTCTCGTATTAAAATTCTTATTTAACTAAAAACAAAGTAATACCAAAGAATTATTCGTGATGATAAGTAAAGTTCATCATTTGTGCATTGTGGTTTATAAGATATATGATTTGAATGGAAAATCAGTGAGTCGTGTTCGAATTTCAGTTGAATTCGTTGTTTTATCTTACGCGCAATTACCATTGAGAAACATATTACTTCATAACATCTCCATCCAATGTATATATATATATATATGTGTGTGTGTGTGTGTAGAGGGGTGTATGTAAGTATGTCCGTATAAAGGATATGAGGATAGTTGTTTTATTGATTTTCACAGGGCTTGCTCTGCAAACTATTTACCTGTGCTAGAAGCTATTACAAGAAAATTCACAGACGAGCATATGTAGAAAGGAAGAGAATTTCAATCGTTTTCTATGTCTATTCGGAGGGTAGTCGGGATATATTCGTCTTTCATATTTCGACTTTTTATATTTTTTATTCTTAAATTCAATTTATTAATAAATTGTATTACTCATGTTCCAATAATCGTCCTCCTCATTTGTCAACCATTTCTGCCTTTGTCAGTAGTATATATATATATATATATATATATATATATATATACTTTTACATATATATATAGATAGATAAATAGAGAGAAGGCGCATATCTACAGTTGCATTGCAATGTTTGGAACATTATATATGTACAATGTTTGGAACGTTATATATATATATATATATATAATGTTGAATGTTGGTTCATTTGCACAATCAACACCCAACATGGGTTGATGAAGAGAATCTATCTCGAAACATAGAGATTTCCGTGTCGCAATGTACAATTAATTCATAATTATATGATTATATTAGGCTCTATATCATTTATTATATTGAGCACTGTCTATAATAAAAAATGCGGTGTATAAAAAAGAGAAAAATATAGTCCTCTTCAACTATATGTATGTATATATATATATATATATATATATATATATATATATATATATGTGTGTGTGTGTGTGTGTGTGTGTGTGTGTGTGTGTGTGTGTGTGTGTATTTGTGCGTGCGCGCGTGTGCATCTGTGTTTGGGAGTCTAAACTGGTTGTGTAGAACCATTTACACATGAACTTATGTAGCCACATTAACAGTTGGAAGACCATGGCACATTTATAAAAACTACTTTTTTTTTAACAAGTTTAACCTCTCAGTCAATGTGCCTCATTTTAAGTTTCAGCGAGTTGGTGTCGATAGAAATAACTTCTGATGCCACAAATATATTTCTTAGTCTGACACTAAACGTTCGTTTTACAATTTTGTGAATTGGTTGCAAGTCAATGGCGGAACGGACGCGTCAAATACGACACGAACCCAAAAAATTGAATCTTGTTGCATCCTTATACTTCGAAATTAACGAAAGAGGGCATTATATATATATATATATTATATATATATATATATATATATATATATATATGAATATATATATGAATATGTATATATATATATATATATATATATTCATATATATATGAATATGTTTGCTCTATCACTGATATTGAGCGCTTTTAAACCAGGCATATATAATATGTAAACAATATAATATATATATAACAAATTACATATTTATATATATATATATATACATATATATATATATTGATATTTATAATTATATACATAGACTTTTCACACACACACACACACACACACACACACACACACACACACACACATATATATATATATATATATATATATATATATATATAGTTTTAATATCGATATCATGTCAATGGACAAACTGTTCCTGGCTTGCTCTTTGCAGAAAATTGCACAATTGTAGATTACATTCTTTGAAGATATATGACGTAGTCGGTCTTGCCGGCTGTGTCAAACTCCGGTCACAGGAACCTATTATGATGAGGTCCGGAACCTGAGTCAGGATTTATGTTGCTCGAGTCGTCTATTACAACGGTGTTCCTAATTGCCCGCGCTGTGAATTTTGATCCCAAGCAAGACACTTTGATTCCCGCTAGCCGTTTCTCTACCACTTCAAACCAGACCGGACGCGCGTACACGCTTGGACGGCACAAAAAAAAAAAAAAAAAAAAAAAAAAACTAAGTAATTTCGATGACGCTTGTGGAAGTTGCGGAAAAGTCTTTATATACAAATAAAAATAAATAAATAAAATAAATAAAATAAAAAAAATTAAAAAAAACAGCAAACAGAAATAGAATATTCCAGTCGTCGAATTCCTATAATTATAACGGAGAGAAAGTTTTATTTTGAGTTTAATGTTTGTTCACTCCAATCGGAGATTTTATGTTTTTTTTTCTTTTTTTTTCTCCTCAAGTTTTGATGGTTCAAAAAGACATATCAGGGCTTTTCACCGAAGCCTAACGGAAACAGCCGAAGTTGAGTCTTTGTGACGATGCCGGTAAATTCGTCTTGTCAGCCTTAGACCGGCGCGGTAGCAACAACTGAAGTTCAAGTTTAATTTTTTCTCGGCTCTTCCTGTTTCCATATATCTTCAACCAGGACTCAACCGGAGGCGCATTATTCGACATTAAGTCTTTTAAGTTGGTTGGCTGCAGGCTTTTCTACGTGTTTTTATATCTTCAGTCAGGAGCTCTATAGGAAGCGATCACTCTTTCGGTCGTGGCTCCCGTTTGGGGAACACTTTTCTCTCAGTCGTTACATCTCAACTGGTGCCAAGTCCAACTGCAATTCCAACTGATTTTGGCCTTCGCGGCTCTGGTTTTTTATTCGTGTCCCAAATTCTCTCGGGAGGTGCATGAAGGACACCATTTTTAACCAATTATGTTACTCCCAGCTCGCATCATAAAGCTGAGTGATAATCTCCTCTTGGTTCAACAAATGAATAGCAATTATTTCTTTTTCTTCATCTGATTCCACTGATTATGTCAAAAATCCAAGTTTTAAGTTGGAAAATTTAATCCAATTGATCTCTCATGGTCTAAATTTAAACTTTTCACACATATCGAAATTTTAGACAGTTGTCGAAAAACATGTTTTGAATATCTAATTTTTTTACTTCCACCAGCCGCAAAGCGTAAAACTTCCATTTGTTTCCGCGTTAGTTATACAATAATGACCTTGCGTGACCCACAGCCCCCAGTTGCATTTATCTTTTCAGCTAGATTCTTTTTTCAGATTTTACAAGTTTTTTAACAAATCCTCGGTTATAACGGTTTTAACTGTGCTCATATCGTGATATACAATAAAATTCAGAATCAGCAATACCACTGGTAACAAGTTATTTTGCTCCGTCGTACTAAACTTAGGATTACATTTTTCTCTTCGCATGCAATATTCTTGTCCTAGATATATAGTTTTTATAAGCAAGGGAATTACGTGTTATAGATATGAATTGCATCAATAACACATTATCTCGTATCTTATAAATTTTGTTTCTGATCAGTAAAATAAAACAAAAACTTGCCCATTAACCGATCTGTAACCATCACTCGGCTTTTGACCACACACTGTATGTTGAAGAAAAGATCTTGAAAGCTGTTTTCTTTTTCAGTTAACTTGGCGCCATTGTACGCAAAGATGGTAAAATTGACAATGACTGTATATCCATGGAAATTCTTCATCTACATTCGGTAATCTTTATCCCAGGCTTTGGAATATTCGTGATGCTTCGTTAAATTTGACAGAGATTAGATGTGTACAAGTCTATCTCTATTTTATGTTGCAAAATGTTGGATTCAATAAAATCATCCTGCTTCTTTTTCGTGCGTCACACTTCTTCAGCAATTTCTCCGTCCACTCATACAGACTTCTAAGTGGTAGCGCAATGTCGCTTTGAATGTGCGCTGTGGTGCAGTGGATAGGCTTTGCTTTGAACCACTGAATATCTGAATCTGCTGTCTATGGTTATGTAGTCTATCTATATATGCCAAATACAATCGGGGATACTAGAATCAAGCAGGTACAAAAATTTAATTACCTGGGAAGTCTTATAACAGAAGACGGAAAGTGCGACACAGAGATCCGAAGGAGAATTGGCATGATGAAAGAGGCATTCCAAAAGTTGAGTAAAGTATTAAGAAACAGGAAAATTTCGCTAGAAACAAAGAAGAGAGTACTGAATTGCTATGTGATGTCAGTTCTTAAATATGGCAGTGAATGCTGGACAATATCATCAAAGATGAAGGAAAAACCTGAAGCAACTAAAATGTGGTTCTACAGAAGGATGCTACGAATATCATGGATCGAGTATGTGAGCAATGATGACACTTTTTTAAATTTCCAATTGAAACTTTGTATTTTAAAAGACTTTGAATATTCAAATTTTCGATAATATTAGAATAATATCATTGACCAATCAGAGAAACACACAGTTGCTTACAAGATAGTGCTACTAATCATCTGACTCTTTGATGTTCATTTTGCAATTCAAGGATTAAATATTGCAAAAACTAAAGAATCAACCAGAGATTTTCGAGAAAGAATCATTGAACGTCACAAAAGAGGACAATGTTACCAAAAAATTAGCAAAGAAATTAATCTAACTCTAAGTAAAATAGGAAATATCATCAGAATGTATAAGAGGTGTGGCACTAGTACAGCAGACTTTCCAAAAAAGACCGAGAAAAATAAATGAGAGGACTTCAAAGTGTATCAGCAGACATGTGCAGAAACCCTTCATTACTCGTTCTAAAATTAAAAATGATCTTGAGGGTGCTGGAATTAATGTAAGGATACCATTAGCAGGGCTCGCTATCATACAGGCTTTCATTCAAGATCACTCAGAAAAGCGTCTTTACTGAAATCCAAACATGCTAAAGGCCGATTAAAGTTTGTCAAAACTTATAAAAAGAAAGTTAAGCAGTTTTGGGAAAAAGTAATCTGGTCGGATGAAACGAAATTTGAACTATTCGGAAGAAACACAGCAACAATCTTTTAGCAAAAAAAATGGTACTGCCGTCAATAAGCACAATACCCTCCCCAGTTAAGTTTAGAGATGGTTCCATTATGATATGGGGATGCTTTTCATCCAAGGGCACGATGAGTTACAATTTATCCATGTTAGAATGAATGGTAGCATGTACAGGGAGATTCTAGAGAAGAACCTTAAAAATCTGCAAGTTCTTTAGGATATCGTCGGAATTTCGAACTTCAACACGACAATAATCCCAAACATACCACAAAACTTACAAAGAAATGGTTTGAAAATAATGGTATTAGTACTCTCAGTAGGCGAGTCAGTTTCCTGACTTAAATCCAATTGAAAATTTGGGGAATACTTTGAAGGATAAAGTTAATAAGCGGAATCCACAAAATATCAAGCAAATAAAGAAATTATGTAAGGAAGAATGGGTTAAATTAACGGTGGATCAGTGTGGAAAACTTGTGGCCAACTACAGAAAGCGACTGGAAGCAGGAAAACAAAACAGAGGCTAGGCAACAAAATATTAAAATGATGTATCCAATACATTTGCATAGGGTAATTTTTAATTTTGAAAAAAAAATGGATTCAACCATGAATTTTTAATTTTTCTTCCACATACAACTAAAACTAATTTACGAGATATTAGTTACCAAATATACCCGGAAAAATGGCGAACATTAACTAGAGTTATAACAGAAAATAACATGTATCCAATACTTATGCGTGTCACCGTATATATATATATATATATATATATATATATATATATATATATATATATAAAAACACAATGAAAATATAAGAAAAATAAACAGTTGTTCTAAAATGTTTACTGCAACGGACAAAACCAAAAATCACATATATGAACGTAGCTCCCCCGCAAAATAAAAAGAAAAAAGAAACGAAACAACAAACTACTCAAGCGTACAAACAGATTAAACATAGAGACAAGTAAAAAAACACAAAATAAGATAAGAGCCTTAACTGTCGACGGGCGGTGTTGACTTTCGTGTTTGCTTTTAAGGACATACACATTATACACACATGCACATGAACGCACATATAGACACACACTTATATATACATATATATATATATATATAGAGAGAGAGAGAGAGAGACAGAGAGGCAGAGAGATAGAGAGGCAGAGAGGCAGAGATGGAGGAAGAAAGTGAGAGAAAGAGAAAGCGATATTTTTAGATCAAATGAGAGAAACTGTTTTCTCGTTCCCATCAAGAAGACATTGATTCAAATTATTCATTTCGTTATTTTGTAAAACAATAGGTAGTGACTATTTAGGAAAGCAATTTTTCTCAAGTTAAATTTTCATAATTAAATGTTTCATTTGTTTTCTGGTCATTTTTGTATTGTGACGCTGAATAAAGGACGGATTAATTAGAGACTAGAAACACAAATTTGTCAGCATGTTCCTGCCCCTGTGCGATTGGACAGTTTAAATCCCACTTCAAGAACGAATGTATTTGTGACTGTCTGCCTCGCTATCTTCTGACAGGGGGAACCCAAACGAGTCTCTGCCAAATGGTGGAACTTTGTCTGGGAAAAAAAGGAATGTATCCCGACTCTGATTTGTGCAGGGTCTACGGTGTAATTTTGGCCGAGATTAAGAGCTCGGATATGCCACAAATAAAATGCACTTTCAGCTTTTAGTAGGGAGGCCTATAATAGCAAGGATGTTTCAGTATCAGAATGAGTTTTCACTTTCCTGACTCAGCGCTTTCGGGCAAGATGTTCCCAGACGTGGCTTCACCGAAGTGAAGAATTTAGTGTTGGAAAAATTGACAGTAGCTTTATCTTGCATAGTGCAGGATCTACGGGGTATTTTTCACCGTGCTCGAGAATCCTATTATAAAAATAACCTTGTGCCACATTCAACCTCAGTGGGGAGGCCGATAATTACCAAGACCTTCTCAGTCCGCGTATAATTGGTTGACACACCGGACTGTGTCATTAAATATATAAACGATTCTTTCACAGTTTTGCACTCTCCCCGGTTTACACATAATTTATGTGTACTTGACGAGTTTCATATAAAGAAACATCAACATTTTCGGTGCAAAGAAAGCATTTTATTCATTGCCTTTGTTTATTTGGTTGGTAGTGAATTATAGACTTTCTTTATTTATTTTCACGTTGAACATTTTTTCGTCATTTATTTTCCAACGAATTATTTTAATCATGAGAGATTTTTGAGAATTCTACTTTTTTTGTCAAAATTAACTCGAAAATTTTTCTTCCGGTTCAGTTTTGGGAGAACACAGGCCTAAAGAAAAATATCTTCTCATTAATTAATATATATATATATATATATATATATATATATATATATATATATATATATAGAGAGAGAGAGAGAGAGAGAGAGAGAGAGAGATGGATAGATAGATAGATAGATAGATAGATAGATAGATAGATAGATAGGGGAAAGTATATTCTCATTCCAACGGGGAAGTCATAGATTCTCCTTATGGATGATCAGCCCGATTTGCAAATTATGTAAAGGCATAACATACAACTATGTATATATATATATGTATATAATATACTGTATATACAAGCAGAACGCAATTTTTTTAAGAAATATAGAGAAACACAGTTGTTTTAACACAGACTTACAGACCATAATTAAAATACGCAATAAATACGATAGAATAATAGACGACCGTGTTTGAAATAAAGAGCATCATGACAAAATTCACTCTGCTAGAAATTTGGTTATGGCACACTAGGCATTCTTGTCATGATTGGCATTCGCGACAAAAGCTTCCATAAGAACATTTCAAATGTTTGTGTACCAATCTGGGAACACAAATGAGTATACTGAAAGTATTGGCTGAGTCGAACTCTGATTGCGAATGAGTTTGAACTGTCGCTAGTGATGGTGACGTTATGTCTCCATTTATATTAACACAAGGTCTCAGGTTCAACACGGAATCCTATATTGTGCCCTCAGGAAATAATCGATATGTTATTGATTCGCGCTGTATAAAATTATCTGGTTTTACATATTCGATTCTCCTTCATAAATTCTAAAGTGAATCCATGCGTCAAATTAAATTTCACTGCGCAAGGACCCTAATTGTCTCTTATGTGCATACACATACGTACTTGTAAATGTATACCAAGTAAATATTCATTGATACTCGCACATATGCGCTATAATTCGTAAAAACAGAAATTGTGGTAAGGTGTTCAGGCTTATAAAATTATCAACCTTTCGTATATTGGCATGAAAATCTTTCTCTATCAGTTTCTTCTAGAAAGAAATAACACTAAAACACTGAGTGAAATATATACTTCATTTTACTCACACACTTATTCATGATTCCAGTGGGACGTTAATACATTGGATATTTATTTCACTGTATTGCAGAAGACATTGTTGTGACCAATCTGCAGCTATCTAACATACTTGCCAAGTTGATAAGCATTCAGGGAAAACATTCCATAAGATTTTGAATAATGTAATAGTTACAATGAAATGACAGTGAATGATGGGTCTGCAACCAGCATTCTCTATAAGAGAAACAATAGCATGGATCCTCTGGCAAATATGAGTGTTGAAAAGGTTTTCCAACTAGAATATAGTTGACGCTGACGGAGCATATATATATATATATATGTGTGTGTGTGTGTGTGTGTGTGTGTGTGTGTGTGTGTGTGTGTGTGTGTGTGTGAGTTTGTGTGTGTGTGTTTTGAGTTTGTGTGTGTCTCTCTCTCTCTCTCTCTCTCTCTCTCTCTATATATATATATATATAGATTTACATTTGAACTATTGTGTTGATTGTTGTTGTTGCTAAGTTTCGGCCGTTGTGCGCGTCTGCCTTCCTAAGGAACTATAATATTCTAATTACAATGCCATGTCTGTGGATAACGTCACCTCTGGGTTAAACAATTACAAATGGCGATTGAACCATAGACGAACAGCCCCTCTATGACGTCGACCACCATAAATAAAAAATGTTGAACGTGTCTTTTGTAAAGAATCCACGAAAGAGGTTTGGCGCAAAAAAAAACATTAATGTACCATGTTTGACATTCCTCAAAAACAACATTTGAAATTTAAAAAATGGCTAAGAAAGCAATAGGCTTCCTTGATGGGTCTATTATCTTCCTCATTTTGTTTATATGGAATGTCGAACTATCATTTTTATATCGCAATGTTAAAATCATGACGAAAATGGTTTGCTTGTCAACAGAAAATTATGAAATGGAACATTTAGCAAAAAACGGAGATTACTGACAGATATCACAACAAGTTTCTATCTACAATAGTTTTTGCTCTGTGTCTGGTAGAATATGAAAATTATCGGGTATTACGTGCTCTTGAGACAATGAAGTATCATCTCTGGAATTGTTCCTTGCTATCAACTGGATTAGGTAAAGAAAGACTTAAAAAGAGAATATGCTACTTAACAGAACGACAATGCATCGGAGAACATTGCAAAACAAACGCATCAAAGAATAAGATTGTTAAGAGGAGATATTATTCCACATGAACCATTCTCAAAAATTTGCCACCGGCATTGTCGTTTGTTTTGACCATTAGAACATTTCATGAGTGGATGCACATTCAAAAATAATTCGCTGAAAAATGCCTTGGAAAAGTTTTTTTATGAGAAACTACATCGGAAGCCTTTAAAGAAATGTCAATCTTTCAAGGAGAAGAAACCAAAAATCACAAATGTAGTTTATTCTTTATATTTTAGTAGTGCAGCTTCCTGGTTATTTTTTATTTAGAAAGGCCATTATTTTGAATCACTGCAGTAATTCATTTCCTTCAAAATTTGTCGACATAAATTTGAATTATATGGAAAGGAGATATTTTAACAGAGAAAGTATTACTAAAGGTTCAAACGAGTATAGATAGTTTTGGAAAGTCTGTATATCAACTTTTAGCAATCACTTAAATAAGTGAGCATATAAATAGGACCCACATTTTAACACTAACTAAATATTCAGTCTACGAATATACATTTGAGTATTGATTGTTCTTATAAAAGCTTGTTATTTGGGAAGTTTAAATATTTATTACACGTCGTAGTCTAGCGAACTCAGGTCCTGAATGAGCAGGGTAACACTAAAATGTAGCTTTGCAGATGCAGGATTACGCTTTGCTCTGTGAATAGAGGCATTGTAACGTTATCAGATAAACTTGCATTCTGAATAGTTTACTTGGAACCATGGGTAGAATATTTTCCCTCAAGAACATCTATTAGGCAACGGTACATTTTCGGTCTCTAAAGAACCGTTTAAATAAACAACTTACTGTATGTTTAATTGTGAAGGGTACCAAATTTTGACTCGGGGACAAGTCAGTAATTTCTATGCTTTTAAACAGCTTTTATTATATGTTCCCCTAGAAATTATTTTAACATTATTTGTTAACATTGATACCCTTATATTCGGTGAATCATCTAAATTCATCGTTTGTTCCTTTAATTCTTGTGGTATGTTTTATTTCCCAAATTTACTAACCTGATAATTTACGCAGTTTTGTCGTCCGTTTTAATTTAGGTAACTAAATTATTCATGGATAATTATGTCGTTTCAGCAAAGTTTCTATTAAGGGTAGTAAAGATATATATATTTGTCTGGATTAAGCTAATTGGCCATGACAGTGGCTTTCAAGATGGTTTACAGAATGCAAAATTTCGAGGCAGTTCTAGTAAATCTAGGGTTCGTATTTTAATTCTAAACATCCTGAATTCTCAAGCTGTGATGCTCTTTTTTATGATATTCCATTACATATGATGATGTGAATATACTTAATAATGCAGTGTTTTCAACATTATTTAGTTAATTTGTTATTGTGAAATACAATTTTAATTTAAACAAATTGTGTTTGTGTGCGTATGTTTCTATCTCATGTACGAAGTACAAGAAGTATTGCACATGTAACAGGCTAACTATTCTCTTAGAATAGCACTACAAAACGTTAGACTTTGAATGTTCATTCGACTTCATAATAAATTGTTGTGGATTCTGGGTGAGAAATCACACAAAATATTAAATAACTAAAACAGATATGGAGAGAGAAAATGTAAGTTATATTGAACAAGATATACAAACTGAAATACGGGTTATTCAGTTCAGGAATACTATTAGTAAAATTCAATATATACTGTCTTGCAGTGAAATAGTATCTCCAGGTAATGAGTCTATATCCAACAACTCCAACGTACTATGCGCCAACTTACTGATAAGCTAAGCAACTATATTTAGTTGTCCCTTCCAGTAAGGGCAACATGTGACACATGATCAGTTATGACTGGGATTTCCGGGCTATATGGCCCGGCCAAAAAATGTCTGTCTATTTTTGCCCAGTCGTGCTTCTACCCTTCGGCGGAACCACGACTGGGTTATTGCTCTCTGCCCGGAAGCAGAGAGCGCCCTCTACCCGAAGGCAGGAAGCAGACATTGTCATAGTTGTAGAGGCAAATTCCAACTAAGCAACTATATTTAGTTGTCCCTCCCAGTAAGGGCAACATGTGACACATGGTCAGTTATAACTGGGATTTCCGGTCTATATGGCTCGGCCAAAAAATGTCTGTCTATTTTTGCGCAGTCGTGCTTCTACCCTTCGGCGGAACCACGACTGGGTTATTGCTCTCTGCTCGGTAGCAGAGAGTGCCCTCCACCCGAAGGCAGAGTGCAGACAGTGTCATAGTCGCAGCGGCAAAAGCCTGCTAAGCAACTACTGTTCTTTGTATAGGCAAGATTATACGTACACATCAGGCGAGTCCAGTCTTGTATAAAAAAAAAATATGATCCCCAAAAGAAAGGATAAAATCATACTAGTTATTTCAAATATATCGTCAGTCTACCAGTCAGTCTACCAGTGCTACTGGTACTGTAACCTGCTGAATTTTCTGGATATCAGTATCTGAACCATTTATCAAGCATGCCTTCCGGTGAGGATGGTAGCAAGGCACCCAGTATGATTAAAAGCAAGAACTATCAAACGGCGAATAAGCCGTTTTGCAGAGTCTCTCCTCATCTAGCACAAAAATCAAAAATGGGCTTCATAACTACAGGATACCAATTGATGACAGGATATCGCTGGGCTGGTGGATTTCTTTATTGAAGTTAACTTCTTGAATCGATAGATCCTTGGATGTAAACAACGGCTTTATGTCCGTGACTAACGCAAGCCTCCAAGAAAGTGTATAATAGCCATTCTTTTATTGTGATTGTGATGGGAAAATTGTGGATATGTCATGATGAGGGAAATGATTAGGCCCGTAGCTGCGCAAAGGCATCACAACCGTAGATGGTTATATCACAGAATGATAGTGATGAAGAGGAGTATGAAGATCATAAGTAATCACATTGATTTTGGATTTGTATAAATCATTCTCAAATGTGCATAAATTTTAAGGTAAATTATTGATGAATTTATTTCGGTTTTACTGATAAGAAAATTGTACTTGGAGTGGAAAATTACAAATTTTGGAATGCAAAATATTATATCATAGCAATGTAAATGTTATCGAAAAATATACGATAACAACCATGTGATAAATATTATTTAAGTTAATGAAGAAGTTACATATTATGAAGTTAACGAAGATGTTACATATTATGAAGTTAACGAAGATGTTACATATTATGAAGTTAAAGATGTTACATATTATGAAGTTAACGAAGATGTTACATATTATGAAGTTAACGAAGATGTTACATATTATGAAGTTAATGAAACTGGTTATAAACGACCGATAATTTGAAATGATTTGTTTGAAAATTATCTTTGATAGATAGTCATATTTAAATAGATATTCTGTTTATAATCAAACACTATTATATATTTATTTCTACCGGCCTGATAATTTACGATAAATTTTCGCACCAGATCATATAGTGTTTTCCCTTATGTGGATGAGGGTCGAATCCTGCTGAATGACACACAATTTTTTTAACAAAAATGTATCGTAAATAATCAGGCCGGTAGAAATAAATATATAATACTGTTTGATTATAAACAGAATATCTACTTAAATACGAGTATCGAGCAAAAATAATGTTCAAACAAATCATTTTATATGATGAAGAATATTTGAGCAAGTTTTTTTCTAAGACAATCCAGATTTCAAAACTTTGCACCACGTGTATAATTAAGTTCATTAATCTTCAAATTTCCAAGTCAAGCCTGAGATTTTTTCTCTCTTCCATATTCTCACAAGGTTCGTTTGCTTTCAACTACACTTTGACACTTATTTTTCCGCAGTGCAGATAAGGATTTCAACAGTAATTCTTTAAATTGATCAGCTCTCTGGGATTGTTTTAACTTTAATATAAAAAAATTTATTTGAAGGGAAAGTATTTGTTGTTTCAGTGCCAAATTAGTGGAAATTTATCAATAACATAAAAATATATTAACTAAAACTTACTCATGACAAATTAAAATAAATTATAATACAGATAAAATTTTATTCCACACAAATTTGAAAGCTAAAGATAGAGAAATAACTTTTTGTTAATTTCACATCAGAAGCCATGATATAAATTCGGCAGTCCAATCAGAATTCTAAAAGATAAAAGATTTTGTATTTGGTAAAAAACACGGTGAAATTCTTAATTCTAAATTTTAAATGTGAATACCTGTGAATCAATACCCGGGAAATTTTACAAAATAAACTATTAATATGCAAAATATCAACGTTATGCATTCAATGATATATATTTTGCCACAGGTACTGGCATATTCAGATTAGAATAAAAATATTTGCAGGAATCTGAAATTTGTAAAAAATCATTAAATATGTATGAAGTATTTAGACATGCGTTTTCTGTGTGCTCAACCTGTGTGACCCCGATCAAATATATATTTAATATGAAATATATATGACACAACGACCAATACATAGTTAACAGAAGACACCTATGGCGCTAAAAGTCTTTAGCTCATGAAATTGAAAGTGACAATTGTCAGTTCTCGAGAAAAAACAGAACAAAGTATGAATTACTATGCGTTTACCTTAAATTTTCTTTCTGGATGTACCAGTACTTATTTGGAAACATTAGACTACATCAAAAATATGAGAAAAGGAATATCTATCTATCTATTTATCTATCTATCTATGTCAGTCAGTTTAAAGATGATATCTATCTATCTATCTATCTATCTATCTATCTATCTCATTCTGTTTCTATCTATCTATCTATCTATCTATCTAACACATACATGTTTCTATAATAATTATCTTTAACTGATATATATGTATATATATATATATGATTGTATATTTATGTTACTCGTTTATTGTAAATATTCTTGTGATTTCCAAACAAGTTCAATATTGCCATATTTATTTACTAATTTGCAATGAAAAATTTTATACAAATGTAATCTGAATGGTTCCTGTAGTGCCACATCGCACATAGACGGGCGTCCCTTCATGAACCTCCGGTTGGCAAACCCGAGGGCACATTATGTAGCAGGCTGCGCCAGTCTCCATTCCTCACATGCTGCAAATAGTGACCGACTGATTCTACTCTAGACCTTTCTCCTCAACCAAAACACCATGAAAAAAAAATACCAAATCAAACCAGCTACTCGGAAAACGCCCAAACCTGTCTGTATCTCTTTCTCTAACATACGCGGTATCCACACTAATATTTATAGCATAGAATCATTCCTCTAAACTAACTCACCTGATATCTTAGCCCTATGTGACAATAACCTTGACCCGTCTATCCCATCCTCTGAGTTTTATGTTCCTGGTTACCTTCCCCTCTTCAGGAAGGACTCCAACGTCAATAAGCATGGGCTTGGTGTATATGTCAGCGAACACCGCCCCATAGCTAGAGTAACATCTCTTGAATCCCTGTACCTGTCTTTCATGTGCTTCCGTCTATCACTTCTTAGCTCTGTTAGCTATCCCTTCTTCCGCTACCACTCCCCTTCCTCCTTTGACTATTCAGTACGTGACAGCATCTCTGACAATATCGAAAAGGCCATTTCTTCTCACCCATCTGCCCATATTTTCGTGTTTGGTGACTTTAACGCCCACCACACTAAATGGCTGGAAAACTCTGTAACCGACCCGGCTGGTGTCCACAACATTAGTTTCTCAATCTCCCAATCCCTTACGCAAGTGGTGGACTTCCCCACGCGTTTCTCCAATAGCCGTAACGGAAGGGACTCGCTACTAGACCTCTGCTTCACTTCCACCCCAAATTACTTCACCACCAGACAGCTCTGCACTCTCGGAAATTCTGACCACGCCGTAGTTTCTGTCAACATCTCATTCCACTCCACCGCTACCCAAGAAACCCAGACCAGCAGAATATCCTACTGCTTTCAAAGAGCAGACGGGGATTCGTTCCGTGACTTCCTCTGCAACGTCCCTTGGAACAATGTTATTAGTCTTCCCACCGAAGACTGTGCATCAGATGTCTCCTCCTGGGTTAAGGCTGGCATCAATGCTTTCATCCCTGCCAAGAAATTTCAGCTTCAATCCCATTCGTCTCCCTGGTTCTCGCCAGCTTGCACGGCAGCCATTGAAAAAACAGTAGTTACTCTAGCATCTACGCATCGCTCATTCAGTAATGAATTAGTCACTCTAACTATTACTGTATGATGCATCATACGCTAAAAGTCTGCCTCTTTCTAAAAAAACGTCGATAGCTCAGAGGTAGAATCACCGAAAGACGCCAATTCAATTCGGTCGGGTTTAAATTCTGGGTAAGAATAAATCGGATGCTTAACCGTAATGATGAGCTGTAGTACAGAGAAACAGATCTGTCTACGGATGACTATATATATATATATATATATATATATATATATATATAGGTTTCATTAGAAATGACAGACATGGTATTATACTATTACTTTCCTTGTTGTCTCACCAGACATAAAATTAAAAACAGCGTATATAATTTTTTAATATGACCTTGCAATCAACCAGGATATAATACCATAATCACTTTTCTGTCATTCTTATGGAAACCTGCAGAATAAAAAGATTGTTGCAAAAATGAACAATATATATATATATATATATATATATATATATATATATATATATATATATATACGCGTGAAACTAGGTCGGAGCACATTCATGCCTTACCATATAAGCAAACATTTCCATAGTAAAAGACTCTCAGAATTACCATGGAACAGCATCTATGAAAATGACACTGCAAGCAATAATATATAAGGAAACGTCTAAAAATATTTAATGTTAAATAAAACCATCTGCCTTAATATAAAATGATAATCGCTTTTACTTTTGTCATAACAGTCGGGTAGAATACATAAATTCTAGTAATAACTATTTTCATGATTTTCTTTTTTCAGAATGACCGAAGAATCGTTCCACGTAACCTAATATAAGCTTTTGTAATCAGAGATTTTGTTTCTACTAATATGTTTCTCATTCTGGTTTCAAGAGCCAAGATTTACTTATAATTTATACCTGCGTGAGATGAAGTTGCTTAATACCTTTTGTGACGGTAAAGATATTTATTAAATTCTACTAATTCAGATGTAGGCTAACCTTTTTCATTTTAGACGATGTTAATAAATCTCTATCCAAGAAAAATATTCAAAATATTTCTTATATGTGACCCATTTAAACAAATTGTTCATAAGTAAGAATTTATTATTCAGAGTATAATTAGTAGACTTTAAGTATTTATTGGCGTCTGTGACCGGTATTTAGTTATTTATATGCATATCAGTTATTAAAATTTTTAAGAAAGCAAAATTACCTGCAATCGCCAAAATATTATTTATTCACTTGATTAGAAAAGAGACTATATTCTTCAATTATTTATTAATCTTAATTTGTTTTCTATTGTAGCCAAACTTTCACGCTCAGAAATGAGTAGAATTGGCCTCTTAATATATTCTATCTGATGCCTTGTTTTTGAACATTTATGAAAAATATTCAAGGCTATGGAACGAATAACAAAGTATCAGCGACTCACATTTATTTGCGTGGCAATATAAACGGTTATATATATATATATATATATATATATATATATATATATATATATATTTGATCTCTGTTAGTATGACTTCAATTGATTAATACCTATTTAGTCAGATATTAATCTCGAGGTAACGTTCTCTCATGGAAGAGAATTATCCTTAACTTTTGAACAACTGGAAAGCTGTATCAGCTTCCTAGTTCAAACCAGTAACATTAGGATTGAATGCAAAAAACGGATGCAAATATTTTTCAACAGATAACGACAGGTTGCAGAAGTTGTTTCTTTACAAGCGCCAACAAACTGTATCATTCGTCATTACACAAGGAGAAGAACAATTAACAAAAAATTCCATGAGTCTATAAGGTATCCAAAACACCTGAATCCAACGGTCTGGCTAAAGCATATGTGATACAATTCTGGTTTTCTTAAATTCAAACGAGATATTCTCAAGCTCATATGAATAAAACCGACCGATCATCTAATTTTCATAATGTTACCATATCGATCAAAGATATTCGAACATTATAGAATTCAGTGTATATTAAACTCTGTGAGTTGAGTAATGATTTAAGATCGGTTTGAATAGTGAAATTGTTTCCTGCAATGATTAACACCGTTTTGTGTGAAAAATGCTTGTAAATAATAGGTAATTCGTTTTGTCAACTATGAGGAATTGTTCCTATGTATATCTGATATATGTCACGATTTAATAACATACTCTTGGCACTCTCATGCATCTAAAATGAAATTACCATAACATAAATTCTCCAATCATAAGCGGAGTCATTTTTCAGCGTTGCAAAACAGCGACACCAATATTTCGAAATCTGCATTGCCATTTTATTGCACATAAGTTAATCGTAATATTAAACATTTTGAAGCGTTTTAAATCTGAAATATGAAGTGTTATACATTCTGTAATATTAAGGAACTTAAAAGTGTGAATAATCGAAAGTAAATTATTATTTTTATGTATATTCCAAGTCGCACTAATTACAAAAGCTTATGTTTATAAAAACGAAATATTTTGCCACAAAAGTCACTAAGTTTCAATACACTCATGTAGCAATTCTCGATGAATGGTTGTCATTCATTGTTATTTGCACTGCACATTAAATCTCTCAAATCGATCTAAACCTGATAATTTAAATAATGACAAATTTCTACAATATAGCGTATGTTTTACAATGTATTTCTATTTTCTATTTCACAACTGTTAAAACAATTCTTATGAAATGAATGTGTGATCGATTGAAAATTTTCTAAAATCAATCTATCTATCTATCTATCTATCTATCTATCTATCTATCTATCTATCGCTGTTTGTTGTCATATTTCCAGCTGTCTGTTTAGATTTATCAATATACTAGCATTTAGATTTATCAATATACTATACGTTGCTCGGATGTAATGAAAGCTTTAAAACTAATCCATGGTCCTGGAGCTCAGACTCAGCCTAAAGAATATTTGTGTGAAGTTTGATGTGAATCGAACAAAAATTGTAGATTTGTATAAAGGACATACAGACAGATAAACAGACACACACACAAACATCTTGCCTTTTATATATATATATATTATCGATTTTCTGCACTGTTGTAAGAACTGCAACATTCTGAATATCGCTTCTTATGTCTTTGTTTATGAGTGTATCAAATTTGATTAAAATCGGACAACTCCTTCTATAACCCGATTTTTTCAATAATCGATTTTCGTTATTTATCTGGGGTACCTCGACACAAAATCTAGCTAAGAACACTCGCAGACGCTTATAGTGCAACTGTGTAAATTTTCAATAAAATCGGTTCAACCGTTTCGGAGTCTATAGGTAACGGATACACACGCACAGACACACACACACAGACACAGTTTTATTTATAAATAAGTTTAGATGTATATATCTATCTCAGTTTGTACATGTATACCTTTAGTCTGTTCATAAGCATCTGCCTACGTTTGTTAAATCTATCTATCTATCTATATATATATATATATATATATAAGTGTGTGTGTGTGTGTGTGTGTGTATGTATATGTGTGTGTGAGTGTCTGTGTAACGAAAGGCATGGCTTACCTCGGATTTCGAAACGAGCGCGAAAGTGTCATGCTTGCAAAATAATAACAAATAAGAAATAGGGCCGGTATTGAAGACACAATTTATGCGTACCTTTTTCGTCAAAAACAAGACGATATTTGCACACATGCAAATTTTGGCCATTTTGGAATGGCATAAAAAGCACGGTTCCAGCGCTGCTCTGAGTACGGAATTTTTCGGCGGATTGCGTGTGTCGATGTTGTGCGTGCCAGACTGACAAAAAGGATGTAGGAGCGGCTTCGTTGGTGTCTGTTTCAGAACGGCTCTGTGTACCAGCCGAGAAAGGGAAAACTGAAATCGATTTCCCTGAGGCGAGTAAAGAAAGAAAGAAAACATTTGGCCTGCCGGCGAGCGGCGTCGAACTGCATTTTTCGACCCCCTCATGATCATTCACTTTTAATACAGTCTCTCTTTCTAACTTTTTTCAAATCTATAGATCAACTTTTTTCATATCTATGCATCTTTTTTTATCTATCGATCTACGTTGTATCTACCTATCTATTTATCTGTAATTTTTATGTTTCAAACTATTAGTCAAAGTTCATAGACACAAAAATGCCATAAATGACCTTGAAGAGAACATTAAAAAAAAGTAAACAAAATGTATGATCAGACTTCTGCTGCTTGACGATTATCGAAATGTCATGTTGGTGTGAGTTTAAAAAGCGCAGATCAATAACACATGTAGACACAGGCTAATATGGAAATTCTGCAAATTTATTGTTTTTCTTGCTGTTCTTTTACTTACATCTTTAAATGTTACTTAAAAATTTGTTCTTCATCTGCCATTCTTTTTTTATTTAGTTTTAGACTTAATTCAAACATTTTCTTTTTTAAATTTTTTTCTATTTTTCTCTTTTAAAATGATTTTTGGTAAGAATTTTCCAGTTTCATTTTAGATACATTCCTTAAATTTGATTTTTTTTCTTTTAAAATGCTCTTCCTTTACTTCATTAAATTTCCCTTGCAATTTTTCATATTTCTTTTTTTTAAATTTTTCTCATTTCATTTTTTTCAATTCTGAATAGCAATTAAAATTCCAATGCTTCTTTTATGAATGAGTTAATTTTCCTTTATTCCTTCTTTAGATAGAACTCGTTGTCGGTAGAGAACTCTTACTCAGACAAACACAGACACAAATCAAATAAACACACACACATATGTTGCTTTGGTTACTAAAAAACTTTTTATATCTTATTTCTCCAATAACTTTCCACTGTCCTCTCCTTCTTGTCTTTTCTATCCTTTCCTTTCCTCCTACCATTTCTAACACTGTGAAACGGTTTAATTTTTAACATTTGAATATTTGATTCTAACTGACTTATTGTAAAATTTTTCTAATATCGAGCCATGAATGTCTGTATCGTCTTTCCCACTTTCTTACGTCGTGCTGACAAATTCAAACATTTTTTTACCGCACCCCATTTTTGACTTCCTCTGTATGGATGCTTAATTACCGAATTTGGTTGCTTTTGTAAATCTTTCTTTAAGCGTATGATTAGTTTATTCATTAAAGAACAACCTCAAATACACTGAAAATAAGCATTAGGTTTCGTTTAAGAAATTTCAAATTTATCAAATATGAATTAATATTGTCTGTAAACACAAAAGATTTCATTAAAATATTACAAATATTTCTGGCTTTCTATTATAATGTGTGTAAAATTTTCCATGAAGATACAGAAATGTTCCATCTGACAGCCCATTTGAAATATAATATGAGTCACCTAGCGTATCTGGTTTAAAATTCATTAATCGCGCTTTTTTAGTTTGTTATGTGGATTCCGAATTAGAAACCACACAAAATAATAAATAACAAAAACAGATATAAAGATAGAAAATGCAAGTTGTTTTGAATGTAATATACAAGCTGGAACGCGGGTTAGTCAATTTAGGAATATTATTTGCAGAAATAAATATATACAGTCTTGAAGTGAAATAGTATGCCCGGGCAACTGATTCTAGCTGAGTGAAGTCCAGAGCAACTGCAAATTCCAGATCCAAATCCAATTAAACAACTCTCCAACTTACATTTGACTTTCAACTAAAATCTGCTGGTCTCTCGATAGGCAGGATCATATGTACACTCCGTTGAGTCCATTATTATATAAAAAGGGGCGATCCCCCCCATATATATATATATATATATATATATATATATATGTCGTGGATTCCGGGTGTGAAATCAAACAAAATAATAAATAACAAAAACAGATATGGCGCTAGAAAAGGTAAGGTATAGTGAACAAGATATACACAGGTTAGTCAATTCAGGAATACCATTAATAGAAATAATTATATACAGTCTTGAAGTGAAATAGCATATCCGGGTAATTGATTCTAGATGATTGGAGTTCAAAGCCACTACAACTACAACTGTGATTCCAGATCCAACTACAACTAAACAACTCACTCCTTGCAGTTGACTTGCACCTAAACTCTACTGTTCTTTCTATAAACAAGATCATATGTACACTCAGGTGAGTCTAATATATACAAAGGGGTGATCCCCAACTTATATATATATATATATCATTTTCAAAATTCAAGAACGTCGAATGCACATTTCTAAATGAAATCCCTAATAGAGAATTCACGTCTCCTCAGCGACACAGTTCCACTTCAAAATGAAGAAATAATGGGATAAAAAACGGGACAAAAAGAAATAACGGTCAAGATTTGAGAAATATACGTCACGAAAACTCTTTTAAGATCAGTCTATTTTTGGTTTTTTCTTTGTAAGTGAAGGGATGGGGGATTGGCATGTCCAGCTTGATAGACAAAAAGATTTAAGGAAATAGGATGTCGTTAAGTTGAGGATTCGCTTAAACAAAACAGAACAGAAAAAGAAGGGGCGGAAAATACAGAGTGTATAGATAAAATATAAGTGAAAGACGGAAGAGGAGGGAATATCAAATATCAAATAGAAAACGCTCGATACGTGTCAAATACGTTTAACTTTAAATGTTTCCGAGACCTAAAGTTACGAAGACAATCTCCCTCATGTAGAAGAAAACGAAAAGACACAGTGGGAGAATAGTGATAACGAGAGTTATTCGATTATGCATGTGGATCCAGGATCCTCTATTTGAATAATTGCTTACTAGGTCCGGGTTATAAAACAGGCAAGTTATCTATTCAGAAAAATAGAATTCAGGATTAAAAGGAGAATCATTATCCATGGATGGGATGGTTGTGGTAAGAAAGTGTGATACAGCAATAAAGTTTTATATCCACATTTTGCAATGCAGATACTACATCGCTCACTTTATCAAGCTGGAAAATATTTTTTAAAATATAAGGGTATCGAGAATTAAAAATAAATTCATATGCTAATATATTCAGGCGTGTTAGCATTAGCATAAGTTTATGCATACCCACAAACGTATTGAGACACATAGCAAGAAATAAAATAAATGCAAATTGTGAGAGGAAAGAAATGAATCAGATACAGCTGTATTTATATGGTTGATTCTTGAGTGTATCTTCTGCTTTTCTACTAATGATCTGCTGTTTATTTTTGCTATCTTGTATTAAAATGTGCAACGTTAACTCCAAAGAGCATCTGCCATTAAATGTAAGGAAATACTTAATAAAAAATTATATAAACCAATAATTACATGGCCTGTATATGACAAAAAGTTACGAAGCCTACTTATATGCCGGTCAAAGATTCTGAAATTTGGATGAAAGATAGTAAGATTAATTCTGATCTCCGAAATATGAGCAAGAATATAACAATTTTATTGAATACAAATGATCGTAACCATTATCTCATTAAATACTGATTAACATGTTCATTTTGGATTTTCACAAATTTAAGTAAATTCTGAAAATATAGAATGACGGAGAAAAAACATTGTGCTTCAAGTTTAGGACAATCATTTCTGTATATAAAAAATAATCAGATAATCAAAATGTTGTTCTATTACATAAAGTTAGACTTATAAATAATGTTAATTTCTTACAATCTTAATTCTTGACCGTCAGTTATTGGTTGATTTGTTTTCTTTTTTAAGTTTAATCAGCCTTTTGTCCTTTATTTAAAGCCAAAGCATTTCTGAATTTCAGAATATTTTTGTGAATGTACATTGACTTGTAATATTTAGACAGTAAAAATCATTTCAGCGACGAATTCTACTGCTTATTTCACACCAGAATAGAGGAAACATATATTTTACGTGAGAGTATGTGGAAATAATTAGATGTAATGAACATGACTAGAATTTGAAATCAGCTCTCCGATATCTCATTCCGAGAGTCTCTCCATCATATAACCCTCACATCCACGTATCGGCAAAGATTGCAAAGCCAATTACACATGAATAGAGACAACGCTTCAGATTGACTTAGATTTTCTTGGTTATTTCGAAAGAATAAATCAAATTCGTGCATAAAATACGTTACATATTTCAAACAATCGCTGATATATTTACGTCATCTCTGATTGCAATCATTAATTTTCAGTGACAACACAAGGATGATCAAAGAATGATGTGCTTTTATTTACGGTAATCTTGTGAAAATTGTACGTTTTACACAGAAATCTCTACATTTATGTTTCAAAATGAGTCAAAAGCAGACTAAATCGATTTTAAAATGCCGATTTCAATTACGGCTTCTGCTAAGTCGCTCAGAAATAAATCAATGCCGGTGCATGGAGTCAGGTTACACGTACACAGACACTTACTCTCTCTCTCTCTCTCTCTCTCTCTCTCTCACACACACACACACACACACACACACATATATATATGTGTGTATATATATGTGTGTGTGTGTGTCTGTGTGTCTGTGTGTGTGGAGAAATAATAATTTCTAAAAAGATAAGTACAGCGATAGCATACAAGTGGAATAACGCTACTGACTCTCTAAAATTTAAAATATAAAACACACGCGCACATTTGCAAACACACACACACACACACACACACATATATATATATATATATATATATATATATATATATATATATATATCGGCTGCCCTTGCTATTCATCCCAGGCTTCTTGATTAACTCCAACAAAGAATCTGTGATGTAATTTATTCGGATCTGTTAGCTGAACTTTCTCACCGACGTAATGTGGCTTCCCTCTGTCTCTTCTATAACTAATTTCAGGGCTTCTGCTCCGATGAGCTTAGCTTCCTGGTGCCCCCACTGCATGAATTTACTTGTGCTACAAGACTAGCAACTAGGTCTCACCTTTTTATTGTGAAACCAAACAAACGTAACCGCAACTTCTACTAATATAGCTTCTTTGCTCGCACATCCCGCCTGTGGAATTCACTTCCCTATACTTGCTTCCCTGAAAGCTACAATCTCCAAGAATTTAAATACAAAGACAATTTTTATCTCTTAACTTCTTGACGCACATTCTTTCCCTGACAACCGTTGTATCATGTTCTACCTTTTCACTCCACTCTCATGCAAGCCTCTTCACATCTGTACCCTCATTCTTTTCTTAATCATTCTCAGACTCCCCTGTAACTTGTTCCTCTTTCTCATCCCTCACCTCTTCTGTAACACCTTGCGCACCAGTGGCAGTTTTGCCTCGCTTCGGATGAAATGATTCAATATATATATATATTGTATCGAGGCAGCAGATAATTTTCTAAACATATACTGTTATAAAAGACAATGACTGTCTATTATGTTTAATCATGAGCCTTTCTGAACATCGTATTTTGGCTTTAATTTCAGGTGAAATAAAGACAAATATTCTCCAAAATTTGGATAAAATTTTTATTAAGTTGGTTCTAAACTATAGATAGATAGATATGTATAGACTGAGACAGATACATAGATACATACATACATAAATTTTTACATACATAATATATAAAAAGAGATAGATAGATAATGTATAGAATGATATATATATATATATATATATATATATATATATATATATATTATAAATTATGTTTTAGAACATGTACATAATTTCTTCTATATATGTCCTCTTCCCTACAATCATATGTTTGTTTCAGTGTTTGGATTAAAACACTTCCTCAGGGGAAATAAAGGTTTGGAATCATTCACTGTTTATATTTGGGTCGTTGTTGTCGTGGGGGTTGGTTGGGGTTATTGGTAATTAAGTGAATGTCCCGTTTTGATCGTTAGACTTTTGAGGAATTTGGTGTGTAAGTGTGAAATTGTCAATTAATGGTATTATCTGTTGGAATGTATGTTTTATCTTTTTATCGGTTGGGTATATCTTTTGGTTAGTATTTCTAAGAGGTTGCTGTTGAGTGGTCATTTTTATGGTCGGCTGTCATTTAATTGGTTGATGTCTGCTGTTAGTGGACCTAATTCATGCATTTACTTTGATCCTGTGTCTAGGTTTTCATAGACGTGATAGGGGTGGGGTGTTTTTCCTTTCCAATTTAGATTTTTTCGGGTAAAAAATATATATATATATACACATATACCCCTCTTCTCCTCTTTCTTCCTTCTTTTTCTTTCTCTTCTCCTTCTTTTCCCCTTTCTCCCTGTTTTCCCTTTTTCTTCTTTTTTATTTTTTTATTTTTTTTATTTTTTTTATTCAAGTTTGGAGTATAATTGTATTTAGGCGAAGTTATTTCAAGAAATCAAAATTTGTATTTTTTGGGAAGTAAATGCGAATTAGCGTTTTATCAGATATTTGTATAAAGTTGTATGTTAATCTTAATTTTAAGTTTAGAGGGTCGGTTTTTTCTTTTAATTTTTCCCTCTTTCCTTTTTTCCCCCCTTTTTATCTTCTTTTTTCTATAAATTATCGTTTGGAATCTTATTTATTTCTTTTAATTATATATTTTTTATTAATTTAGATATTTTTGCGGGCATTAGATCTTATTTTAAGGATTTATTGCATCGATTTTTCTGTAGCATTTTTTAACTTTTATAATAATAAAAATATTTATTCAAATTCCCAGTATTTTGGGGGGGTGATTGTAGGGTTAGATCTTACGTGTGCTTACAGTTTATTTTTGTGTATGAGATAATTATTCTGAAGTAGTATATTTAATCTTGATTTTGAATGTATGAATTTTGATTCTTTTTCAAGTTTGGGAGCCATTTATTTAATTTTGATTTTTCTAGTACGGAATATTTTTGTATTTAAGTAAGGTTATTGTTATATATATATATATATATATATATATATATATATATATATATATATATATATATAGAGAGAGAGAGAGAGAGAGAGAGAGAGAGATATGTAAGTATAAAAAGATAAATAGATAGATAGATAGATAGATAGATAGATAGATAGATAGATAGATAGATAGGTAAGTGTTATATTGATCGCTGGGAGCGTATATATTTTGTTAAAACACTCAAATGATTCATTTCAAAATTCTTTTTAATGTCAACACGAAAGAAAAAGAACTTCAGCCATTTTGATTTCCTTCGAGAAATTTTTCGGTATAAAAGTCCATCCGTAAAGAAATTGTCCTAAATTCCTGAAAACATTAAAGACCATTTTAATACTACAAAACAGCTATCTTATTTCAATCTAGTGTTTATATAACTGCTAATGATGTGGCGGCGTTAATGGTGGTGTGGACTTCTATGCTGTTTACGGAGGCGTTCACATTTGGGATAAGGATGTTTTTGAATAAAGAATAAACTGTTCTAAGAATTAGGAATTTTACTTTAATGTTAAATTAAATTGAGGGAAATGATGGCATATAAAGTCAGTCCAGACAAGAATTAAGAAATTAACTTAATTTTAATTGGAAATAAAACATATCTTATTTCTAATGTGAAAATATTTTTTTCAGAGAAAACAAACAAGGATTTATAATACTAAATAAAACTTCATCAACAAAAGTGCTTTGATACTTGACGCTATTTTTCGCCTCGGAAACAACGATCGCTTTCTTTCTTTCTCTCTCACGTTCTCTCTTTCACACACACAATCACACACACACACGCACACACACACACACACAAATATATATATATATATGTATATATATATATATATATATAAAATGCAGACGGCAATTGTACCCCAGAAGCTGCTTTTCTCGCACTTCTCGCCTGTGGAACTTTATCCTTTCTCTATACGTTATCAACTGTCATCACATCGGTATTCCCATCCTTCTCTTACTCCTTACTCTGACACCCCCTGTAAATGGTTCATCTTTCTCTTTACTCTCTTTCTGTATAATATTTTACTCTTATGTAACCCCTGCGCATCAGTGGACTTACAGCCTTGCCTGTGGTGAAACGATTAAAAAATCATATATATATATATATATATATATATATATATATATATATATATATATGTGTGTGTGTGTGTGTGTGTGTGTGTGTGTGTGTGTGTCTGTGTGTGTCTGTGTATGTGTAATAAATATAAACGAAGAATTATCTAATCATCAAAGTTTGCCATGATTGTTTACATGAATATACATATATGATTGTGAGTGCTTCAGTATGCTAGCTTAGAAATATGTGTGTGTGTTGATATCAGTGCCTTTATACTCGTATTTTTATACATGCCAAGTAAACTTGGTATTATTTTAGACGATGTTTCGCATATTTTTGCTCACTCGTTGAAAGTTTTCTTTTCACTTTTGTTTTGTCTTTGGTTACTGTGTCTCTCATTTCTTTGTGCCATTTGTTTTCATTTTAAATATCTGGAGCCTCTCAGTAACATCACGCCATATGCATAGGCGTGGGAAAATGGGTAGACACGAAACTAGAAAAAAATATTGCCCTTTATAAGTAAATCGTATTTGCATTTAAAAGTTTTGTCTGTATATGCATCATCCATAGATACAAACATTCCACTAAATGTACACATATACATAGACATATAGAGAAGTATTTACAAAGCATATGTGTTGTGGAGTAGTTTTTGCACTGAAAGATATAATCGTGTTATGTCGGTTGCTAATCGACTCATCGCATCCTAAATATTAGAAACATGATAATCTTCCACTGAAAGCGGACTCTTTAGTATTCTTCTAACTGCCGACTAATATCAACTGCCTAGTAGCTCTACCGAACTCCAATAGAACTCTAAAGAACTTTCTAGAACTTCTAAGAACTCCTATGAACTTCTCAAGAAACTATCGTGTTAACTTCCTGTTAACTCTTATTAATATAAGAGGGAGAGTCCATTATCTGAGGAATAGGTGTGTTTCACCATAACAATATGTTTGTCAAAATTCTAATCAAATGGAAAACTTTGCATAAAGTGTTGATGCCAACGCTTTATTGCTTGAAAATCAAGCTTTTACTTATGATCTAATAAATGTGTTCATGCTTCAGTAAGCTTAATCAGAAAGCGTACGTAACATAAAATCATTCAAACGACTTAGATTGGATTTAAAATGAAATAAAAAAAAAATTATATTCAGAAACAAATAGAATGGTTTGAAAATTCTAAGACATCTGGTTAAGAAAGATGGTTTTGAATATTTGACAGTAGACATATTTGAAGACAAGAGGAACAGGGAGACTCTTTAACGGATTCGTGTAAATTGCTTAGAGAATCGGGATTGATGTAGCGAAAATACAAATGCTATTGAGAGATACAAAGAAGAGAAATTTGTGGAGAGCTTCGATCGGTCAAGTCAAGGAGCCATTAAGAAAAAGACAAAGATTAAGAAGACATTGATTAAAAGAATTTCTTGAATTTTGAAATGTGTTACGCAGTCACTGTGTCTTTAAAATTTTGAAAAAATCTATTATTATTGAAAGAATCTATTATTATTAAAATACCATTAACATTTTTATAGCACTTTGAAAATACAATAAAAATTTTAGAAATGAACAAATATTAGCATATATACTGATTTTTAAAGGAAATACATTTTTTTCTACATTAATAAATGGGAAGCCATTCTTTAGTTAAATGTTTAGCCTTCAGTCGGCTAGAAATGTAAATTACGTCTCTCTGTCCCATTAACAGAAAATAATGAAATGTGCTCCAAAGAATGTCGATTTAATACCGAGGATACTGATACTTTACAAAAATGCCATTGATTAATATTTAAATTTTTAAAGATTAGTAAAAAAAAAAAAAAGAACTGGGGGAAATAATGATTCCAACATTTGAAATAATTTTAAACAATGTTGGTTCGAATAATTTGTGGCGTTCAGGATTATGTTCTTTTCTCAGTGGGCGAGAGAGAAATTGTTGTGCGTCATACGAGACTTTCAAGAATTAAGCCATTTATCTTTTCCTTTCATTTGAATTCCGTTTTGAATTGTTTATTTTCTTCATTCGACAGAATCCCATATGGCTTCTGTCACAGTTAATTTTTTTTTTTTTAATCATATCACCCCAAGCAAGGCGATAACGCCACTGATGCGCAGGGGGCTACGTAAGGGTAAAAAGAATGGAAAAGAGAAAGCTGGAAACCGCATCCTAAACAGGAAACAAGGGATGAGCCTCTTCACCTGTTCAATAGATGTGGGTGGAGTGTGAACAGGGCGATAGTTTAGTCTATCTACTCCAATTGGAAAAAAAATAAAATAAAAGAGTGAAAAGATTGGAAAAGAGAAAACCGGAAACCGCATCCTAAACAGGAAACAAGGGATGAGCCTCTTCACCTGTTCAATAGATATGGGTGGAGTGTGAACCGGGCGATAGTTTAGTCTGTCTACTCCATCGAATATATTGTTTTATATATAATACTTAAAGTTTTGAAGCATTAGTCTCGTCAAATAACACTTTTTCACAGGTGAAAAAGATTTCATGCATGTGAAATGTTGAAAGATGTCAGAGGTTTAAGCGTTCCGTCACATTTATTCAGACTGGTAATATATGAGGTTTATTCAAATTAATACGTACTTATGATATATTTGGTCGTCCAAAAGTAGGTGGATATATATCTGGAGTAGTTATGGGCAAATTAGAAAACCAATAAATGTTGTTGATGTGTATAATTACATAAGAAATGCATTTCAAGTAATTAATACACTAAAAACCGGTGACAAAATGTGTTTCAATGCGTGAAGGTTAAACGTTGTGCAAATTTTGATTGAGAACAGTTTGAATATCACCGTTGATAACAATTAAGCGCTAATGTATTAATTCGCAATATAAAATTTAATTGTCAATGTAATTGTATTACAGTACTTACATTATTGTCCTCATCTTTGTTTCAATTTGTACGTTGTTTCCCTCGTTGTACGCTCCGGCATTCTTCAGCTACTGGGAATTTCGAAGAGAACCCTTTATTACAATCACTGGGGTATATAATCCATATTCATCCTTTTCCGTAGAGCCTCTTAATAGTAGTCATGAATTATCTCCCACTAATCCTGCAAGTTACTTGTTCACCGCTGCTCTAGCATGGTATCGAACTCACAGCTCTTTGGGTCAATTCAGTGGAACTAACCAACGTCTGTATTCACTTGGCCATGTGTTCTTAAGGACATATTAAAAACTGTAATTACTACTTCATCTCGGAAATATAGATAAGTAATTACATTACATTGTTTATTACGTTTACAATTTCGTTTTATTGTATAAAATCATAGAAAACGCTTAAAATTTATCAACGCAGATACTCAATAAACGATATGTACGTCATTCTTCAAATACAATACCTATTTATTTTATGTGCAACTTAATAATAATAATATTCATAATAATATAAATATATTGAAATGTGTGCTGGGGTGCAGTGGATATCGCCCTCGAAAGGAGAAATCAGAGAGCCGAGTTCGAATTCCAGTTGAATACTTTGCATTCACTTACTTGCAGATACCCTTGGGAAAGGTATTAATCTGTATTTTCCCCAGCCATGGGTTAAATAACAGGACATACTGGGTTCTATAGTCTTGTTTTGCAAACAGTTTATCACAGAAAGTAATCTTCTGCCTCTTTCTAAACATGATCATTCAAGCTTTTATCTCATATGGAATTAACTGATTGACTGAATATATTTCTATATGTTCAATTGTTAAACATAGTCCAAAACCATATAGATACATTTAAATATATCCGAAGAATTTTACAAAGGTCTAATTATTTCGCGCTGTGTGTCAAGACATTGCTCAAATTCTTTATGAATTCGCTTGGTAATATACTCACCAATGATGAATAATTTCCTGTTATTATTTTGAAATAATTGAAGCCCTGTAGTTTATTTTAGAATAAAGCCTCAAGGCGTCGATAGGGGTTATATCTTATAAACATTGTAACCAGAAATCTCATCCAGCACTTACAATCTATAGTAACGCTATACACACCCTTTACATTTAACGTTTAAACTGTGATATATTATATTCCATAAATCACACTTTTCACGGATGTTTTCGTGAGACAGTAAAGATCTATGATTACTTTATGCTTTTTTTACTTTTTTGTAAACCATAAAGTCTCCCCTTTCTCTACTCTGAATTGTCCTTGAAAAGCATTTGCTTTTCTGGACAATGTAAAAATGAAAATTTTGTCATATAACATCTATTTTGGGCCGAAATCAGTGTTTATAAAATTATTACAATTGATACTATTCCAGTAAAGAGCTGGTATAGACAACTGAAGTTCCTGGGACATGCAATGAGGAAGGAGAGCCTGGAGAACATGATACTGACTGGACAGATAGAAGGAAGGAGAGACAAAGGAAGGCAGCGGATAACATATTTGCAGGGATTGATCAGGTGGATGACGGAACGGGGGTTGCCAGGAGCAACAGGAGCAAACATACTAAGAGCCACAAGGGATAGAGAGACTTGGAGAGCCATGATCGCCTATGTCCTGAAGGGACAGGGCACATAGAAGAAGAAGAAGAATATAAATCTAACGAAGAGAAAACTCATATCTATAGAGCATATAGTTAAATCAGTATTGCCAAATGACAATGATCTGTATTTCTGCCTGTAAATTCGCTACTGAAATGCCTGAGCAATTTTCTTTCCCATAATTCTCACAGAAATAAATGAGCAACTAAGCACTGGTAGTAACTTAGTATTCATGATCCACCCGTGCATTGAATACTGCTGCCACAACTGGTAGGGTGCCCCACTATTCACCTCGGGGTTCTTGACAAAATCCAACGGAGAATCTGTAATATGATCGATACCGACGTAGCAGCTCGACTGCAGTCGCAATCTCACCGGCGTGACGTCGTTTCCCTGTGCCTCTTCTATAAATATGTTCACGTCTTCTGCTCCAATGAACTTAGATCACTAGTCCCCCCTAAGTAAGAACTTGCACTAGCTACTAGATTGGCAACAAGGTCCCACCCGTTTACAGTGAAACCGATAAAATGTAACTGCAATTTCTACTCTAACAGCTTCTTCTCACGCACTTCCAACCTGTGGAATTTTCTTCCATATACTTGTTTCCCCGTCATCAACAATCTCCAGGAATTTAAATGTAAGGTCAATAGACATCTCATATCTCACTAACTTACATCCATTCTCTCAAGCTCTTTTTTCATCTACTCTACCCCCATCCTCTCTATTCTTATCCTTCTATTACCCTCCTCCTGACATTTCCTATAACTAACCCCTCTTTCTCATCATTTTCCCTCTATGTAACCCCCATGCACAACAGTGACATTAGAAAGCCTTGCTTGGGGTTAGATGTAAAAAAAAACATCTCACGATATTTGCATTTAAATGTATGAGCCAGAGAATGATAAGAACAAGCTGAAAATATTGATAACTCGACTCATACTATATAAATTTAATTTATACGACAAGAAGAGCTGAATGAAATTTGGAGACTACAAAGATTGATATTGTTCAAATTTGTACATAAGTCTATAACTTAAAAAATCCTACGTGAGTATATTTTAAAGAAAATAATATAAGACCTGTTTCAAGTCAGAAATAAGTGAACTTAAAGGTACCAGATATTACATCTAAAAGACAAGTCATGGATTGACAACATTGTCAAGTCACCCAAAATCCTGAGAATTTAGCTTCACGTCTTCATCACTTCGTGTATATAAAAGGTGTTCCTAAAATAATATATTAGAAAAGAGAAGCTAATCATACAAGTATAAGAAATCAGATGAAACTATTCAAAAAGATGGATACACATATCCTGATTCAAAGGAATGATATTATAATTTAAGTAATGTCTAGCTTGGTCAGTACCTATATTGGCGAAATGTTTGGAAAATAGGCTTCTTTAATCATGGATGCGCGTGTGGTATAATTTATAATGGCTTCTTTGGCCACATATGGTTTAATTATTAATACTTGTGCCCCTAAAACCATTATTATGGTCCCAGTTCCCACCTAAAACTTTTGGAGTCTTAAAATATTTTCTGGTTTTATATAATCTGAAAAGAATTGTTAAGCCGTAGAAAAAGAATGAAGCAATCAACAATTAATATTAAGAGAAAAATTGCATTTTGAGATAAACAATTCCCTTTTGACGAAATGAATGAATTCAGGGAATCAGTGGATTACTAGTAGTAACGAGGAGAGATTTCATTACCGTTGTTCTATCTATCTATCTATCTATCTATCTATCTATCTATCTATCTATCTATCTATCTATCTATCTATCTATCTATTAGACATGTATAACATTCCGAAGTTGTCTGGCAGCAGAGGTTGAAGATAATGCAATTTTTCATAAATTTATTCATTAGTATTTCAAGATATATTTTGGTAAAAATATCTTGAAATAAAATGCCAGTATTAATTTAAATTTTGAGCCATTTAGACGACAAGTTGCCCATAGTATCTTCTAAACTCTCAGCTAGGAACGACTAATTCCTCAGATTAGTTGATGGAAATTTGTATTGCAGATATTAACGTAACGAAATTCACCATAAATAACCTGATTTTTGTCAGTAAATATTTTGAATATCCCTATTTGTGGAAACGTTACATACATTCTCAAGGGAATAGTTATAAAAAAACGATGATAGCAAACTTTAGTGTAAATGTTTTTTTTTTCTTTTGTTTTAAGGTAGACTATGATATTTAATGTTTATTTATTTTATTTACTGTAATATATATTCAAATATTATTCAAAATTTCCCAAAAATTCCAGACGACAAATACACATTTCACTGGAGTAAACATGCAACTGAAACTCATGAATTAACTGATATTCATCATATTAATGGTGTAAAATATCTAAAATGTATTTAATTTGAATATATCATAATAATTGAAGTATATTAATATGTATAGTATCTACTTTTCCAGGCGTACTGTAATTTAACAATAGACATGACCAATAATTATTGTTATAGTTTACTGCTAATATAATTCTTTTATATGATAATTGATAGATTTATCCTCGATGTCCACTTAATAATTTCTTAGGATTTACATATCTGTTAAGGAAATACTTTTTCACAAATTTGAAAATATACTGTTCCAAAAAATAAATCTAGCGTAGGATATCTAAAGAATGATGTAATCCCTACTTTTTTTTATTTTCGTTTTCCATTATTAAATTAAATCCATGTTATAAAATATTGTGACATGCAGTAAATAATTGTGACTCTATATCAAATAACTCTCTTTTATAATGCCATTTTGATTTGTATACCCACCCTTTTCTTCCGTGTATTTGCACATTATTCCCAAAGCAGATTACGTTCGTTTCTTTGTGGTTTTCCTATTATCGGACAGTGTCCATATCATTATTGAGTTGCAATCTGGTTTCGAGAAGGGAAAGATAAAATAGACATGTAAGACTCACTCATGAGTAGAAACAGATGTCGGCTGACGTAAGCCGTTCGGCATTTTTATTTGCTTTGTCTTAATTATGTCAGAGCATTGGTCCGAATTGATTCGTCGGTTAGTAAAACACGCACATCTCCCGCTGGGAGCCTTATGAATGCGGCCTTGTTCAAAACTAGAGATTGTCCTATAAACTGACCAATATCAACCACAAAATACCAATGCCTCTTTGGGCTATTGATTTAATACAGTCTGTTTATATGGTTATCATATGAGTTAAAAATCGGCATAAAATTTTTGATGGTACTGCCTAAAATAAAGTACAACCAGCCGACTTTTACAGGGACTGTAAATTTTGTACATCCGAAGAATAATCAGCTTCAAAACAATTAGCCTGACATTCACATGATATTTTAGAAGTGTAACTCATAACAATATATAAACATCTATAATTGGAAACATATTACATGAATTTGAGCCGGATATGTAGCTGGTGTACGTAGCGTAAACACTATATGCACGGAAAGTGAATTCGGAAGGCCGAGTTCAAATTGCAATCGATTTCACTACCGTTATTCACGCTAAATATATGAATATGAAATAATACTCATGGCAAAAAATATCATGAAAGTCTGGCGTAACTGTTTTTGGTTGTCAACCAGTTTAGGAAAAGAAGAGCACCAAATTAATCGCCTTTTAGATATGAGACTCTCGCCAGTACAGATGTAATTGATAGGGAAACCACTGCATTAGTGATTCCGTGGAGCATATCTCATACTAATTTAAATATGCGCTTGATATGAGAATGACTGCTCCAATATATATACTGTATATGAAACACTTTTATATATATATATATATATATATATACACACACATATATATATATATATATATATATATATATATTCCATTTCATTCTAGAATCACTGTTCTTTGAACGATGTGTGCTGGATTTTGGCTTGACTGTTCTTATATGCTGGTCATTAATGTATTATGGTTAGTAAGGTCTATTGTCTTATTATGAAGCTTACTTTGTGTACGGTAATGGTAATATTTCAAGACATTTTAGAATCTATTGAGAAGGAAGTATTGCGGATCCGAATGTGTGTATTTCTTAATATTGTATGATGCTGTTTGTCAAAACTTTTTACTCATTTCTTAATAATTACATTAATATTTGTTGATGATTATTATTACACGTAATGGTATTCATGTGTTCAATTGTAATTTGTTAATTTTTTAAGTTTTTAGTTCATTTATTTTATAGACCAGTGGAATGGGGATGAAGTGGATGGAGAATAAAGCTTGAGGGAATGGATGCGGGTTAGTCAGATAGGAGATGTCTATTGACTTTACATATATAGTCCTGGAGATTGTTGCTGTCGAGGAAGCAAGTATATGGAAGGGAATTTCACAGGTGGGAAATGTGAGAAAAGAAGCTGTTAGAGTAGAAATTGCGGTTACATTTTATCGGTTTAAATTTAAATTGTGTGGGACCTAGTTGCTAATCTAGTAGCTCGTGTAAATTCATACATAGCGGGAACCAGTGAGCTAAGTTCATTTAAGCAGAAGCCGTTAATGTATTTAGAGAAGAGGCACGTCACGCCGGTGTGAGAGCGACTGCAGCCATGTTGACAAGTCGGTATCGATCACATTACAGATTCTTTGTTGGATTTTGCATTCATTATGATGACATTTTACAAGCTACTCGTTTTAGTTTTTCGATATTCACGTAATATATCTACATTTTGTTTCTCTCTGTATGATTTCGTGTCTAAATTGTGTGAAGATTGCGCTGAAGCACAAAACAGACAGTCACCGCTTGGTGTTGACCTCAGTGTTCATATTTATATTTCTATGTAAGTAAGCTAATGGACCGAGCATGTGAGCAAAGATGAGATGTTAAAAAGAATTTGCAAAGCAAAGGAAATGAATACTGAGCATCAGGAAAAGACAACTGAAGTTCCTGGGACATGCAATGAAGAAGGAGAGCTTGGAGAACCTGATACTGACAGGCCAGATACAGGGAAAATGAGACAGAGGAAAGCAGCCGATAACATATTTAAAGGGTCAGAGCAGGTGTATGACGGAACGGGTGTTGCGTAGTGTAGCAGGTGAAAACATAGTAAGAGCCACCACAGATTGGGAGGCGTAGAAAGCCATAATCGCCTACGTCCTGAAAGGACAGGGTACATAATAGAAGAAGAATCCCAGTCTCAGATTTTACCTCCAAAATATTTCATACCTTGAAATTATATTTTATTATATATATATATATATATATATATATATATATATATATATATATATATATATTAATGTGTGTGTGCATGTTTGTGTTTGTGTGTGTGTTTGCGTGGTGTGTGTTTGTGTGTGTGCGAGTGCGAGTGCGCGTGTGCGTGCAGTGCTCACATCTATGTACACGAGTGAACCCCACATATGTAACAGATAAATTCAAAGAGGATTCAAGTTTAGAGGGCGAAAATAAGAGTAAGATATTTTCCAGATAAATGTCATATTCTTTTATACACCTGTCTAGACGAAGTTGACATTTTCACAAATATGTATTCCTCTTTGATATGTCTTCTAAAGTAGCTGACTATCTACATTAAGAGTAACAACTTCTGTCCCATTTATTCTCGTAAATATCAAGCATTTCTAATTCAGACTTATAGGTAGAAATGTAATTCTATCGCATACGACTGGAGTTAAATGTTTACTTTTCAGATTTTATTGTATTTGTGCCTGTTTTCGATTGAGTTATGTATAAAAAAAAATAGACAATCATGTTTGAAAGCTGGAATTAGTCGTAAAAAGTTAGTGAATATTTTATATCTCCATATTTTAATGCTTTTAATCTTAATTATTTAAAATTGAACCATAGGATTGCTTAATTTGAAACACATGATTCTTTAAGATTATATCTTATTATTATTTATTCATTATTCATATTTTCTATTTTTAATTTTAGCGAACTACTAACTAGTTTCTGTGCTTCTTCACTGTTGATTTGACAGGTAGAATTGGATTTGAATACTTACCGGTTTTCAATTGTGTACACTCATATCGTCAGTACGATTCATCTCTATGCAGCGAACGAGAATTTGTTGATCCATAGCATTATATTAGACAATCTCGCTTATCCTCCATCATCTATCACTGTATATCAAACCAATATCACAGTCTGTTGATTATTGTCTATCTGGGCAACTGGAGAGATGATCTCTGCGTCAGGTTTTTTAAATTGTCTTGTCTAGGTCATAGCCATTATCCTGTCTGCCTAGTTCAGGAAGTACCTGACGATAACCCCTCGTCGGCAATGATTTCATAATCATAGAAGTGCGCAAGACATTCCAACATGTCGATCTATGGAATGATCTTTAATTTGACATTCTAGATATAAATATATTCATTTCTTGGGAATGATTTATTTTTTGTATTTTATTAATGTTCATACAGTTTTCCTGATGCAAACGATTTGCGGTTACATATCTAGCTTAATCGATTGTAATAGATACAGTTCGATTTTAACTACATCCGCTCTGTCTGTGACTCTTTTACTAATTAAGCAAACCGACGTAAATTTATCGGCCGCCTAGTTTCGTAGTGGTTTTAACTATCGTGTCTTCTATGCTATTGTTTTTACTTCGATTTTCCCAAGGCGTCTTCTGTTGTAGTTCTTGCTTCATGGTAAGCAGTGTTTAGTGATATTCGAAATCATTGTCTTTTCATTATTCTTTCTTTTACCTTCTAACGTTTTCTGTTTTCTTTCTTTTGTCTTTGTAAAGTGTTTGTTTTTTTAAACATGTCTCGTTTATTCCTTATTTACTGCTTCATTTCTTTTCAGAAAATACGTCATTATCATTTTTTCTCATTTTGTACAATCTTCCTTCTTTATTTATTCATGATTTATTTATTTTTATCTGCATTATATATTTGCCTTCCATGAAAAGATCAATAGTTTTGCTCAAATCATTTTTTGCAGTTGTCCCATCATTCAGTCATCATTGATCTTATTGTCTTTTTAACATTTGCTCAAAAAAATATACTCTATTTTAGTTTTTTTTCTTCTGTCTTAAATTGATCCATTCCCTATGTATTTCAGCCCTAATCAATATTTAATCACATCATCAAATAGCCTCCATTTTGTTTTGATCTAATTTACCTCTATTTATTTTTTCATCACGACTTGTATGTCTGAATGCCATTCATCAACATTTTTCTGTTCTTTATTGTCCCGTTTGACTCTTCTTTTTCACCTTGCCAATACATCTGCATTCAGTGAGGGTGTAGAAGCAAAGAGGATATAAGTTGATAACTGAAAGAAAGCTAAAAGTTGATCAATTTTCTTTGTTTAATAGTTTTATTATGTAGGCAAGAAAAGAAAAATATACATTTAAAATATTCAAGAATAGAAAGTTTTATTTATATCTATTAATCTTATTTTATACATATCCAAATGGAAACAGTGAGATTTTATTATGTATATCTTCAGAATTCCTTAAATTCTGTATTAGGAATTATTTTTACTTGACGTAGAAAACTGGTTTCGTGTCTCGACGAAAAAATCACAGCGATGAAACAAAACGCAAGTTGTATAATTAATATATTTTTCTTTATGTTTTACATTAAGAAATTGTGGTTAGTAGTTTTTTTTATTCAAATGAATGTCAAATCCGGTAACGTTGATAATAATTTACACGAAATGCTTTGGTTATTCTTACATATGTTTATAACAAATAGGTGTTCATAAATAAAGGAAGCAAATTTTTTTCTCATAGTAATCATTTGTTTTATTTATTTGATCTAGGAAATGATGGGGATGATCGTATTTAAAAGGGATTGCACATGGTTATTTGTTTTAATCATTGTGTTTTACTTGTTATCACCCTATTATAGAAAACGACATGAATAGAACCTGTGTGTCTCTTTCTAGGAGAATCCTCACATTTTCCGAAGTGCTTAAACACTAGGTGACAATGAGCATCACAGAGGAGATACATTTCGTTATTCTCTTTAAGTGAAGCCCACTTCACATTCAGCTATTTTTCACAAAAAAGGCTTTATTGTTGTCTGTTATATGTACGGATGTCCACTATAATAATCATTGAACTAATAAAATTGATATAATAAGAATAAAGTCAATAGAGTAAGTATATATATATATATATATATATATATATATATATATATATATATATATATATATATATATATATATATATATATATATATATATATATATATATATATATATAGCCCAGTGGATATAATCGTTTATTAGTTCAACTGACGTGACCCAAAAGATTGTGAGTTCAATACCTGGATAAAGCAGTGGTTAACAAATACTTCAGAAACCTTGGAGAGAGATGAGGACAAGTGTCCGAAAATTGTTAATTATATATAACTGGAGAAGGGCACGGAAAATAATTATTCTTACATTAACATTTTCCCCCTAAATGAAGCCCAGTAGATCACTAACCGAACGGAACGGAAGAACTGAAATGTAATATTATAATGCTTTGTTCACATTCACAGCGATACACTTATGTACTACGAAATACTCAAAAATATATATATATAAACAGAAATACTGTTATTTCCATCGAGAGAAACGAGATATACAAGAAAACAGTGCGAGAAACCGTGAACGTATTGCTTAAATCTATATTAATTTACAATTAATTACATATCGAAATACGTTTGTATTTCTGGTGATCAAAATATCGTGTACATATAGATAAGTGGTGAGCAGGTCATAAAGTGCACATGCGTGATTATTTATACGTTGTTTTTTCACATTGGCATGTTAAATTATTTTCGTTTTAGTCGTCAGTCAAATCTACCAAAATCAAAATTATGACACGCCCATGATAGAGGAAGAAATATTTATAAAAATAATACAAGCCTCCCTAAAAAACGAATATGAAGCACCTAAGACCCACGCACAAACACACCAAAATCAAGCCTGCTAAAATAAATAAACGAATAAAAATTTCTCTAACCGGTTGCAAAAAACAAAACAAAAATAGTATTCCAAAAACAACAAAAAGAACTAAATAACCAGTAGCGTAGAATTAAATAAAAATCTGTGAAAACAAATTTAAAGTATAAATACGCAACCAAATTTTACAAGTCAGTGTAAATAAAATGTATTGCCAACGAATAGTGAAGGGCAAATAAAACGGAAGAGATTTAAAGTGAGAGCAAGCAAACAAGCACGGATTGGAAATTTCGGACCGGCTCACCACTTATCTATATATACACAATATTTTGGCCATCAGACAAAGAGACGATCCTGATACGTAAAGTTGAAGCGAGATAAATTTAGCCTAGAGACACGTGTAGCGACACAAATGGGCAATTAATATATGATGCAAAAACAAGGAATATTAATAAGAATAACAAATATAAATCTACACTTTAAACAAAACGTTTAAGGATTCTCGCACTATTATATATATATATATATATATATATATATATATATATATATATATATATATATAGTTGTGTGTATATATCACTCATTCAGTAATGAATTAGAACACTCTGGCTATTGGCCGTATATAATGATAATATACACGCTAAAAGTATGCCTTCTTCTACCGAGCGCCCATAGCCCAGTGGTAGAATCGCCGACTGACGACAATTCGGTCGCGTTTCAATCCTGGGTTAAAAGCAATCGGAGTCTAACCGTACTGATTGGCTGTGATACAGAGAAACAGATCTGTCTGCGGATGACTATATATATATATATATATATATATATGAAGGGTTTGTATATAAGTATCCCACGTGGGAAACCATATATCAGCAAAGGAAAGCAATGTAAAACGGGACAAAGAGAAAGTTTACATATATAATTTTGGATACTTCTGACCTGGAGAATTTATATTTAGAACTGATTTTAATGAGATGCTTTCATCTATGTCCTAAAGGGAAACGGCTCCGGGAGTTTGTAAGCCGCTGGGTGTGGGTAGATTTTGCCTCAGCCTGGCCTAATATGCACACACTGATAGGAAGCAACCTTTTCCTTTAGTCGCTTTCCAAGAGCTGAATAAATCTGCTGCCTTGTTCATGTGACCCACGTGACTTATCGCCACGAAATGAAATATGCTCTAGTGTATCGCCTAATCTGTTACTCGAACTTGCCATGACTAGTCATTTTATTTTGTATTTTTGCTGCTATAACAGAAATGTGGAAACTTAATTTATGCAGACTAAAATATCAACTAGAATAAACGTGAAATATATATTAAAAATACTGGCCGATTGAAACAATATCCCTTCAATAGCACAAAATATTATCATTCCATGTTAGAATAATGCAAAATTTTATATGAAACATACGGGTTAAATAAAGAAAAACAAATCACTATATGTAAATATGGCTGGACAATCTAAAAACTTTCAGATCTGGAGGTTTTGAAGAAAATGGTGTGTGTCTATTTCATAATATATAATCCAGAAAGGCTTGTTCCTCTTTTTTATCGAATGTATTTTGCGTTGCTCACTCTTGCATTAAAAGTTTTAATGTCACTTCAGAATCATGAATGGTCCTTCGTATGCGGTAATTGTGCATTTAGCTTGTCTGAATCGTGCACTATTTCAAAGTCATTTTTCAGGACATGGCGTTTAGAAAATTTCAACATACAAGTCCTAAAGAAAATAAAGATTCTGAAGCTGATTTTTATTTTGTTTTTCCAGAAATTACTATTGGTCTGTGCATATGACTTTAGCGGAAAAGTATTAATGTCAAGGGACTTGTCATTTGCAAAATATTTAATGCAATATTGGTTTCCACTGAACGTGGATGTACTTCGCCTGTAGAAGAGGTGTCAACAACGAGGTACAAATGCTTGCTTCATATATATATATATATATATATATATATATATATATATATGTGTGTGTGTGTGTGTGTGTGTGTGTGTGTGTGTGTGTGTGTGTGTGTGTGTGTGTGTCTGTCTGTCTATCTGTCTGGCTGTCTCTCTGCCTGTGTGTCTGTGTGTGCGTACGTGTGAAAAATAGCATAAAGAACAAAAAACTTATTGGGCAAGGCCTGGTGAATACTTGTGCAAAAATCGGATTAAATATTAGCCAAATTTACTTCCGGTAATGCTGTGTGGTTAAGTAATTAAAATTAATGACCCCAATTGAGGCTTGCACCCACGTGTTATACATCATAACGAAAAGTGTGTAGATGAACTTCATGGCGTAGGATGAATGCTCTTCTTTGTAAGGCACTAAAATCAAACCCAGCAAGAGAATGGCAATGTTGAATATTTGGGTTAGCACAAGAACAAATACCATAAAATACATTAAACTGTTTTCTTTCATAAATTGTGTATATAATAGCGGGATTAATGTCAATAAACGGCGGCCTGGCGAATAAACGTACGCTTATAGCTGTGAATTTTTAACTGTCGTACCTAAAAGCAGCATAGAGAGGTGCCCCATACATTTGAATTATTTTATAATAGAAAGTGTACACACGGCTAGAAAAAGATTTCCAAATGAAAATATTGAAAAGTTTCCAAAAAATACGATATTTAAAAAGTTATTAAAAACAACACCTAAATGTTCGTTAGTAAAAAAAATAAATGTTGTATTTAACTGTGCAATAGGCATTTACAATTAAAAAAAGAAAAAAAAAGAAATGGAAATATTTAGCTTTTTAGATTGTTAGACAAATACGTGTTTTTTTAGGTGTTAAGAATTTCTTTATCTACCTTTCCGTTCCGATACTTACCTTTAGGAAAAAATGATGTCTTTAAAAAATTTGTTAATTGATACGTTCTGAACAGGAATTTACGAGTTTTATGAAAGAAAAGAGAATTTCTCTTTTGATTACGTCAAGGTTAACAATTTAACACGAGTAGAGCTCGGGAAGGATGAGTTATTCTCCCATTTATTTTTCCACCACTATGGCCATTGACATATTCGTTATATAAAATGCGAGACAAACTTATATTACGAGATACACAGAACTATATATATATATATATATATATATATATATATACAAGTATCCTCCGTGGAGAATTACACGGGAAAGCAAAATATAAGAAGAAACGAAAAGAAAAATCTGATAAATTATATATATATATATATATATAAAGAAAAAAAGAAAGAGAGAGAGAGAGAATAAGAGAGAGATTTCTGTTCTGCAGAAACCATTTTTATTACTTCAGATTTAAACGGGACGAATTCATTTATTTCCCCAAGGGAAATATGACCATGAGTTTGTAAACTGCAAGTTGGTGGGTTGATTTTGCCTCAGTCTAGGCCATTTGGTGCTGAATAAAAGGAAGCAGAATTTTCATTTGATTGCTCTCTACAAATTGAAAAACTGATGCCAGCTTGCTCATTGAATGCAGTATCGTCACGAAACTGATGCCATATGACCCACATGCCTTATTTCCATGAGACTGAGATAATTATCTTTTGTATCCATATATATATATATATATATATATATAAATTAAAGAAAATAATATAAATAATATTTACTAATGGAAGAAAATTCCACAGTGGGAAATTTGCTTTAAAAATCCTCAATACAATATTAGAGCGTAAATATATGATTATACTATAATAACAATAATAATAATAATAATAATAATAATAATAATAATAATAATAATAAATAGCCAAAGAACTTCAAGAAATGGTTGACGATCCCACTAAAATTCCTGCATGGATGACCAAAGGAATTACATTTCTTCTACCCAAGAATGGTGACACAAACAACCCGAAAAACTACAGACCAATTACATGTCTTCCGACAACATATAAACTACTAACATCTATTTTAACAAAACAGACATATTTATTCTTAGAAAGAAATGACATGATACCGCTTGAACAAAAAGGGTGCAAACGTGGCTGTTATGGTTGTAAAGACCAATTGCTGATTAACAAAATGATCATGGAAAACTGCTACAGTACAAAGAAAAATGTTAGTACTGCCTGGATAGACTACCGAAAAGCATTCGATAGTGTGCCACATGACTGGATTTTAAAGACTTTAAATATATACAAGATATCGCCCGTCATCATCAATTTCATCAAACAGTGCATGTCTATATGGAAAACAACCCTTTACCTCAATCATATAAATGGAACCTATAAGTCTGATGAAATAAACATCAAAAGAGGTATATTTCAAGGTGATTCTTTATCTCCCTTACTATTCTGCATATCATTAATAGCACTAACCAGTCAACTTAATAAGACAGAATGTGGTTATAAAATAGGCCAAAAGAAAATAAGCCATCTATTTTACATGGATGACTTAAAGTTATATGCTAAGAATGATAATGAGCTGGAAGGTCTTCTGCAAACTGTAAAATGCTTCAGCGAAGACATTGGAATGAAATTTAATTTGAATAAATGTGCTAAAGCTACAGTTTTACGTGGATCAATACAAGAAACATCCTCAATTAGCCTAGACCCTGCTGTAACAATAAAAGAATTGAAACCAGAAGAAGCTTATAAATACCTAGGTGTAAATGAGAGCGAAAACATTCACCATAAAAAGATGAAAGAAATAGTGCGTAAAGAGTACTATAGAAGGCTACGAATGATATTAAAAACTGAATTAAATTCACAGAACAGAGTTATGGCCATTAATAGCCTTGCAATCCCAGTTGTCCAATATAGCTTCAACATCTTCAACTGGACTCTAAACGACATCAGGCGAATGGATGCTAAAACAAGAAAGCTTCTTTCTAAGCATAAGATGCATCATCCAAAGGCTGATGTAGACCGTCTATACATACCTCGTAAAGAAGGTGGAAGGGGTCTTATTCAGCTGGAATTGTCATACAAGACAACAACTATTGGCTTACTAACATACATAGAAACAACAAAGGATTGGATGATACAATTAGTAAGGCAACATGAAGAAAGAAAGATAAAATACTCAATAATAAAAGAAGGCAGTAAATACAAACAAGATTTGCAGTTAGTAGATTCTGCAGAAAAGCAAAACAGAAGCCAAGAACCAACTATTGCGGCAAAAAATATGAAAATGAAAGCCAAAGATAAAGCTCTTGAAAAGACGAAACAGCGCTGGCAAGACAAACCTCTGCATGGCCAATATCCAGTACGTGCCAATAAATCCAATGTTGACAAAGTTAATACTCATCGATGGTTACGTGCATCTGGATTAAAGTCTGAAACTGAAGGATTTATACTTGCAGCACAAGACCAAAATCTTTTCACGAGAAACTTTCAGGCAAATATTATGCATAATAATATGGATCCAAAATGCAGGTTTTGTGATAAACACCAAGAAACAATAGACCACCTAATCTCAGGCTGTTCTGTGCTTGCCCCAAACGAATATAAAAATCGCCACGATAGAGTTGGGAAATATTTACATTGGGCAATGTGCAAACATTATGGAAAAGCTGTAAACAAACACTGGTATGAACATCACCCAGCACCGGTTACAGAAATAGAAGATGTAACCATTCTATGGGATTACACCATCTACACAGACAGAAAAATTGAAGCAAACAGGCCAGACATTATTGTTAAAAACCAGAAGGAGAAAACTTGTCTATTAATTGATATGGCTTGTCCAGTGGATTGTAACATAGCAATCAAGGAATTCGAAAAACTGTCAAAATATAAAGACCTGGAAATTGAAATAGAAAAAATGTGGAAATTGAAAACAAGAGTTGTGCCAGTGATAGTAGGTTCACTTGGAATGATAAAAAATGGAACAAAACAAAACATTGAAAGAATCCTGGAAACCCCAGCTTAAGATATATACAAAAAATTGTCTTATTAAGTACAGCCCACACACTAAGGAAAACTTTATCTATGTAATGCTGGGGATGATAGGGAAGATAGAAAAACAAGAAATGGAGCCATAACAACACGCCACTACCTGCCTTAGGTCTCCCCACAGATTTGGTTGGTAGTGAGACCAAAGCAGAAATCGAAATATGATGAAAAATGACATAATAATAATAATAATAATGCCATAGTACAACTTCATACCTATAAAGTATCTTTTTAAAGCGCCATAATCAAGGAGTAAAATGGTGACCAATTAATTTGTAATATATAGATTCGTGATTTAATATTATTATAACATATAACTGACGTAATAAAACAAGGTCACACAATGACATGAATTATGTTGAGTGGGAAGAAATAACATCTCAAAATATAGTGTGTGTACAATTTCACAGACGGAAGTTTTGCGAGTGTTTTGCAGCACAAATCCAGACATATCAAATATTAAACCGGAAGAAGATAACATGAAAAAGAAAAAAAGGAACAAAGAGAAAAAGAGAAGACGAATTCAAACGTTGAAAAGGTAAATTAAAAAAAAGAAAAAAATTAAAAACTCAAAACTAACAGAAAATTAAGAACAAAACAACTTCAATATATACTTAAGGTTATTTGTACAAATAAAATCATAATAGGAATTAAAAACTTACAGGTTCAATATGATAAGAGATATTTTGAAAAAATATAACGGGATTATCATAAGTACAATTGAGATAAAAATATTAATTTAAACAATTAGCCAAAGCTGTTATTTTTAATAAGTCGATATGTTAAAAAATAATAGTAATTAAAAAATGTCATTTTATTAAGGTAATATTTTAAAAATTATAAGTGGATTTTTTATAATTATAATTTATAATTTTTATAATTTTTTATAATATATTATTTTTATAATTTTATTATTAAAAAACAACATAAAATATAAATAATCCAGTTAAATACGTTAATTTTTTAAAGTAATAAATTTAAATTATATGAAAGTATTGCATGAAATTTGAGATAATTTCAGTTATATTTAAGGATATGAAACATTTTATGATTCCAAAAATTATTTATTTCATTAAGTTGGTTAAATAATTCAGTTGTTTGGAATAATTTATGGATATATTCTTGTAAGTAAAAGAAAAATTTAATGTAAAGTTTTACGTTTCTAGCTTTAATTAATGTTTTCTGTTTAACTGTAAGAGTTTCATTTGCATCATTCAATTGCCAGTATTATTTAGAGAGAGAAATGCTATTATCGCATGTGTGATTATTGAAAGATAAAGTAAGCTGGTAAAAATCGACACATAAATTTAGTAATTTAGTTGTTGTAACACTGAAACATCATTGCTTTTCAGTTGCAGTATGTAATTATTGTAATAATAATTAATCTATCTATCTATCTATCTATCTATCTATCTATCTATCTATCTATCTATCTATCTATCTATCTATCTATCTATCTCTCTCTCTCTCTCTCTCTATATATATATATATATATATATATATTTATAGTCCCTTTGAGAAGTATTAGAATGCAAATTTCAATTCCTTCGTTGTATATTTTACTGAAGATATTTGCGTTTGAGATTAAAAAGTTAATATCAGACGAGAGTTCAGATTTTCACCTTTGATTTTGTTGTCTTAATATTTAGATGTTGTAAACAGCGTAGTGTATATTGCTATGTGTATCAGTCACCCTATTCTTAGTTGTCAAAAATAAAGGAACAGATTGTCTTAACGTAAATAACATTTAACATTTTGTTGGATAAATCTTGCTAGAAATAACTTCATCAATCCTGTGATACTTTCTCCTCGCCCTACGATAGCACTATTCATTTTTTATGCTTTTCCGTCATTTTAACGCAGCCTCTTTTAGCTGGTTACAGCGGAAGATTCTTCTTCAGTCTTCTCTTCAAGAGAGGAAAAGCATGATCTACTGTGTTGTAGTTCTCTTGATTGACTTAGTCAATCTAAAACTGTACACATTTTTCTCATCAAGAACTATTTTTCTGCATGATAAACTTCTACCCAAATATTTTAGATTCATTTTTCTTGAAACTGACATACATAATATTTCTTTAGACATTATACTACTGAATTCATTTTGATGCTAGTATCATGAGTTCCATCAACAATATATATGAATGAATATGTTCAGGTCGCAACCATGAAAGGTTAAACCAAGACCTTGCCGAATCATGCATCACAGATTAGCTTGTCTGCTTTGGATCATGAGCAGATCCTTTATTTCTCCATGTTTTGGCCTTCTCGTCTTTAATAGAGATTAATTTTATCATCAGTATATAAACTTTCTTCCAGAACTTAATTCGTTCATCACCTGTAATTCCTATTAAATTACTATCTGGCCTTCTCATTCTTCCTGCTGATGTGCGGATTCCATCTTGTATGACCTCTATATTCCATCTTGTTGTATGGCCTCTATATTGCATCTTGTTGTATGGCCTCTATATTGCAGCTTGTTGTATGGCCTCTATATTCCATCTTGTTGTATGGCCTCTATATTGCATCTTGTTGTATGGCCTCTATATTGCATCTTGTTGTATGGCCTCTATATTGCAGCTTGTTGTATGGCCTCTATATTCCATCTTGTTGTATGGCCTCTATATTGCATCTTGTTGTATGGCCTCTATATTGCATCTTGTTGTATGGCCTCTATATTGCAGCTTGTTGTATGGCCTCTATATTCCATCTTGTTGTATGGCCTCTATATTGCATCTTGTTGTATGGCCTCTATATTGCATCTTGTTGTATGGCCTCTATATTCCATCTTGTTGTATGGCCTCTATATTCCATCTTGTTGTATGGCCTCTATATTGCATCTTGTTGTATGGCCTCTATATTGCATCTTGTTGTATGGCCTCTATATTCCATCTTGTTGTATGGCCTCTATATTGCATCTTGTTGTATGGCCTCTATATTGCATCTTGTTGTATATTTCTGCTCTCAAGGTTTTCTTACCCCTACACTGTTGACTTTGTTGCTCATGACACTGATCGTTTTTTTGGGCATTCTCCTTAAAGCTCCAGCGATATTTTTGTCAGCAACTGCTGTTTTTTTCTCCTTGGTTGACCTGTTCTATACCTGCTGCTCAGTACACCAGTTGGTCCTTTCTTTTTCTGGAAAGTCCAAATTGTTGTTTAGGCTATGCTCAATGTTTATCTCTGATATATTTTCTACTTTTGTCTGCTAAAAAATGGATTGCTTTTCTCCCATAGACAATTCTCTCTTTTTTATGTTGGTTCATTAATTGTTAACTGGAATTACGGTTTATTTTAGGTGAAACTCAAAACTAAAACCAAGTGTAGTCATTCAAAGATATTTAATGTTTAATTAATCAATTAATAGTTCAACATCTTGGCAACAAGAAACACAATTTCCACTAGTTTTACTTAGAAAATGAATAGATTCAAACAAAGTATGGTATATTCTAAGTAGATTATCACATCTCAATTTAACTAATCTGAAAAACTTATATCTATATTTTGTGGTGTACTGAATCTCTATGATTTAAATAGTTACTTATTTCTTAGCAAGGATTGGATACAGTTATGACAAATATGTACAAATTAATACTTTTCTTATTTAGATGATTTTATTTACCAGAGGATGGAGATTCGAACATTTCGTCGAATAGTACAAACTAGTCTTTTCAAATATAACAGATACATTTATCGATGGGAAATGCACATAATCCGTAAGAAAATACTAAATTTAAAATAATGATACTAATTGATATTTTGAGAAATAAGATACTATCGTTTTTGTCTATAGTCACAGAAATGAGATTTACAACTACAATATTTCTAAGGAAAAGACAAAAAAAACCAATATTTTAAATATAGTAACGTCTGAAGACAGCTAAATTATTGTACGATAGTGTAAGGTAAGTTGGTATTGATTTGACGGTAGTAGGAGTTAAATTTTTATTTGGGATGCAAAGAATAGTAATATAGCAGCCCCTGCAGACTGTAACGTAATATTTGAGATCTTCAAAAATATCAAAATACAATAGAAATCTCAAAATGTAGCACATGAAAAGATAAATATTTCCGGGTGGTTTAGAAAAGGTTCCAATAGACACTTTGAAGTGATTCTTGGTAGCCCATGCCTTAAAGAAATATAAAAAGTTTTACTTTCAAGTACAGTCCACACCTTACGGCTCTTCACCTCTGTAAAATATATATTATGATTTGTTATTTATTTTTCCTAAATTTACTCGGTGGAAAATATTGTGATACCGTTTCTGGCCTTAGGTCTCTCGTTGAGCCGCGGAAGGCAATGATTATATATTAAAATCAAAGGAAATAAAATAATAGCGATCCTTGAACGGACTGATTATATTATTTCGGCTATTAAACCCGCGGATATTAAAACTGTATTAATAAATATTTAATAATGCTACATTAATAAAACATGCTAAAAAATTATCAGGAGGAAATACTGAAAATTTCAAAAACGGTTAAAGAATATTCTTAAAAATATTTCATATGTAAACTACTTTCGTCCAAACGTGGTGGCATGAATATAACGAAAGGTTAATTAAGATTTATACATTTTTAATATATCTTACAACTGAACGGTCCGAGAGAATTAAGATGAACATATTTTCCTTAATTTTTCTAGCGTGTGTGATATCATTCCATTAAGGTTAGCTGAGTTTCAATCGATTTTTCACGTTGATTACCCGTCAAGACATTTTTTACATAAGACAAGCAATGGTGTAAAAATTTAAAAAAATATGTTTTAGAGTTTGAATACTTTATCTAAATATAACATGATAAAGACAGCCGTATTGTAGAAATATCTTAAAAATTATTAAACATTCTATATTTTATTTTTATTTTTATAATCCTACTCTTCTTAAATATTGGAAGTGATTCATTAATGGTTTTGTTTAATAAAAATAACAATCATTAATACTAGTACTTATTAATCTTATTATAATATTACTTTATAGCGGGTATCTCTTATTCCTTTTCTAGTTGTAGTAAGATTCCGTAGCAGGTTAACGGATTTGGCCTTGTGGACGTATAGCCCACTATAATTCATAAAATGATTATAAATTCAAGAAAGGCAATTTTGAGTATAAAATAACATTTATACATATATACATAGTAATTATGTTTTACAATTAAAACAATACTTGAAATAAAAGTCCAACGGGGGTAAAAGAGTTCATGGCAAAATAATAATGAGCTGAAAGAGATAAAAGGCTTAAGAATGTGGAAGCGGAGATATATGATTGAATGTTCATTTTGAAGTTGCCGATTCTAAGGTCAGCGTGTCAGTAAGTTGGTTTGTGTGGAATGTTTTTGAAAAGGTCGGTTAGTACTTTTGAGACCTGGAGGTGGAACAGATCAGCATAGTACTTATGAGACAAGGAAGAAAGAAAGAGGCAAGTATAGTAGCCGCTCGACTTAGGTTAAGGGAGAAACTAATTACACTCTTTTCCTCAAGTCCTGACTGTGTGACGAAGCGTCTATGTCTTCGCTTTTTATATCGGCATTTTGGATCAAACGCAGCTAGTTTCGAATTTCATCCTTGTATTTGATTCCGGGATTCTCATTGGCTGGTAAATAAAAATGGTAATTTGATATTTGATTAATTTTTATTTTTCAACCGGAACATCTGCGCGAATCCACTTGCGAAGGGGTGATTTTTATTCATTCGATTTCTGGTCGGCATAGAGCCAACATCCGGATTGCTCGCTTTTGCTCGGTCGGTGGTATCCCCACAAATTCTATTATCATTATTATTAATACTACTAATGATAATATTAAAATTAATTATCATTATTATTATTAGTAGTAGTAGTAGTAGCAGTAGTAATAGTAGTATTACTATTATTATCAGCCAAGTGCAGCGAATTAAGTCATTTGTCAACAACCAATCCAAGCTTTTCGGAGAATAGAATAAAGATGGCTACTCATAAGTGTGAGACATCAGATCGAAAAGAAGCAAAACTATCTTTAGTAAAATTGTTAGGTTAAAGAAGAAGGCATTAAAACTGATGCAAAATCGCTACAATGTTCAGTGAAAAAATCTATCAGACGAGGAAGCAAAAAATAAGTGTTATTACAAATGAAAAGTTGAGGAAAGTGATGCATAGTACAGGGAACTGAATATTACCTGGTTCTGACTATGTACAAAGATACTAGATTAGGCGTCTTGAAAGCTAGCATGAGAATCTACGTGAAAACTTACGTTTTTGTGGAGAAAGTCGTAATATTCCACAATGAATAACTCTTGATAACTAATGCAAACTAACAAGAGTAAAGGGAGGCTAGCAATTACAATATATAAAAGATTTGCCTACCATAAGTTTGGAAGATTTTTACGGGTGTGTCAATGCAGAGGAAATTAATGATCATTTCAAGGTTCAGTTATTACATAGCAAAGAGCAGAAACGTTGCAGGAATAACTCGAGTTGTGCCAATGAACACTTATTTATGGTGAAGACGTTATTCCATGAGATAAAAGTACGAAGAATAAATATAACAACGACATAGATAAACTATAAGAAAATCAATGACATGGAGCCAATTCCTAGTTTCTAAAGTGCCTTGACGTTTTGGACATTTCAAATCAAATTAAATCGTTATTGGACGCCATTATGAGATCATGGAAAGTGAAATGAAATTTTGCTGGCGAGCATCAGAAAAAGTTGACATAAAAAGCGGCATTTCCTGAAGGCAGTCACTTACAAATCTTATATTTTTCACATACAGAAGGTGGCTAGGAATTCGTTTGATTGGGCAAAATTTCGAAATCCTATTCTTCATGGAAGACCTGAAATTGTATACCAGTAATAAAAAGGTTTTAGATTCTTGAATTTGGACTCAGATTTTTTGAGTTTTAAATGAGGTTTTTGGGATTGAATTTGACATTAATACATTAGCCACATTCATTATTAAAAACTAATAAATGTTTTTTGTCGATGAAGGCATTCGTACTTGCTGTCATCGTAATTTCTTTCATTTTTCATCAATTTTGCCTTATTCATCTTCGGTTATCATTTCCCATCATGTTTTATACGTTGGTGTGTTTCATATCTTAATTCACGAAAATTAGATTTGACTGTTGAAATAATTACTTTTTCCAATGAAAGCAGGTGATTTTCTTTATATACGTCTTCTTCTTGGAGCAAATATACAAATATAACGAATATAAAGAATATTTAAATGATTACCAATTCATCTCCTAAATTAGATAAAATATATACGACAATGCTTCTGAAAAGTTTTCGCCGCGAGTCAGTTAGTAAAATAAGTCTTTCCGTGACTAAATATTTAATTAGCGAAATGGGTCTTACTGTAAACATTTTATTTTTGTCTCAGAAAGTAAGGAAATTGACAGATAAATATGTCAAATATTAAATAATTATATGAATGATATGTTATCAAAAACAAAACAAAAAACCTAGAGAAAACAACATAATATCAGCGAAGACAATATTTAAATGACCGAAACAGTATTAGAAAAAATAACTTATATATACTAAAATGACGAAAGAATTAAAATATTTTCTACGAATATAAATTGTTGACACAAAATCAAACGATGCTGAATACAAAATAAATAAATAAAAGTGAGAAATTCCCAAACAAGCATGAAATACCACAGGCTGACATAACAGAGAAATGGTTTCATAATTAAAAACTAAAAGATGAAAGGAAATCAGGTTTCCAATGGAACTGGAAATATATAAGCAATGATTAAAAGAATCGTAACAGAGATGCAAATTAGCAGCATAGCAATAAACTGCAGGGAATAACTTTTAGATAATAAAAGTGATTGGAATGAATCAAACAATCTTGTTAAAATATAATTTGTAAATAATCACAAAATTTTGGCAAATTGGACAAATATAAAAGATTTACCAATGAGATCAAAATCCAACCAGAAACACACCACACACTATTAAGTAAAGAACAAATAAAGATACCTCATAAGACTTTGAGTTCTAGACAGAGAACATTCGATCACCAAAAAATGTCATAAATGCCAAAAATAAATAGGGAATATATCAGTGACTGCATATCAGAAAATGACAAAGAATGAAAGCTAATTTTAGGGAAATAAAATCTTAATAGATCAAAATTTTAAAAATTAGATCTTGTAAATGGGACTTACGAAACATGGAATAATATGCACTTCGTGTAAAGGACAGCATGTAAAGACAGATTGTTTCTTTAGGGATAAAAATGTTTTAGTTGTGGGTGTGTAGGCCATAGAAGTTCACATTGTTGGACAAAGCAGAGAAAAGGAAAAGCAAAATCGAAAAGAAAGCTGAACGTAGTTTGGTAAAAAAAAATGAAATTGAGATGGGTAACAGAAGAAAATACCTCAATGCAAAAATAATGGACAGACTGTAAAATTATTACTCGATTCAAAAAGTGATATCTCGATAATAAATTGACAAAAATGGAAAAATTGTTTACCCACCGTTGACTAACACAGAGAAAATTGCTAGGGGACTGTCAGGAAAAAAGCTTAAGTTTAAAGGTGAATTAAACTGAAAGATTTTGTTCATGGGAAACATTCACAATTTGTATGCGCTCCCTGGTTCAGAAAACCTCTTTGATTTAGCCTGGATCGTATTTATCAACGTATGGGAATTACCGGTAAATGCTTTCTGTAACAAAATTCACGTGATGGTGAACAACGATAATACGAAGAAAACGGAAAGATTTATTATGGATTTAAAAAACAAATTCCCTCGCGTCTTTTCAGAAGGATTAAGTCTATGCAAAAAAACAGAAGTCAACTTCGAACTGAAACAAAATAAGAAACCGATTATTATACCCCAAGAGAAAAGTGCTATTTTCAGCTCTAAACACAATAAATGAGAAGTTAGAAAGGTTGGAGAAAAGTGTTGTAATTTCGAAAGTTGATTACTTAGATTAGGCGTCTCCAACCGTATACATAAAAAAGATAAACCGAAAAGTCAGAGTGTGTGCTGATTTTTCGACATGATTTTTCGACACTGTTTGATAGACAATGCGTACCCTCTACCATCTACTGAGGATATATTCATGAAATTAATCGGAGTGTTTTCATATTTGGAGTTGTCGCATTCTTAACTTTAGGTTAAAGTCAGTGGAGAATATTCGAAGTACCTGACAATAAACACGCATAAAGAAATGTTTAAACTAAATCGTTTTCCGTTTTAATTGAAGGTAGCTCCAAGCCTATTCCAGCAAATAATGGATACTATGTTGGCTAGTATAGAGTATGCAATCGCATATTTAGATGGTATTTTAATTAAAAGTGAAAACGAGGCCCAACACAATACGCATATTCGAGCAGTATTTCAGAGAATTGAGGAATACGGGTTCAAGCTGTGTGCTGAAAAATGTGAATTCTTCTTAAAGAAGATAAAATATTTAGGTCAGATCATTGACAGTAAAGGAAGAAAGCAAGTTCAAGAAAGGGCTGCGGCCATAAAATAATAGGACAGCACCTGATAAAGTGGCTAAACTACAGGTGTTCTTGAGATTAGTAAGTTAATATAGCATGTCTATCCCGAAAGTGTATGATATAAGAGCTCCTTTAAAAGAGATGTTGAAAAACGGTGAAAAGTGGATATGGTCTAAAGCATGCTCACATGCTTTAAAAAAACATAAAAGTTCTCTATTAGCAGACCTATCGTCTTTGCATTTCAAACCGAAGAGGAACATTATTGTAGCAGCAGATGCCAGTATTAAGGGACTAGTTGATGTATTGCTTCATGAATTCGAGGACGGAACTACTTATCCTATACCACATGCATCGTGAACGTTACTGCCCGCCGAACGAAATTACCGTCATAAAAGAGTTTAGCAATGAACTACACTGTGAAAACATTTCACAGGTTTCTATACGGAAGAGAGTTTATTCTGCAAACAGTTCACAAACCGCTGTTATTTTTTGGAAAAAAAGGTATACCAACTTACACATCAAATCGTCTGTAAAGTTGGGGTGTATTTCTATTGAATTATAATTTCAGGATAGAATATGTGCCTTCAAAGAAGCTAGGTCACGCCGAATGATTATCCTGAATATACGGAACCATTGAAAGAAACACTAATGGCGTCGCTAAGAGACGAAAGGGAATTGTATAATCCAATATGCAACGCAATTAGAGAACTCCCGATTACGGTAGAAGATGTGAAAAAAGCAGCCGAGAACGACCGTTTCATTAGAAACAAAATGAAAAATCAAGTCTGATTAATCTAAAAATCTAAAAAAGGAATTACTGTGTCACCGTTTTCAAACTGCGATCTATACGCATATATAGATATATATATATATCTATATAGAGTTGTAATGCTGGGTACTCTGTAAAAGAAAATTCTAAAAGCGTTTCACACTGGCCATCCAGAGATTTTGAGAATGAAATCGCTATGGAGAAGTTATACCTATTAGTCGAGGATGGAGCAAGACATAGAAAACTTGGTGAAACGGTCGAGAGGATGTCAATTGGCAGAAAGGGATCCACCGGTAAAGAGTCATCTATGGCCAAAGACAGATGTCCCATGGACGCGATTTCATATCGACTATGAAAGGCCTATTTATGGATCTTACTATTTGCTTATTGTGGACAGTTTCAGTAAGTGACCAGTAATTGTTAAGTGCAGACATCCGACTGCAAGAGATACAATAAACGCACTTAATGAAATGTTTTCATCGTTTTGATATCCCTAAAACTTCAGTTCATCATTTTCCATAGATCTCGTGACAAAACCAGTATTTCATCGAAGATCAAATGGACAGGCAGAAAAGTACGTGGATCCCTTTAAACGATCGGTAAACAAAAGTCAAGATGTGGACACCAATGAAAGAAATATTTAAAAAAATTTTCAGTATATAGGATCACACCAAACCCAAAAACGACGTCAGAATTATCGCCAGCAGAGTTTATGTTTGCGAATAAAATACACTATGTCTTCGACAGGCTGTTGCCTAGTCCGCCGAAGAAAAATGCGACAAAAGAAAACTAGATGACTAAAACGTATAAGCCAGGGGAAAAGGCTGTTTCAAGAAATTTAGGGCTGAAAAACTGTATTGGGAAGAAGTTACAACCAAAAGAACTGGACAGGTAACATATGACATACAAGGGAAATGATGTCGGTGTAAAAGACATTGGAATCAGTTGAGACCCAGAAACAGACATCACGAAAAATACCGAAGAAATTCCAATGGAAGTCTTGAATGACACAATTAAAATTCCCGTTGCAGCAAATCAACATTCGCCAGTGGAAGTATTCCCGACCTCAAGGATAGAGTTACCAGTGTATTAAACACCACCACCGCAGAGTGGATGGAGGTGAAAAATACTCAGGAAAAAAGTCGATCGATTATGTCCAGAGCCTAAAAAGAAAAAATTAAGGGAGTTGATGCAATGAATATGTAATGAATATGCATACATCTGGGTTCCCCCTCACAGTAATATGATTGGCTGGTATCAGCCAAAAATAGAGAGTTATGCAAGGATGCATAGATATCTACGTCCATACGTCAATAAGACGAGAGGTCTACAGGTCTTCGACTAAAGATCTACGTCTAGATATCTACGTCCATACGTCAATAAGACGAGAGGTCTACAGGTCTTCGACTAAAGATCTACGTCTAGATATCTACGTCCATACGTCAATAAGACGAGAGGTCTACAGGTCTTCGACTAAAGATCTACGTCTAGATATCTACGTCCATACGTCAATAAGACGAGAGGTCTACAGGTCTTCGACTAAAGATCTACGTCTAGATATCTACGTCCATACGTCAATAAGACGAGAGGTCTACAGGTCTTCGACTAAAGATCTACGTCTAGATATCTACGTCCATACGTCAATAAGACGAGAGGTCTACAGGTCTTCGACTAAAGATCTACGTCTAGATATCTACGTCCATACGTCAATAAGACGAGAGGTCTACAGGTCTTCGACTAAAGATCTACGTCTAGATATCTACGTCCATACGTCAATAAGACGAGAGGTCTACAGGTCTTCGACTAAAGATCTACGTCTAGATATCTACGTCCATACGTCAATAAGACGAGAGGTCTACAGGTCTTCGACTAAAGATCTACGTCTAGATATCTACGTCCATACGTCAATAAGACGAGAGGTCTACAGGTCTTCGACTAAAGATCTACGTCTAGATATCTACGTCCATACGTCAATAAGACGAGAGGTCTACAGGTCTTCGACTAAAGATCTACGTCTAGATATCTACGACTATTGGTCTACATCTATTGACTACGCCTATATCTCAGGATACTGCATATGACGAGTACCGTTCATTACGTCTACGTACCAGATTGTCCTACCCGGTTACACATTCGTGTACTTATACTTGAATTCATAATAAACATCTAATATTTTAGTTTCACAAGGCACACACTCTTAAAAACTCAGTAGTTCTTCTCTCCATTTAATGATCATCCATCGCTTTATTACTCGTGACACATATCTGATCAACGAAATCATACCTCAATCAATATACTGTCTCTGTTCATATATATATATATATATATATATATATATATATATATATGTATATAAAGAGGAACAACGGTTTTAGAATACAGAATAGGCCCTATTTTTTTTTTAAATTGATAGCGGTAATTTAGGCAAAATATTTATTGCCTTCATTAAGTAATATTTCCCGAATAATCAACCATTATGCAAGATTTTCAAGAAAAATACTCTAAAATTAAGTTATATTTTTACGGATATTAATTTTAATCGTCGAAACTCTATAGACTCTCCTTTTATTTATTTAATCAACACAATTCTTAATCTAATAATAAGTACAGAAATAAATCATCTCTCTCGAAATATTTTTGGTATCTATATATGAATTTACTAGAGCCATATGATTAGCAACTAGGTCCCATCCTTTTACTGTGAAATCAATAACATGTCAACGCAAATTCTACTACATCAGCTTCTTTTCTCAAACTTCCCGCCTGTGGAATTCCTTTCCATTTACTTGCTTCCCCGACAACTACAATCTTTAAATGTAAAGTCAATAGTCATCTCTTATCTCCCTAACCTGCATCCTCTCTCTCATGCTCCTTTCTCCGTCAACTCTACTCTCATCAGTAGTCTCATCCTTCTCTTCCTGACCCACTTCCTGACACCCCTTATAACCTATCACTCTTTCTCATAATGTTCCTCCTATGTAACCCCCTGCAAAACAGTGACAGTAAAATGCTTTGCTTAGGGCGATATGATTATTAAAAGAATAAAAGTCTACAATATTATAATGTGGATATAAATCTGGGGATCAATTCTACATTACAGACAATATATAAACTGATCCCATGGCCATATTCATCTTTCTCTTAACCACTTCTTGACAACCCCTATAACTTATCACTCTTTCTCATATTTTCCTCCTGTGTAACCCCCTGCAAAACAGTGGCAGTAAAATGCCTTGCTTAGGGCGATATGATTATAAAAAATAATCTAAAAAAACAAAGAAAACACTACAATTAAATGGCAAATTTAAAAAAAAACTCTCATAAAAAAATTTTAAACGGTCGTGCACCTTGTGTCTATATGAAAATCTATATATTATTTAATTTCTTACGAATAAAATCTATTAAATAAACGTGATGAAATAAATGTCATATGTAAACATTGTAAAATTTTCAATTTAGAATTTGGTGAAAAGTTTCTTCTTAAAAGAATATTAATATATCCGATAATTTGTTTTGTATTATAATACAGTATTAATTAAATAGATATTAAAATCTTTAAAAATTAAGTCATTATGAACAAAATAAAGAAAAAAAATGAATGCACACCGAAATGAAATAAAAAGGGTATAAACATACTCAAAAGGTCTTTTAAAATCAGAACACAAAATATACTACTTTTTTTCTTTCTATTTAGTTTTTAATAATGCTAGGATACTGGAAATATAGACAATAATCTTGTAACAAAAATGACGACATATCACCGGAAATAAAGCAGTTCATGCGGTGGCTGGATCGTCGGCGACTTTCCCTGTGAGATTGAAAACTGACAACCTGTATTCCCTAAATATATATTCTACATTAACAAATTTAAATGTTGAATTGCATTCTGATTATTTAAATTAAACTTACACATAATTTTTGTCTGTCTTGCCCATTTATATCAACACGATAAATAACAGGAGTAATATTTATACATTCAAATGTAAATCATTTTACGACAATAAATCAACATTTCTTGATGAAAAGGTTAAATACGGAAACAAAAATTTTCATGTCGCAATGAAATTAAATAATAATTGATATATATACATATATATATATATATATATGTGTGTGTGTGTGTGTGTGTGTGTGTGTGTGCATATGTATAACGTATTTACTTTGTATCATGCGATATTTCAAAACCTTATTTTGAAAAAAATGTCATATTAAACACTAGATATATTGCAAAGCTGCTGTAGGTGAACTAATCATCTGCCTCCTGTAGATCTGGGTACACACAAGGATTATTTATAGGCAATGATGAAGTGTGTCCAGTTGTTTTATGGCCTGATGACCGATGACCCAGCCTACCTTGTGATTTCCTGGAGTTCTCCATTTTTTGAGATTTGTTACTGTTTTACTGTCATTATTTCTGATTATATTTGCCTATTCTTTTATAAGTTTATCCATCATTCATTCTTTTTCCCGTTGGATCCATTTTGCACTTGTTTGATATTCTTTTGGTCTGTTCCGATTATAATGTTTGCACATTTTCAGTAGATGGGGGCATATTGACATCTTTAGCTGTTTCCCTAATTTCCCTGTAGAATTTCTCATGACCCGTTTCAAATATCTGATTTTATTAGTAGAATCTACAACTGTTTTTGTCGTTGTCTTCTTTGTACCTTGAACTGCAGTTTCTGTTTTAGCTTTAAATTGATTTGTGGAATTTTATTTAGTAATTTAATTTTATATATCCGCTTGATCTTACTGTAAAATAAAACCCGAAATGAAATAAGCAACATAATAGTTTTTCCTCTTTATTTTTTATTCATTTGCGTATTTACAGACACATTGTACTTGAAAATGATTCAAGCCCACACATAACTGAACACACAATCTGTGTGTGTGTGTGTGTGTGTGTGCGTGTGTAAAACCTGTTTTTTCGTCGTTAGCTTTACGTGGTATTGATTTATAGCGTCTATACTGTGAGAATTCTGAAGAAATCGATTTTACGTTCCATTTCTCTTTTTTGGATTGAAAATCCTATCTACGTCTAACGACGTTTTGTATTCGAGTTCAGCTCTTACTAATTTTGAATGAAAATAGTCCTGTATTAAAAAAAAAAAAATTATTCTTTGAAAATGTATATTTTTTTATTTTGTTGGTAACTTTCAACATCTAAAAGTTAAATATATTTTTTATGTTTCGTCAGAAATATTAATTTCTTCGTTTGACATTTTGCAATTATTGTGATTTAAATTTTCATTACTTTTTTTTTTTACTGAGCGCCTCAAATAGATCCTGATTTGATTAGAATCGAAAAAACAACATGTGTCTTTGGGGTCTAATCAAGAAGTACAAGTATCATTTTTTTTTTTATTAAGGATCCAGAGGCCAATCCGATTTATCTCGTCAAGCTACACAAAAAATGTCTCTTTGTGAAAAGCAAATACTGACTATGTGTATTCCCGTTACGCTAACATGCTCAAAAAGTTGGAACATGGCTATGATATTAGTCTCGCAAAGCTGAATGATTTGCTCAATCTTAAACTAGTGCTAAAATTGCCTCTCTAAAAATCATTGTATTAGCTACCTGCTTCTCCGTAAGAGAGACCATTTATATATTAATGAATAATACACATAAAGACTTACATTTATGTTCATATCTATCTATCTATCTATCTATCTATCTATCTATCTATCTATCTATCTATCTATCAAGTGGTTCGTACGCACGCGTGTCTATGGAGTTTGGTGGCATTTAACATCTATTTTCCACCACTGTGAAAACATAGGACATTGCTGCCAATCTCCAGGTGCACTACAAACAAACAAAAATACAGGCAATTTTAGATTTATGATAAAATGACGTAAGAGGCGGTGAAGTAAATATCGGTTCGGAACTAGTGGACCGAGACCCAATTCCAGTTGAATTCCTTGCATTCACTTACACGCAAATACTCTTGGGAAAATATTAATTACCTCTTGCCATCCAGCTATTGGTTAAATAACGGGACAGATTTTATTCTATAGCCTTGGTTGGCAACCTATCTTACGCAGAAAATAACGGTAAACTGTTGCGGGAAAATACTCTGCCCAGTCAGTCAAGTTTTTTTCTAGACATGATCACCCAATCGTGTATCATGTATGGCACTTAACTAACTGATCGATATGATTAAAAAATTAATAATATCTAATATATAAGAAATATATATTTTATTTTGAACACCACGTATAAATTTTGTGTTTTTATTCTATTTTAAGCAACTATATCTCTATCATTTACTTTTGTTTGAAACATAATTTCTAGCAATTACATAAACTGAACCAAGTTTTCTGTTATTTTAGAGGGTCACCCTGTAGTCAGTCAGTCAGTTAAGTGCCATCCGTGAAACACGCTTGGGCGATCATGTCTCGAAAGAGACATGACTGACTGGGCAGAAGATTATCCCGCAGTAGTTTGTCATTGCTTTCTGCGGGAGATTGGTTGCCGACCAAGGCTACAGAACCCAATCTGTCCTGCTATTTAACCCATAACTGGAAGGTAGAGACGGATTAATACCTTTCCCAAGGGTATTTGCGCGTAAGGGTATCCACTGTACCACAACGCACATCCTAGCAGAGTACGTGGCTATAATATTCATTACAATTACGAATAAATATCTACATTTTTAGAAAGATTGTCGGTCAGCTCACGTTTCATAACAGCTGACAGATTAATAAATCATTTAAACTTCTTTCCAGTGGAAAACACTACTTCCAGAAAATCTAATGAATTACTCTCGTAGAGGTTACCATCAGTCATTGTGATAAAGGTCAAAAATAATTTTCTCAGACGATTAAAAAGAGTCCATTCGTTTGCAAGACCTTAAAATTAACAAGCCATATCCTTCCCGGTTAAAAACAGATTGTATGACATTTTCAGAGAATCTGCTACATAGGCATTAAGAACAGTATTATCAACATAATAAGGCATCTAGAAGTTCATTAGAAACAACGTAGTTTGAAGGATAAAGCCCTGGAATACAACCGCATTAATGCAAAGATATCAAGAAATATGGCAATTGAGGAAAACATTCATTTCGCTATTTGATTAGAAAGACGGAATCAGTTAAAAAAATTCACCAAGAATCACCATAAACTTTTAACTTCGGAAAAATAACATTGCCAAACGATATCAAATGGTCTTCGCGTTATCTAAAGCAAAAGCACGAACGTCAGCAATATCTTTAAATCTTTATAAAAACTTTCAGGCATAATTATTAATATATCAGTAGTTGACCAAGATAAGCGAAAATCATATTGCTTAATGTTGCACGAGGATTACCCACAGATCAGAATGAACTCATCCAAAGCCATGAGACAGTTCTTAGCTGAGAACTGAGTCGCGTAGTGGTTATAGCACTATCGCTATGTTTTAGAGTTAACTTAGCTAGGTTATGATTGCTCATTAGCCCCTTTTTCTTTTTGTCCCCAGTTTTCTTTTAATTTAATCCCCCACCCCTTCCCGCTTTAGGTGTTCAGCAATGATATTTCTTCAGTGGATGTGTGGCGTCTTTCGTTATTTTTCAAGTGTGTTTTTCGTTTTTGTTATGGTGTTTAAATGTTTGAGTGATTGTGTGAGTGATCGCTGATTAGATAAGTGTATTTATAATATTCCTAAAACTACGCATTATATTTCGTCCGGGGAACGGATTTTGCTGTCACAGTATTAGAGTTGTGGGGGGGCTTTTATTACTAATACAATTTTATTTAGTTTCTTGTACATATCGTATTTTCATTGTATAAAATCATTGGGGAATTTTAAATGTTGTTATTTTCTGCCCATGCCCTCCACTGAAAATTGTACATATGGGAGTTAAGTAGGACTACATAGAGCAGCTGAGGTATTATGGTAGACGTGGTAAGAATGGTAAGTAAATATGTGGTATTATGGTGTATGGTTTATTGTAAGTGTGTCAGGGTCGACGAAAGTGAATAGTTAAGTTAAATTAGTACAGATGATGACCAGCCTTCCACATCCCCAATTTTGGCCTTGTGCCACATATTTTGTATTATATACAAAAATAAATAATGTAGCACTATTGCTAAACGGCAAGACTCAGCCAGCGCTATATTTGATTTGACCATCTTATATATGATATGTTGTTCTGCACATTGTATTGTTAAATATATGTATCTAACTAAACCCTTTTGTTCGTGTTTTTCTCTGAGTGATCTTAAACCATGTTCACATCAATTAACTAAAGCAAAATTTTGAGAGTTGAGATGCTTAAGCAGTTCAGTCACTATTAATTTGAGAAAGAAGAAATGGATCACTAACTATAATTAGATGGAAGAATCAGCCTGTTTACCTAAGTTCAGAAAAATTCTTATTACATGACGCTTACCAACCAGCTGAAAAGCAAGAAAGATTAAGGAGATTGTTTTATAATTTAGATAGAACAGGAGTCATTTCAGGACAATATTTCTTAAATAATATATTAGGGACATAAATGCAAGTCCACGTAGTTTGTGAGGATCAAGTTTAGAATGATAGCATAAACTACGGACGGAGTTATATGTGCATCCCTCGATAAAGACTCAGAAGTGGAAGGTCAGAAAGAGAAGCCGCAGCTGATTCAAGAGGTGAATTTGAAAAAAAATTATGAGCAAATGATTCTTTTTATCAGCATTCAACACCTCAAAATATTTAAAGAAAGGGAGTATCGATAATGTGAAATAACTATATTTTTTAAACTTGAAATGGGTGCCATGTTGTTTGAGGATTGATGAGATATATTGTTAAAATGTTTCGATTACCTCTTCAATATTCGGGAACATTCTATTGCGGATTAAATGATCAAGATGCTCGATAATATGTGCGTGAGATGTATATGGAGTAGGAGATAGAATTTTAGAATTGACGCTTTGCAGATTTTGGAAAGTTGTGGCCGTAAAGTGCCCTGCAGTAAAATTAGTCCACAATATTTTTTTCAGATTTACAATTTTCGTGCATCAACTCAATTCCCCCGCAATAGGATGGTTCTCTAATTGTTTTCCTTTGAGGCAACAATGATTAAGGAATAATAATATTTTGAAATACCATCATACTGCAAACATTATCGTTTGAGAATGCAGTAGTGGTTTTGTGTATTGTTTAGAGATTCACATGCTACTAACCATTTGCGGTTGTCAAAGAGTAACAATTTTAATCTCTTGCAATTATTCGATGCAAAAATTGTTCTTGTGCATAGTTTGTACCCATACAGTTACATTGCACGATACTGGTTCATTGTAATCATTTTCATTAGGTTTATGTGTAAGTGTATATTGTAATAAATTTTGTTTGGAAGAAAAGTATTCAAGAATAAGCCAAGAAAGTTTAATAAACTAAAGTTTTTACTTCTTCAGACGAACGCATGAAGAGCCAGCCAAAAGTACGTCATTTCAAGTCTGATCACCTTATATATATTTTGAATGAGTGGTAGTATTTGCGATTTGTTTGTTTTCTTTTTGGTTTTGTTTTTATTGTGCAAATATTGGATTTCATTTTATACTTTAAATAATTTTATTGCATTTTAAAGCGCACATTATTAGGCGTGCATTTTACTGCTCTGTATGGCATATGTGTCTATTTAATTGCTTATTATTAGGTTTGTTCTTTTTATTTATTTTGACCTCCTTTTATTATATTGTCTTCTTTATATAGCTTTGACTGTTTTCTTACTGTTTTGATGCCTTAAGTGTTTCTTTTTTAGGTCATTGATGATTGTGTGTGATATAATGTGTATTTCTGCATGTTTCTTTTTTTCCATTTGGTGGTAGGTATATTCTGGTTTTTGCCGTGATGACATTTATAGTTATATTATCATTTTATATGTACAGCAGTTTTTCGTTTTGTTGTTATTTGATAATTTTACTATTTATTATTTCTGCATGAAAATAGCTATTTGTTCGCAGGTATACATTTTCGCATTATTTCAGTTCATTTTTTTAATATTTCACTTTATTTTATACTTGATTATTGCTCGTTTCTCTTCTAAAAATAATTTACACTTTTTCCTGTTGCGGCTCTGCAGTGGTGCTTTTTGATATTTTCTATTTAATGTTTGACGGTAATGTCTTTTTCTTTCAGTTCCAGGAAAATTTAAACAGCCTTGTGCTGCTTTTATTTTGTCTCTGTTGAGTGATATTTTGTGATTAGTTAATATTACTTTGAAATTAATGCTACTGTTAGAAGTTTATTATTACGTGTACAGGTCTCTTGCTTTCGGCAATTGCATTTGTTCGTATTATGTTGTTGGTTTGTGTTATTGTTATTGATTTTATTGTGTATTTTCCCATTGTGTTTGGCTATTATATTATCCAAGTTTTCCATATCGGTGTAACTACTTTTGACTGTGTTTTTGTTAAAGATTTTTGATAGTTTGTTGTGTTTGGGGAAATGTTTTTCTCTGTTTAAAAATATATATCATAATTTTGATTTTATATTTTGTTGTGGGTGGTTTGTACCAGATTTTATTTATTTTTCCATTAATTTTGCTCGGTTTGTTTTCGTTTGTGTATTTAATTTAATTTGCGTTTCTGTTACTCCTTAGTGCTGACTCATATGTTACTTTGTTTTCGCTGAATATAATTATGTTACCGGAGTTCGCACATAGTCTTTTGTTTATAGATATGGATGTGTTGAAATACATTGGGAAAGAAATGGCATTTTGTTCGTATAAAACGGAGATGATATTTTCGGTTCTGTTTAGTTTGTATTTATTGTTGCTACAGTTGAGTGTTATGCATAAAAAATAATATTTTTAGATTTGTTTTATGTCTATTGTAAATCCTATCATGTCGAAGATTGTTAGAATTCGTTTTCTTATATTTGTCGTAATTCTATTGTTGGAGTTTCTTTGAATTATGAGTTTGTCTTTTCTGTAGAAAATTATACTATATTTGTTGATTATTTTTGTTTGTTGATGATGTATCTACCGTCGCAATTCATTAGGATAATTAGTCCGTCGTTTGTTATGACACTAAATAATTTGCGTTGATAATTTTTGTTAGGTTGCTAATGATGTATCTATCGTTGCAATTCATTAAGATACTTATTACGTCGTTTGTGTATAAACACATATATCATTTTTGTTGATAATTTATGTTATTTCGTTGATGATGTATCTACTGTTGAAATGTATTAGAAGTCCGTCATTTGTTTATAAAATTATATTTTTTATAAATATTTTTATTTTTTATGATACATCAATTTTTGCAGTTCCTTCGGTTTATTATACCGTCGTTTCTGTAAAAACATATATCATTTATGGTGATAGTTTTTGATAATTTGTTGATAATGTATTTACTGATGCAATTCATTAGAGCGATAAGTCCATCGTTTTTTATAAAAATATATCATTTTTGTTGATAATTTAAAAACAAAATTGTTGATGAATCAAACTTTGCAATCATTAGGATTATTTATAACATTTTTGTTGATCATATTTTGTCAGTTTGTAGATGAGATAAGGGCCGTTGTAATTCCTTTGAATTATTAGTCCTTCGTTCCAGTATAAACATATATCAGCATTAAAAAATTTAAATATTAATTTAATTAACTTACTATCCATTTAAATATCATTCTTATAAAACAAAATTACAAGACATATTCAAGTTAATAAATATTTTTATTTTTTATTTTTTCAAAAAAGGTTTTTTTCAATTTTTAATAGTTAAATAGATATTTAAAAGATTATATTATGTCATTAGCAATTTTATCAGAATATAATAAAAAATAATAGATGTTATGAACTTAATAGAATGAAGTTTTAAAATACTTAATAAATGTAAATTAGAAAATGTTATTTATAAATTAAAAGTTTTGAAAAATTAAAATAAAGCGCATTCTGAATTGAAATAATAATAATAATATTGAACACAAAAGTCACTTTAAGTTAGATCTAAAATGTAAAATATTTTCTTACATTCGTTCTTTTTTGTTTTAGGAAATGTTGAAATACAGAGAAAGCTAAAGGAAAAAGATTGTAACAATAATGGATACATAAACGGAAATAGAGTCTAGACAGGAGTTGAAATAGGCTGACGCATTTGCCATTAAGACTAAAAGTCGAAATTATGTATTCCTCCATTTTTTTCAATTTGAATTGAATCTATATTCTGATTAATTAAATTACACACACATGAATTTATCTGCCTTCCTCTATCTATAAATAACAAGGATATTGTTTCTTATATTCAGATGAATTTTCACAACAATGACCTAAGGTTGTCTGATGATGAGATAAATATCTAGAAACATAGGAATGTCTTTGTAGAAATCTAAAATAATATATTGTTTTTAATTAAAAACCCAATTTAATTATATTATGCTCTCCAATATTTGTTGAATTGAGCAAGTTTATAAATAATATGTAAATCAGTTGGAGTCAATAATAATTTTCTCTGGACAGAGTAGTTTAGCCATTATTAAAATTGTTAACAAAGTGAGTTCATTAAGTTATTGTTGAATTGTTAGTGTCCATTATTATTGACTTAAATGCAAGCTTTAATGAACTGGTATTTACTATCAGTCCACTAGCGATGAAGACCGAGGTGGAAGCGGGAGATGGCCAATTAAATTTGGAATCCATGCATTTAAGCTGGGCCAATAAATAACCCGTAGACAATGCCTAAGGTAGGTTCGGACATTTGTCTGCTTTTCTTTCCAGACAAGATTCTACCATTCGACGGAGCTTCATCTGGGTTCTTCTCTTCCCAGAGACAGAAAGTGAGAACATTAACTCCAAATAAGAGCAGAGTTCTTCTGAATATATTTAATCTGGACAGATTCATTAATGGAATAAATGGATCATATCCTACATTTCATCATATACTTTACCTCGGTAATACTGAAATATTTAGTACGAATATCTATATATAATGGCTTATTGCTTTTTTGTAGTTATATATATATATATATATGTGTGTGTGTGTGTGTGTGTGTGTGTGTGTGTGTGTGTAAATTGGAGTCAAATGCACTAAATTTGGATCGGAATTGCAAGGATTGATAGGGTAATAGCCAATTGCAAACATTTACAAAACTAGAATTACTATTAATGACATGTCGAAAAAGGTTTTTCTGGTATCTATTTTATATTTTCTGTTGTTTTATCTTCATCGTTTAAAAAACTTCACATGCATTAGTATATATATCTGAAGTTCTGAATTAGTATATATAGTATCTGAGCATATATATATATATATATATATATATATATATATATATATATATATAAGGCTTAATATATAGAGAATATTTTTTAAATATGCTATTATTATATGCTAAAATGCTCAGTATCCAGATTACCCGTATAATGTGTATAAATATGAGATTTATGTACAATAATGAGGTGAACATCAAGTGAGATGAGCCTGTTTCTTTGACTGAATATTGTTTTCAAGCCTGAACCAGACTGTGACTAAGTATATTTGTATTTATGTGGAAAACAAAGAATAAAATGGTATTATGAGTGTACATATTTTTCATTAAACTGCTGCTACAATTTCAGAAATGTGTTGTCTTTAGCCATGGTTTACCATTCAAAATAATTTTTTTTTAATTCTAAAAATGTTGCTCATGTCAGTCTTATTGAATGAATAGAAGACTTATTTGGTGAGAAGAATACAAATTTAGGAAGCTCCATCATTACAGGAGATTCAAAATATTGCAATGTAGAACAACTAATTTATTATAGAGTTTATCATATTAGGACGTTTAATAAGTTCTCGCTATTTTCCAAGAAATGACGTTCCTAAAGCTGCGTCTGTCTAGTTTAGGACATTAACGCCTCTATATAGAAGAACCTTAAGCTAGCCTGGAATTCAATGTATCTTTGGCCGCAGTGTAAACAACTTTGTTTGACATAGCGTTAAACATGTCGAATTTCGTGTCAAATAAAATGTATTAGCGGAGAATTTTACTGCACTATTTAATTCAAAAATAGAGTTCATACTCTCTTGGAACCTAGATGCAAAGATTGATTAAGACGCTTCAAAATATTGATTTTGATGTTGAAATTAACGAACGCTCTGGTGAAAATGAAAAAGTTTGAAGACAAAGAATTAGAGGCATTACTTCATGAAGACTAATATCAGGCGCAAGCTGTGTTTGCAGCATCATTAGGAGTTGATCACACAACAGTTTCGAAAAGTTTGAAATCATTAGAAATGATTCAAAGGACGCTTAATGCAGTAGGATTTGAAGACGCGAGACGTCAAACGGCGCCTTTTCATGTGTGAGCAGCTGTTTCAGCGGCAGAAAGGATTATTTTGTTTCGTATCATGACCGGCGATGAAAAGTAGAGGCACAACGATAGCCATAATCATAGAATGTCGTGGTGTGAGTCCGACCATATATCAACACTGGCAGTAATGCCAAATATCCATGGCACTTCAATTAGTGAGACCAACTGCGTGTAGTTTATTACGAGATGCTCAAACCGATCGAAACCATCTTGCAAGATCATTATAAACTACAACTGAAGCGCTTGAGCTAAGCATTTAATTAAAGATGGCTGCTGTACGAGCAGAAACACGGCAAAGTGATTTTGCAACAGGACCACTCTCCACTGAGTGTTGCAAAATGCGTGAGAACCTACTTGGAAACGCTTAGACCACCCACCGTTTTACCAGAAATTGACCCATGCGATTGTAACTCGTTACAATCTATAACACATGGCCTGGCTGAATAGCACTTTCATTTTTATGATTATGCCAAAAAGTGGCTCGACTCATGGTTAACCTTTAAGTACATGGAATTCAAACCCTACTAGAAAGACGGGAAAAAGTAGTGGCTTGCCTTTGATAACACTTTCTGTAAAATGTTTCTTAATAATGTTTGTAAATAAATCTTTACTTTTTAGGAAAATTCAGCGAGAAGTTATTTAAAGATCTATTAAAAAATAATCATATTTATATAAAAATAGAATTCAAGCAAAAGGGAACATTTAACCTCTGGGATCATGCAAACTGTATATACATATTAACTATATGTATCTTCGTTAGATCTTTGGTAATGACAAAAGAATTTGAATGAACAGGAAGCGATACTAATAATAATATTTAGAAGAGGAAAAATAAACATGTTAATGAATTTTTAAATATATACAATCATATAACATCATGAGAAAATATAAACAAAATTATTTTGGAAATGAAACATATGCATGTCTGCCACCATAACAACAATCATGATCAGATGAGTTACAGATTTGAGATTTCCTTTTCAATCACGGGTCCTCCTCAAAGAAAAAAGCAAAATTAAAATCCCATAATTTTTGTCTCTTTGATGATAAGCAGGCGTATGGTGTGAATATATCACTGCAATGCCAAGGATCTAGGTACATCAATTCCAAATGCTATTGTGTCCCATGCTTGAAATTTCCACCTCAAGATTAATGTAATTGATAGCCTATGACGATCTTTAAATCTACATTTGAGTTGTTATTATCATTAATAGTAGCATTTGTATTAACATGAGTCGTAGTAACCCTACAAATAGAAATCCAACGTAAAATCACTTATATTTTTCATCGATAAAGCTTTTCGTAAAGTGTGAGTCGTATAAGCGATAAAGAAAGTATTGCATTCATTTAAGGCATTGACTACCTGAAATCTCTTCAGTTTGTTTATCGAAATTGTTCAAATCAAACAGAAGGCTTCAAATAGAAGTGAAAGTATTGACCTCATGTGCCAAATATGTTTTATATTACCGCTACAAGAAAATTGTGTTCTTGATAAATTTTTAAAATCTTAAGAGTTAAATATACAATGTGCAAAAAAAACTACCATGTTAATAAGAAAAAACATTCTGTTTTTATGTTCTTTCATTAAGATATCGGGAAGATTAGTTTTGATAGTTCTCTCTGGGTCTGATTTAAAGTCCCATGAAATGGTTACATGTCCGTTGATTATAACTGGGCCTGAGTAATTTTTAAACAAGTTTCTTTCAGATGTTGGCCTATTCAAACCATGCATAGATTTCTATTTAATGGATGCCAACAACGTTAAATCTTAAACAATTGTATCAGTTTTTTCTGGATATTTATGATCTTATCCGTATTTCGAATGAAATTCTTTTTCATTATGTGTGTTTAGCAATTTTACATAACAAATATAGGTCTTGTGCTTCAAAAATAAAACTTTTGTTTTCATCTTTAACCATGCACTACCTAACCGTTGATTGGTAAGCGATTTTATTACATCCGCTTATTCGCTAAGCTAAAAATATTGACCATGAAGAGATTTATTTTACCATCGTTTCTACAAGTCTCTGGTGCCTCCTCAACATGTGTTGCTCGTGCAACCAGATTGGTAACTGGGTCCCACACATTCACAATTAAGTGAGCCAAATGCAGACAATTCTACTCCTGCAGCTCCTCTCGCATTTCCCGCTTGTGGAACTCGCTCCCTTATTCTTGCTTTCCTGACGGCTACAACCTCCAGAAATTTAAATGCAATGTCAATACTCATCTACTAACCACGCGACCCTAGCCCCTTCCCCCCTGCGTATTTCATTCCCTTCCTCTCCACCCTTGAAACTGTCAACACACGTGCATTCTCAGCTTTCTATTGCTCCTTTCTAATTGGTTTGTACTCCTCTTCTATCTCTTCTAATTAATCTTCTTTCAGTTATTTAACCCCTCGCACATCAGTGGCATTTCCGCCTTGCTCGGGGTGAAATGATTAAAAAAAAATATTTGGTCAATTGCAAGTGATTTTGGATTTACGGCTTTTTGGCATTGCAGAGCGTGTATATTGGTGTATTTGAAGCTCTTCTTTTATTGTAAATTTGCTGGCTTTCTTGATTAATGATTTTCTTTTCCTTCCATGTATTTTTATACAGATCATTAACCATTGGTCTGTAGATCCAGGTGTCTTTGAAAATAAAGTGTTGCATTGTTTTGAGACAGTTCTAGTTGAACTAATCCTCTGGCTTCTTCGGATAGAGAAACATGCAGACGATCAACACCAGCGTTAGAATAAGACATGCATTGGCAAAAGAGAAACTTTCATGTTTTAACATTAATTCGCTTAATGTCAACTAAAGTCCTGTTAAGATTGTTGAAGCAGCACCACAAGACAGCTAAAGGCTGATATAATTATTTTTGAATTCAAGTCGTATTTAAAACCAGATTCACACGCCTCTTCACTTCTCTTTCCATCGATTGGATATGATTCATGCTATCTCGTTAATGCTACTACTACAACAGTAACAATTGTTTAAACAAATCTAAACATGACCACTCTCATACTTGATAATATTGCCACACACAATTCATAAAAGACGATTTTAGAATTTGAACATTTTCCGGTTAATGAGGTTAAGGGCTTGTCACAAGCAATGACCCTCTTATTGCGACAAATTGCTTTATTTCCGGAGACTTTGCAATGCTATTCAGCTTCGTCGTATAGAAAAGGCCAAAACTCACACCTCATCATTTATGTTTAACCAAGACGATTCACTTTGTCATTATATGAAAAACGAAGCAAGATAAGCATAACTGCCCAATTATACTTCATTTGTCAAAGAGAAAAGATGCATCACATTTCCCTTACGTCCGTTCATTGCAGGAAATATCGACATGTTACAAATTCGGTTAATTTAATTTTCTCCAGGCTACTTTCAAATGGAAAAAATACAATTGAAAAGAAAAGATTGTATTAATTTTTCTATGAATATTAGTTAAACAAATCGGAAAACATGTATCAGAGTATAATATATCTTCTGACATGAGAATTCTGAAACTCAAATTATTGTTAAAAATTAATCCCCCAAAATATAATTACACAATTCTACTCGAAATTTTAAATAAAATGCACAATTATTATGTTTATCCTTATTTTGTATTGAATATATTTATGTTTCAATAGGATATACGGCGCTAAAACAAAGGCTTGACGACAAAGTGTTGATGGCCGTTTCAGAAAGAAACCTACTTGTCTTCTTAGGAAGGGTGGTAAAAAAAAACGAGAAAAAAGTGACTAAGCACTGAAAGCAAGAAGACAGAGGTGATGGTCATATCAGCAAGATAAAAAATCCCAAAATGCTAATTATGAACTATGTATATAAATATCAAACATTTGCAGGTGGGTAAATCTGGGAAGCTTTTCAACAGAGGATGAAAAGGGTGGCAGTCTGATTCTAACACTCATATGACTAGTAAAAAATAACGAAGAAAATGAAGCAAAGTGCCGAGAAAGAAAACAATCGTTTTAATCAAGAAAAGAGAGATAAATTGCAGTATGATAATCATGAGTAAAGCAAGTAATGTTGGACAATCACTTTACAGATGAGAAAAATCCTAGAGGCTGAAGAAATGTGGTTCTAGAGAAGAATACTGAAAATTCTACGGACGAAGAGAGTAAGCTGGTAAGGAAATCATAATTGTAACTAGAATAAATAAAATACATCAAAAATCCATTTGACATAAAAGGCAGGCTTAGAAAAAGTTAAACATTAGCGGGCATATTATAGGCAGAGGTAAAAGAAGGTAGAGAGCTATGTAACTGATAAACTTGTGCGACGGGGAAGCCGAAAAATTATGAAAAGGAGAAAACCTAAAGATTGTCATACATGAAAAGAGGCTGTGGAGAAACATAAGTACGCAACACCAAAATGAAGAATAAAAAGATAAATGTGATCATTATTATGGGTGACACCTGGCCCGGTTGGCTCGCTGGCTGACCCCTACACAATCAGGGACGCCAGTGATGATGATGTCCAGAACTTGAATCAGGTTGATACTATCAAACACGGCAACAGCTATGACGACGATCTCGGGTCGCTACTGGTGATGGTCTTGTCACAGGAGCTGGTCCAAAAGACGTCTATTACAACAGTGAACTTTTCTGCCAACGCTATGTATTTTGACAACAGAAAAGACACGTTGAAAACCCAGTAGGAGTTTTATTCCTTTGAAATAATATTCCTTTTAAATATTTAGCACCTCTTTGTGGGTCTGTATTTTTACTCATACACATAATACTCACAAACAAGCAAATATATGTGTGTACTAATACACACAAAGAAGCATATATACTAATATAAATATATATATATATATATATATATATATATATATATATATATATATTAATGCAGGTTTCATTGAATAATATAGACAAGTTTTGTCTATTAATTTTGTGTAGGATCCGTTCATACCGTCTGATATACTTGATGGTGATGTCGTTAAAAGACAACAAAAAATCACAGTATTTGTTGAATTTTTTATCAGGTCTAAGCTTTCGGCTCACATAAGCCATTATCAAAGAGTAAATAATAACACACAGTAAACATAGAACATTTAAGCTATTAACAATAAAGATAATTGAATTGAAAATATAAGTCCATCCCTACCGTGGCGGATGGCCGAAGACAGTGACAAAATAGTGGTGTTGTGGTCCCTGGTCTGATTACAGACATTTGAGTACGTTGTTGGAAATATCGAAATTGATTGTATTCAAACCAGGTTTAAACTGTTTAATGTAGAGTGCTTCGAGGATTTTTAGTTTCTGCTTATTATTTTCTTGTTTGAGTATGTACGTGTTATCAACAAGCGTTTTTCTCAGAAGTGTGCGTTGATAACCGTGTTGTTCTAAATGACGGAATATATTTGAATTTTTATTTAAGTGCAACGTCAGACGCCGTGAGAGCGAATTTGTGGTGTGGCCGATGTAGATATTATTGAGGTTGTTAGAGGTACATTCTCTAAATGGACATATGAATTTATATACTACATTGGTCTTTTGCAAATCACTAACGGTGGGGGAAGAGTCGTTGCGGACAAATGAATTAGATGTAGTGGATTTAGTGTAATATATAATGAACTTAATTCTTTTGTTAGAGTCTGTCGGAGAAATATTAGTATTTATGAGTTTTTTTAGGATGTTTTCATCTAGTTGGTAGTTGGAGTGCATCTGGCTACGGTATAAGAGAGTGATATGTTTAGGATTGGTTGGGTTAGTATCATGTGTTGTTTTTTCCATGTTAAGCTTTTTAAGAAAGTAATGTATTTGTTCATCAACTATGTAGTTGGGAAAATTATTATTGATGAGTGTCTGTTTTATGTTTTTTAGTTCACTGTAGAAGATCTGATTTGTAGATGAATTGACTTTTGCACGGTATAATAGATTTTTTATAATGGCTATTTTGTAATAGTGGGGGCATTCACTAATATAATTGAGTGTGGAGGGATTTTTATTAGTAGGTTTTTGATACGGTGAGATAGTAAATTTATTGTTGTCAGTGTTAATTAATATATCAAGAAAAGGAATTTTGTTATCTTTGCTAAGTTCATAAGTAAATTTTAAAACTGAGTTATTTTGAAACTGTTTTTGAAGTTGTAAGATTTCATTAGTATTTTTAATTGATAGTAGGATATCATCAACATATCTTAGATATATTGATGGTTTTGTAAATTTTGCAAAAGTAGTATTTTCAAGGTTAGACATGTAGAAATTACTAAAAATCGGACCAAGCACTGAACCCATGGAGACTCCGTCACGTTGTATATATATAGTGTTGTTTGGATCAACAAAAGGCACTTCAGTAGTACAAGCTAGTAGAATTTTTCTTAGGATATTGGGATTAATTTTGAGTGGGGGTAATGAAGGATTACTGTAAACATTTCTTATAATTATATCAATAGTTTCACTGACGGGTACATTAGTAAAAAGGTTTTCCACATCAAGTGAAGCTATGATTTCATTATTAGGTTTTTCACTCTTGAGGATTTGGATTGCCTCTATGGTTGACTTTATGCTGTATTTACTCGGAAGGTAGGGTGTGATAAGCTGGTTAATATGTTTAGTTAACTGGTATACAGGAGTAGGAATTTGGGATATGATAGGGCGGAGAGGATAGTTAGGTTTATGAGTTTTTATGGTTCCGTATATGTAACCAGGTTTATAGTCACCAATAATTTTAGGGAGTTTTAAGGAATTCTGATCAGCGTTGTTGGCACTAATGAGTTTATTAAGTTTAGATTTTAGTTGGTGTGTCGGGTTTTTGTTAATTTTTTTAAATTTTGTGTGGTCATGGAGTATGTGGTTGAGTTTTGTGTTGTAATCTGATTTGTTAAGTACAACAAAGATGTTAGCCTTGTCAGCTTTTTTTACAATTATGTGAAGGTGGTTGCGTAGTTCGTGCGCGGCACTTTTTAGTTGTTTCGATAGAATTTTTGAGGAGCTTCTGCTTTTATCATGGCGATCTTTGATTGCCTCAGCCTTAAGTAGATCTTTCAGTTCGGGTTTAACGGTTATAAGTTTTTCATCTTGTAATTTAGTGATGCTTTGATAGAGCGTTTCTATTTCAGTTTTTTTAGTAAGCTGGTTATACTTACGGTATATATGGCAGTTAGGTCCAAGGTTGAGTAATTCTTCTTGATGCTTAGTTAGTTGGTGGTTGGAAAGATTTATGAATTTATCGAATTTTTTGGGAAGAGTGATCGTGCCATTGTATAGTGAATTAAGTTTTTTGACAATTTTAGCGCGGTGTTCAGCTTCAGATTTTGCGGTGATTTTGGATAGTCTGAGTATTATTTCTTCTAGTTGGTTTGAGGTAGTTATATCTTTCAGTTTGTTGTAGACGTCATGTTTGTTCTTGTATAATGTGTCAAGATTTTCTTTCGCTATTTCAATTTGCCTTTTCACAAGGCTCCATTTATATTTCAAGGTGGTGATGGTGTGTTGGGCTGCTGGATCATGTAATTTAAATTGTGTGTATTTTGGCAGCATTTTTTCATTAATGCAGGTTTCATTGAATAATATAGACAAGTTTTGTCTATTAATTTTGTGTAGGATCCGTTCATACCGTCTGATATACTTGATGGTGATGTCGTTAAAAGACAACAAAAAATCACAGTATTTGTTGAATTTTTTATCAGGTCTAAGCTTTCGGCTCACATAAGCCATTATCAAAGAGTAAATAATAACACACAGTAAACATAGAACATTTAAGCTATTAACAATAAAGATAATTGAATTGAAAATATAAGTCCATCCCTACCGTGGCGGATGGCCGAAGACAGTGACAAAATAGTGGTGTTGTGGTCCCTGGTCTGATTACAGACATTTGAGTACGTTGTTGGAAATATCGAAATTGATTGTATTCAAACCAGGTTTAAACTGTTTAATGTAGAGTGCTTCGAGGATTTTTAGTTTCTGCTTATTATTTTCTTATTATCATTATTAGTGAAAAACCTAATAATGAAATCATAGCTTCACTTGATGTGGAAAACCTTTTTACTAATGTACCCGTCAGTGAAACTATTGATATAATTATAAGAAATGTTTACAGTAATCCTTCATTACCCCCACTCAAAATTAATCCCAATATCCTAAGAAAAATTCTACTAGCTTGTACTACTGAAGTGCCTTTTGTTGATCCAAACAACACTATATATATACAACGTGACGGAGTCTCCATGGGTTCAGTGCTTGGTCCGATTTTTAGTAATTTCTACATGTCTAACCTTGAAAATACTACTTTTGCAAAATTTACAAAACCATCAATATATCTAAGATATGTTGATGATATCCTACTATCAATTAAAAATACTAATGAAATCTTACAACTTCAAAAACAGTTTCAAAATAACTCAGTTTTAAAATTTACTTATGAACTTAGCAAAGATAACAAAATTCCTTTTCTTGATATATTAATTAACACTGACAACAATAAATTTACTATCTCACCGTATCAAAAACCTACTAATAAAAATCCCTCCACACTCAATTATATTAGTGAATGCCCCCACTATTACAAAATAGCCATTATAAAAAATCTATTATACCGTGCAAAAGTCAATTCATCTACAAATCAGATCTTCTACAGTGAACTAAAAAACATAAAACAGACACTCATCAATAATAATTTTCCCAACTACATAGTTGATGAACAAATACATTACTTTCTTAAAAAGCTTAACATGGAAAAAACAACACATGATACTAACCCAACCAATCCTAAACATATCACTCTCTTATACCGTAGCCAGATGCACTCCAACTACCAACTAGATGAAAACATCCTAAAAAAACTCATAAATACTAATATTTCTCCGACAGACTCTAACAAAAGAATTAAGTTCATTATATATTACACTAAATCCACTACATCTAATTCATTTGTCCGCAACGACTCTTCCCCCACCGTTAGTGATTTGCAAAAGACCAATGTAGTATATAAATTCATATGTCCATTTAGAGAATGTACCTCTAACAACCTCAATAATATCTACATCGGCCACACCACAAATTCGCTCTCACGGCGTCTGACGTTGCACTTAAATAAAAATTCAAATATATTCCGTCATTTAGAACAACACGGTTATCAACGCACACTTCTGAGAAAAACGCTTGTTGATAACACGTACATACTCAAACAAGAAAATAATAAGCAGAAACTAAAAATCCTCGAAGCACTCTACATTAAACAGTTTAAACCTGGTTTGAATACAATCAATTTCGATATTTCCAACAACGTACTCAAATGTCTGTAATCAGACCAGGGACCACAACACCACTATTTTGTCACTGTCTTCGGCCATCCGCCACGGTAGGGATGGACTTATATTTTCAATTCAATTATCTTTATTGTTAATAGCTTAAATGTTCTATGTTTACTGTGTGTTATTATTTACTCTTTGATAATGGCTTATGTGAGCCGAAAGCTTAGACCTGATAAAAAATTCAACAAATACTGTGATTTTTTGTTGTCTTTTAACGACATCACCATCAAGTATATCAGACGGTATGAACGGATCCTACACAAAATTAATAGACAAAACTTGTCTATATTATTCAATGAAACCTGCATTAATGAAAAAATGCTGCCAAAATACACACAATATATATATATATATATATATATATATATGGATACATATATATGGGTATACACTAATATGCACAGATATATGTACATGCATATACATTAATATGTACACATATATATATAGATACACATACATATATATTTTCAGAAATGTTTATATATATATATATATAAATATATATGTCCAGACATGTATAAATATATACATATGTTCAGAAATATATGTATATACATATATATTTATATGTTCAGATATATATATATATATATATATATATATATATATATATATATATATGCTCAGATACTATATATGCTAATTCAGATCTTCAGATATATATACTAATGCATGTGAGGTTTTTTAAACGATGAAGATAAAACAACAGAAAATATAAAATAGATACCAGAAAAACTTTTTCGACGTGTCATTAATAATAATTCTTGTTTTGTAAATGTTTCCAATTGGCTATTACCCTATCAATCCTTGCAATTCCGATCCATATTTAGTACATTTGACTCCAATTTACACGCACACATACACGCACACACAAATACACACACACACTCAAATACACACACATACTCACATACATATATATATATATATATATATATATATATACTAATACAATACAAACAAACAAGCATATATACATATATATATATGTATGTTCAGATATATATATATATATAATGGACTGTAGCAATTCAACAATAACTTAATGAACTCACGTTGTTAACAATTTTAATAATGGCTAAACTACACTGTCCAGAGAAAATTATTATTGACTCTAACTGATTGGCACAAATGAGAGACAGTTAGCACCCCCTACCATGACAAAGAAGGAATAAGATCATTTGATTCTCCTAAGACATATTGTCATTTGCTTTCTACTTTAGATGTGCGTCGTGGTGCTGTGGATATCTGCTCGGAATGACAAATTAAAAAGCCTTGTTCGAATTCCAGTTGAATTCCTTGCATTCATTTGCACACAAATATCTTTGGAAAAAGTAATAATCAGTCTCTTCCATCAAGCTATGGGTTAAATAATAGGACAGATTGGGTTCTATAACCTTTTTTTGGCAATCGGTCTACCGCAAAAAGCAATGGCAAAATACTGCGGAATAAACTTCTGCCCAAGCAGTCGTCTCTTTCGAGACATGATCGCACAAGGCGTGTATCACGTATGACATTTAACCGACTGAATTTATTTGATATCGAACTCGGATATCTTCGCCGGAGAACAACTTTCCTAACCTTTTTAAATACGTATTATAACGAAATATTCTGCACTAAACCCCGAAATAAACTTCAACAGAATTTTTCGTGTATTTTACAAATTTGCCTTCCTACGAAAAACATTTAACAAACCTAGAGAAATTTAGCAAATTCCTTTAAAAGAAACATTATATTAATTTCAACATAAAGTATATGTTTCCTTATATGGAAGCAATTAATATTTCTTTTATCATTGCCATTGAGATAAATTGATGAGGTAGCAGACATTATGTGAACAAATATTTATGTCAAATATTATCTCATAATTATATTTTTACTAATCAGAAATGAAAGAAAAAACTTGTTAGGTTTAATAGATGCCAAACAAATAATTTATCTAATTTTAATTATTTTGGATTTGGATTTGAGTTTTGTTTAACGGCATATCAACCTATGTGGGTTATTTAATGCCGAAAAGGTAGAGTTTAAAGAAATTTTTTTTCATGTTCGGTTATATAAAGAAAGTTGTTTTAGTCAGATTTTGACAAAAAAATATTTTAATTTTGTATTAGAAAACTGAAGATGTTTTCTAGTTTAGTATTCAAAAATGTATTGCTGGTATTTTTTTTCCTTCACAAATGTACGATGGCAATATTTTTTTTTCTTCAAAAATGTTTAATGGTAATAACTTTGTTCTTCAAAAACGTATTGTTGGTAATATTTTTCATTCAAAAGTGTATATTTTTCTATAAAAGTCTATTTTTATATATATTATATTTCTATAAAAGTGTATTTTTATACTTTCATAGTGTTTTGACCCCAGTTTGTAGGGGGTTAGCTATTTGCCCATAGCTGGGACCCTAACAGGTGCTACCACTCCGAGTCAGGGTGAACCTCACAACCTCCCAATCAGAGGCCTTGCTGCCGGATGCATTTTACCGTCAGACCCAGGATCAATTTTAATGATTAACAATAAACAATAATATTTACATCAATTGCATCAGAAGTGGCCTAGATTTTAACGTGTTTTTCAACAGTAAAACACACTGATATTCACATAGATTCTTACTGCGTATAAGTTATTCCAAGTCATGCACGTTTATATTCTGTTTCATTTACAAATGTTAAAAACATCTTTAATAATATACGTCATTTTTAAAACCCTTACAATGTGATTACTATTATCTAATAAACTCATGGCGACAATTCAACGAAAAATTTTCACGTCTATTCAGCGTAGCTGATTTTAATATACCTACGTTTTCACCTACCGTTATAAATCAATCTGGTTTTCATCTTGAATACCTATTTGTTATTTTCTTTCCAAGAATAATTGAAAAGGTGACCTCCTATCTCCATTCAGCTGATTATGCATCCTGACAAGCCGAGCGAGTTAATCACGTGTTGAGCAGCTCTTGAACTAGCAGGAAATTGAGCCTCTACATTCGGATCCCTCAGGCATTTAGTTGTAAATGATAAAGTGGACATTTGCCTGTTTGTTGATCGGTTTATCTCTCACGTTACAATTATAAATATTTTATCTCTTGTTTACTCCGTCCGACAGTTGATTTCATGTTACAAGACAATATTCATGCTCTCCACATGTAATTTCTTCCCTAACTGTTGTAGAGGAATATCCTATCCTACCCGGAATGGATATGGTCCGGTCTATAAAAGACTGTGACTAGAGAGAACTAATAGCATTCGTCACTAGACGGATCTATGACACTGTCATCTCTCTGTCTTCGGGTAAAGTGCCCTCTCTGCTTCCGAGCAGAGAGCAATAACCCAGTCGTGGTTCCACCGAAGGGTAGAAGCACGACTGGGGAATATTAGACAGACATTTTTTGGCTGGGCCATATAGCCCGAAAAGCCCAGTTATAAACTGACCATGTGTCATATGTTGCCCTTACTGGGAGGGACAACTACATAATGCATTCGTCACTAGACGGATCTATGACATTGTCAGCTCTCTGCCTCCAGTAGAGCGCACAAACCCAGTTGTGGTTGCGCTGTAGGGTAGAATCACGACTGGGGAAAAATAAACGGACATTTTTTGGCCTGGCTATATTGCCGGGAACACCCACAATAAAAAGACCTTGTGTCGCATATAACCTTACGTGGGAAGGTTGTTAAATACCGCATTCGTCACTAGACGGATCTATGACACTGTCAGCTCTCTGCCTCCAGCAGAGAGCACAAACCCAGTCGTGGTTCCGCCGAAGGGTAGAATCACGACTGGGGAAAAAATAGACAGACATTTTTTGGCCTGGCTTTATGGCCGGGAAGACCTACAATAAATAGACCTTGTGTCACATTTAGCCTTGCGTGGGAAGGTTGGTAAATACAGCATTCGTCACTAGACGGGCAACACTCGCAGTTAACGGCTTTGCGCAATGTAAAGCGGGGAGCGTTGACCCAGTCGTGACTGCGCTGGAGGGTGGAGTCACGACTGGGGTAAATTAGACAGAAATTTTTGGCCGGGCTATATGACCCGAGGAATCCCACATTAAAAAGGCCTTGTGCCACATTTTGCCTTGAGTGGGAAGGCGAATAAATATTCATACGTCACTAGACGGGAGCATACGTGACATGTCGGAAGCTTACATTACTAGACTGGGAGCATACGTTACTAGACGGACGCATACGTCCTAAGCAGAGACATTTTCTACTTGATTGTTATACCTGTTACTATTCGTTGGTGTTCTTGTACGTCTATTGGTTTATTGTACTGTGGTATAATAAATCCCTTATAATCTATCTTTAGTGTTAAGTATTATTCTTTACCCTGATTATTCCCCCCCACGGGATATATCACTCAAACATATTAATAGTCTTAATCTCTACTCTTTCTCTTACTTTGTCATCATTCATTTCATTTTCTTTCCTTTTCCTTTTATTTTAATTTGCTTTTTCAGTATATCCCACTTAATGTTGATATTTTTTATATGATTTATTATCTAGGAAAACTAAATGCCTCAGATGGTCGGTTAGTTTAATTCCGGCGTCTTGTATGTGTTATTAATTTTTATTAAGTGTTGCTGGCATTTTTCATTTGTTCTTGTCACTATGCTGCTCACGAGAATATGGCGGAAAAACACTGAACACATATTTCAGCTGATGCGTATTGAACATATTCACTTCCGGAAAACTAGGTCAGAACCCAAGAAGATTAAAAACTAATTCACCGAGAGATTTGTAATTTGAAAAGTAGAGACTCACTTTTTCATTCTTCTTTTGTAGATTCAATAAACAAACAGAATTATGTGGATCTTGTTTGAGGTATTCGATGGAAGGAATTAATGTACAAGATTTATGAAAAATTAAATAAACTATTTTAAAAATTCAATGAGATATAGATATATAGATTAAAAATGTAAATGAAGACAAAAAATTATAAAAGAGAAAACAAAATAGTAAGCATCAAATTTTTTATAATATATAAAACTGAACAGAATTGTTTATAGTAGTTAAATTATTCGGACTATTGTCCTCATCATTCGTTGTACGCTCTGTCCTGTTTCAGGTGCTAGGAATAGTGGATATAGACGTTGGTTAGTTCTTAAGTTGATTGTTAGAGATGTGAGTTCAATACCAGGCTACAGTAGTGGTGAACAAGTGACTTGCAGGGTTAGAGAGAAATAACTCATGACATGATTTCCAATCGGGGCTTTAAGCAAGGAATGAGGATGATATACCCCAGTGATTGTAAGAAAGAGTTCGGTACGAAATACCTAGCACCTGAAGAATGACGGAGCGTACAACGGCCGAAACGTAGTACAAATAGCACCAAAAATGAGGACAATAGTCCGAACAATGTAAATACTGTAAGTACTACCTCATCTCAGAAATATAGACAATTGTTTATATTTTATAAATTTATAGATTTAAATTCTTATTTGCCATTATTTAAAAACGAATTCTAGGCAAAAATAATAAAATTGTTGCGGAAGAAGACAAAATAAAATTACGAAACGAATCAGAAAAGAAGAAATACAAAATTTATTAAAGGATAAAATTATATTATTTATTTACTCTTGACTTTTATTATAAGGACAATACTGAAACATGTTCTAAAAACAGATTAACTTTTACAGAGAAGTGTGATGTGCCATCGAATTAAATGCAGACGCACGTAAACGATTATATGAGAATAAATATTCTAATATTAACATTATATTTTAGATTTTTCCACTGCTTCTTCGTTTCTAATCAGCAAAGTGTATTTGTTTTAATATTTAAAATGACGATAACTTACCTACCGCATCCTAACTTTTTATTCTTTTATTTAACTCCACTCAGAGGAGCTTAGGTGTTACCTTAATAAGAAATTGCACCTGTTCCCCTAGACAGTACGGTGTAATATAGAAAGCACTATTATCTTTGCTGTAATTGAACATTTTATACAAAAAATGCCTGTTAAATTTGGATCCACTACTAAAACCGTATTCACTCATCGTAATAAATATTTTATGAAAACGTTTATTAGTAATGTGGGTGTGGCAGAATATTTATCATCAAGCTGATTTCAGAATCAGGTCAAGTCAATGCGTTCATTTACGACCTTAGGGAAATATGAGTCATTTCTAATCTCCACCAATCGTAAGTTAAATATCAACTGTTTTACACTTGGGGAGCAGTCTGTCTTAACATAGTTCTGAACCTAAATCCATTGAGAAATTTGTATATATCTGCATTTCTATTTTGTTAAAACATAAGAGCAATTAACAGGAATCTGTGAAAAAAGTATGAGAGCACAAACACTGATTGACTGATTCGGCTTTTTAGTCTTATCAATGTTTGTTAGCTGATTTAAAACCAGATATATTTAGATTGTAAGATTTTGCGGGAAAATAAAAATGATTTAATGATACATGTCCTACTAATTAAATTACAAGCAAGAGGAGAATAGGTGGATTCATAGCTTTCCTAAGCGCACTTAGGCGTGAGCAAATATAACGAACTTGACTGGAAATTAAACTCAGCACTTTAATTTCTCATTGAAAATTTTGTTCATTATATCCCACAAACTTTTGTAGCCGACTAAAAAATGACTGGTTGAGAATAATTTGTTCTTTCTCCTTAAACTATCACACATTTTCCTTGACTAAATTATTCAATTCAAATCACCAAGTAAGTTTAAAGTTTTGCTTTCAACTACGTCCACACGTACGTCATAAATAATCCGTGAAAAATTAATAAGGGCAGATTTACAACTTGCTAACCAAAGGGTACGGACGCCCTACACGATGCACTCTACGGAATGTGCACACGCGTAAACGGCCAGTTAAAAAACTGACAACAACGCATTATAGCGACACCAGGTCTTCAGGGTCATGTTCACACGTCGCATAACGCACACACGTAACACGAACACCCAAGCCAATATGACCGCGTTTGACTCCTACTGTCCGACGTGAATAAGCCAATTTCGTGTATCAATAAATGCACAACAAGCAGTAAATACTGTAGCATAATGATTTAACATTCAAAATACGGTTTAACATGACTACACTGACCTAATAATATCACAATTTCTACTACAAACCTTTACATAGCTTTGCACAGAAACCTCTTTCGTCATTGTCTGCTTGTCCGCACAGTTTTAAATTATTTTTCTTAGCCCACAATGTGTCACTACTTCCTTCTCACGAACTCAGACAGCAAAAACAGTCCTTTTATTCCTTTCTTTTTATGCGGTAAAAACAAAAATGGCTAAACCTCACGAGAAAGACTCACCAAACCACCATCTATCAACTTTTAACGGCTCAAATATTAAAAAAGTGATTACTCAAATAAAAGTCCTTTTTTCTGACAGAAAATATTATATCAGGGAACCAAATTCGCAAACGCGGTGAACGTGTTGTCAAACAAAGTTCTCTATGAGGTAAATGAAATACACCAGTACGACACTATCAAAGATGGCATGTTCAAGAGAATGGATCGGTCAGAACAAGCCATGCTACGAGATCCATTGAATAAAATCCGTCTCGGCGGCGACAGGACTTCGTCGTAACTACTACGATACATGCGAACGCAACTCGGACGAAAACTATGGCTGTGAATTTAATATTTCGGTTTTGACTAGACAAAATTCCCCACGTCACAGCACAAATACTAGCACCCATAATAGACACAAACCCTAACAACAAACTAGAAATTGCTGTAGATAGGATACACGAGACCATCAGTTTCCCACAGAGAATCAGTGCACACAATACACTAATCAATCAGCACGACTGCTGCAGGAAAACTCGTCACCTCAACTACATATCACAGTTTTCCACAGAAATATGGAATATCGTAGATGACCAAAACATAGTCGCATGTGCAACCTTCCTAGTAAAATACATGTTTTATCACTGAGGACGTTTTTGTTCACAACTTACTCGCTCCAGAGCAAAACTCGGACTCAACACTACTACAGACACTCAAAAACACTAAATTATAAACAGTTATATAGTGACACGTCATCACCCAAACCTAAGTCATATGTCCCATCTTTACAGCGACATCGCATATTTGATATTTTTCACTCACCCTCCCATCCAAACAAGAGCGCCACTTAAAAACTGATCAGTGAATTATTAGCATACACTGAAATGTACAGAAACGTTCGACTTTAGACAATCTAGTGCAAAAAATGCCATCGTTGCAATATCCATATACATGAAAATCATCCTTCGGAACATTTAGCGAATCGGACGCAAGATTCACACGTCTACACATAGACATCGTCAGATCATTTTGCCAAAACTGATGCTATTTGATAACAATCGCCGGTCGTTTATTTTATTGGCCTATTGCAATTCAACGGACGTCCCAGCAGATGCAGTATCAAAAATTATCCTCAAAGATTAGATTAGGCATTTATGGTGTATCCGCAGTCATCACAACTGACAGAGGTAGAAAGTTAAAGAAGAACTCTTCATCGAATTCAGCCTCCTGCTAGACACCCAGCACATTCAAATAACATCATATCACCCATGCACTAACACGCAAGAAGAAAGATATCACAGACTGTTGAAAGCATCGCTCAAATTAAAATCCAATACAAGTAACTGGTTAGATAATTTGTCACCCGTTCGAATATTTATCTGGAGTATAGCTAAAATTAATACAATTAACTTGTTACGTAATATGTCACACGTTCTACTATCTATCAGGAGTATTGCTAAAAATAATACAAGTGACTGGTTAGATAATATGTCACCCGTCTCTAATATCTATCAGTAGTATTGCTAAAAATAATACAAGTGACTGGTTAGATAATATGTCACCCGTCTCTAATATCTATCAGTAGTATTGCTAAAAATAATACAAGTGACTGGTTAGATAATATGTCACCCGTCTCTAATATCTATCAGTAGTATTGCTAAAAATAATACAAGTGACTGGTTAGATAATTTGTCACCCGTCTCTAATATCTATCAGGAGTATTGCTAAAAATAATTTATGTTGCATCCTAACTAAAATCTTTTTCGGTACAACATTACTTGTATCTGGACAATATTTCGACAATCAAAATGACGTACGCAGGTATCTTCGTGCGGGATCTGAAAACGCGTCTGTCTAAATAACAGCTTGTCCCCACTCGGCCTATATCGAGACACAACTACTTACCCAAAACATATTTGATTGCCAATACCTGTTTGTTAACGATAATACATTCAATACGCCATTACACTCATGTTTCCAGGGTTCTTAACTATTAAAAAAACAGAATATTCTTTCGCAAATCATGAAAAATGGCAAAAATGACAGTATCTCCATACACAGACTAAAACCAGTATCAATAGAACAACGACAGAGAAGCCAACAGACACACAATAATGAGAACATTCTACAGGAAGAATTCACTTCTAAAAATGCACACCCGACATATTCACACAATTTTAAATCCTGCATATACTACTAAAACATATTGACAAAATTGTTTTGCAATTTGTTGTGGAGAGAAAGTATATATTGCTGAACAATAATAGGTTTATCTTTCTCCTTAGACCAACACATATTTTCTTTTGCTCCAGCTTTTAATTCAAAACGCCAAGTCAGGGTGACGCTTAATTTCAACAACTGTCAACTGAACGGAACGGATGCCCAAGTCGATGCACCCCATGGATTATGCATGCGATCATAGCCAGGTTAAAAACTGGTAACAACCTACTTCTGCGACACCAATTCCTCCAGCAGTACAAGACAAAATCACAAAACAAACAAACACGAGTCGCGTAGGCGGACATCAATGCTAGCACAGACATGACATGGATACCTTTGCCAATACAAAGCGCTTGGCGTATATGCATATCTTAATATAATGCGAATACGCCAATGTTTGCGTATTAATAAGTGTTTGCATTTTGTAAACCACACATTTGTCTTCGTTCCAAACTTTTTGCTTGTTTAAGTTATATGAACTCGTATCTATGTTCCACACATCTAAGCCTATCGTCCTGATATTTCTAATAGTTTACCCAGATATTTAATGATCAACCTCGACATATAACACGATCCCCAGGCGTACCAATCCTTCCTGACACTTAACCAGTGTTTGATTGATCTCGGACCGGCTAACGTAGTATTTATTACCAGTTATCAACTGGCTAGTTTAGTCTAACACGCGAAAGAGCGATTATTTATTATTAAAACCAAATTTACGCAGTCCTCGGAAGCTGATAGTTGACAAACAGAATATAATCAATAGAACACTACAACGCCACGGGTGTAGTTTTTATATATACTTATATATCGATTATATATACTATACTTATATATACTAATTACATCAAAGCTGATGACCCGGAATCAGTCATTATCAAAGACGACAATAGTGTGGGATGAAACGCACGTGTTCGCCAATCATTCACACAAACAAAATAGAAGATTACTGCTATTGTTCGGCCTCAAACTGCCCGTTACAAATAACACTATTTTCATCTTTGATAATCGCTGATGTAAGCCGAAAAGTCAGAAAGGATTAAATAAAAACTTATATCAATATTGTGATTTTCTTTCTTCTTTCAACTACAATGCTATTAAGCTTATCAGACGATATGTAAAGAATTTGCATAAAATAAATCGACAAAACTTGTTTATATTATTTAAAAAAAGACATTAAAAGACTCAGATGTATGTAGCTATTACTTGACGTCTTAGAATAACTGCGTTATCCTCATCGTACGAAAATAATTCTCTTTGCAGAAGTAAATCTTTTTCATACATAATATTAAATTTAATTCTGTAATAATGTTAGAAAGCTGAATCGCCAACTCTTGAATTTCAAAAGAATTTGCAAAAGAATTTTCCATAATATCGAAAGAAAAGAACAGGAAAGAAATATATATGCAACACTCACATCGACGAGTTAATATTTTCTTGCTTACACCGGTTAAAATCTTGGCGTATTTCAAGACAATATTTATCAAATTAAAAACAGATTACTGTTAAATTGTGTAAGCACATAACTCATGAACAAAATGAAATATATACTGCAAACAATTGCAGACCAATACACACTAACAATTGCACACACAAACACACAGACACGCACACAAAAACAAACACGTACAAACACAGAACTATTTACAAATTGACGGAGTTAACAAATGAAATAGAATAAAAATACATGTGACCAAATAAATTGTATGACTGATTCTAAAAATTTCTGATAGTTTATCTTTCAAGATAAATTGAAGTACTACAAACACAAAAATATATAAATCTTACCTTTGCTAAAATACTCTTTTGGGTATACGTTTAACAGCAAAAAAAGCTAACTTTCCTTTATATATTACAAAAAAAAAAAACAGAATTATTTCGAAAATAAAACGGAGAAAATATTTATATTAAGTATTCTAAAACAGTTAAGAATATTAGGAGGCTTGAATATTTATATTAAATCATAAATGGCATTTCTAGTTATCAGTATTAGTTTAGCTATATAATCTCATTTTTGCTAAATGGCTTTCCAGAAAAACTTTCAATGTATTTATAAGAGTTATTTTTTTAGGAATTAGCAGACAATCTCGTGTTGCTGTATCATAGCCTATCAGTGCGGTTAGACATCCGATTGAAACCCGATCGATTTGACCTCAGTCGAAGATTCTACCTCTCAGCTATTGCTGATCGGAGGAGTTAGACAAATTTTAGATTAAAGATTAACTTAAGATTAAAGGAAAGAAATATAGAAAGAGCCAAATGTCTCGTTGAAAGATTCTTCGTCAGATATTAAGGCGGGTGGATGTCGCTGTGCCTCGGGTGGGATTTAGTTATAATGTGGTTGTCGACAGTTCCATGCTATATATAAGGAATTTTACTAACTCTTAGGAGACTGTGTACATTTCTAAAGTCTTTAGGTACAAGATTATCACACACTATCAAAAGCATAACGGAATCTATCCATGTTATGCTGAGATTCATGCTTTTTCCTGTAAATTTTCCAGAGTCATTTTGTTATCAATCGTTGATCATTGATCCAATGATCATTTGCGACCTCCTTTCTGTTCAAAGATAAGAATTATTTTTGTTGTGAGTTGTTTATTATTATTATCATTTTTATTATTTTCATTAATAATAATAATAATAATAATACTCAGACATATCTCTGAACATGAAAAGGACAGAATTTAAGACATATGCGCTTTAAAATTTAAAATCCATATCTACAAAAATGTAATTAGGTACTTGAATATAACCAGGTGAACAAGAGAGACGATATGTATTTTAATATCGGCTGGTACGTCATCAGAAAAGTTTTTGTCATTCTGATTCTTTTATTCCGTCGTGGAATCAATAGTCGATGGCACTTACATACGTTGAATCCTGGACACATTGTTCAAGTGCGGAAACGAGTGCATAGTTTTAGGGATTAGTGTCGCCACCGTCTTCTATAACTTACGCTCAGATTAAACGATGATATGTGGCATCAAATATCACCCAAATTCTGATATCTTCGTTTTACCGATTTTATCAGTCTAGAATGATACTTTTTTAGATTTAGCAAGAACAGCCAAAAACAATAAAAAAATTCTACTACTGTTATGGTTTGTGATTCCTATCTAAACAGAAAATGCAGTCGCTTCCGAGTTTGAACCTTGGCCATTTTTATTTCTGGTGGAATCTTATTGAAAAGATTTTAAATAGTTTCTTATGACATAAACATAAATCATTGAGTATCGAATGATTTTCTAATGAATATATTTGTTTTCTTTATATTATAATTTGATTATTTTCTAGGCAGTGTATATGCGTTTGCTATTAGTGTATATGTGTGTGTGTTTCTTTGTGTATGCAGGCGCCTGCGAGCGGATATTTCTGATGTAAAATTCATATACTTATGAATTAAAGTGTTTTTTTTATTATTTCAAGAATAGATGTGAAAGCAGATTATGTTAACGTTAGCAATCATTCTAAATACGTAAAGTTAATCTTGGAACAGCTTTAATTCTTACTGCCTATGACCGAAAAATCAACTCTAAATGTGACTTGCACCTGTTCGGCGAGGCAAAGCGGAATAGCCCACCAATGTACATGGATAGACGGTTGGGAGCAGTAAGATTTTGATTTGCCTTGTGAGACAATATGTAGTCAGAATCAAAGACAACTTCCTGCCCTAAAAATAAACATGAAAGTAATCCCATGGCAGCTCTTTTAATATAAAAAGGAAAGTGATTTCCATATATAAGGAGAACCAAATTGAAATTCAAGAAGTAGCAAATGCATTTGGCTCTTTTATGATACGATGTGAAATATTTTTAAATGGCTTTCTCTTCAAAATAGATTATTACCAGACGCGTGGTTTTGATTCCTGACATAAAACTACTTCTAAAATTAAATAGTTGATTTATAATTAATACAAAACAGTTCCTTAATAACGGAAAAAAAAATCCTACGTAAACAAAACACCCATATACACGCGCGCCAGCAGACACACATACACGCTTATATATATATATATATATATATATATATATATATATTGTAAAATATAAGAGACTATGAATGTCTATTATGTTTAATCATGAGCCGTTCTAAACATCGTTTTAAGCTTTCGGCTCACATGAGCCATCTCCAGAGAGGTTACAGAGACGTTAACATAGAAATAACCACCATCAAAGACGATATTAATTTGTGTTGACATAAAAATTTGCTAAGCAACGATAACAGTTACTAAACAGAAAAGGCACTTCGTAAATTTGTAATACACTTCTATGACGTCACACCACGGGAGAGCATTTGATGTTGGATGTTTTTTTTTTAACGTTCCTGTAATCTGTCTGAAGATGGATCATTTGAACCGAAAGCTTAGAACTAACTTAATAAAAAATTATTTTCACCTGAAATTAAAGCCAGAATATTTAGAAAGGCTCATGATTAAACATAATAGACATTCATTTTCTCTCATATTTAATAATAATATATATATATATATATATATATATATATATATATATATATATATATACAAAGCTTAGTGTTGCCACCGTATACATATATATATATATATATATATATATATATATATTATTATTATTATTATTATTATTATTATTATTATTATATATCAATAGATTGCTATTCACACCAAGCTGTATACTCGCAAAAAGAGAGATCATAATTTAATAATAAAATGTAATAAAAAATGCCTGACGGTGTTTAAAATATTTAGATATTTTTCGAAATAATCGTCGATTAATTTACCAACGAATATTCCTGAATAGTGGAAAAGTTAGGAAGAGAAATATTGCTGAGGAATAAGAAGAAAAGAGTAACTAGAAGAACAATAGATCTCGGTTGACCTTTCATTTACATTTTTGCAGATTATGGTTGCCTGGAAATTAAGAAACTAGAAATGAGTTCTACGAGCCATAATTGCTAGAAAAAAAAAGAATTTTACCGTACATATAGCCAAATCAACAGCAAACAGATGAGTCCAAATCAACAGTCTTGTTTTTCAATTAAATTTAAATAGTCTACTCACCATAACGAATACTTCATCCGAACTATTTAATTTTCTGTATGTGTATCTTGCATACATTCGTGTATAAGTGGAAATATATATATATATATATATATATATATATATATATATATATATATATATATATATATATATAATGGATGTGCGTTGGAGTACACGATATCACGGAACGAGAAATCGGGGAGCCGAGTTCGAATTCCAGTTGAATGCCCTGCTGTCAATTACGCCCAAATACTATTTTAGGCTAAATAACAGGACAGCTTGTGCTCTATAGCCTTGGCTGACAATATATCTACTAGAGCAGGTTGTGACAACCTGTTGTGGGATAATAAAATGCCTACCTAAGCGTTGTTGAGCGCATTTAGGCTACAGTGAAAAAATATAATTTTGGCCATCCAGTGCATCCATGAATGTCTCCAGGAAGGTTCGACTATGTCGTACCTCCCGACCCTGATGTAATGGGAAAAGGGAGTAAGGTTGACAACCGTACGCTACTCTCTCGCAAGTCATGACTTCTACCCAGAAGTCGTGGTCTTCCTTACCTGCGAGGGACGATCATCATTATTTATATAGACTAGCAGTATAGCCCGGCGTTGTTCGGGTGTAATGAAAACTTTAAATCTAATCCATGGTCCTGGAGTTCAGACTCTTTGGATGTTGGCACGAAAGACTAGAAAGCAAAATTATTTCCAGTTAAATCGAACCCGTAGACTGAAAGAAAAATGAATGGGTGTAAGTCAAATTTTGATTTCCTGGTATCGATATCAAATTTTCTGCAATATTGTAAGAACAGTAACCTTGAAAATTCTGAATATAGTTTCTTATGACTTTGTCTATGAGTGTATCAAATTTGATTAAAATAGGACCACTCCTTCTATAACCCGATTTTTTCGATTATCGATTTTCGATATTTATCGGGGTACCGCGACACAAAACCGAACACTCGCAGAGTCTTATAGTAAAACTGTGTAAATTTTTAAGAAAACCGGTTCAGACCTTTCGAAGTCTATAGGTAACGGATACACACACACACACACACATACACAGACACACACACACAGACAAAATTCCATTTATATATAAGATTAGATTATTGGATGTTAAGGCCAACGAGGATCGGGTTCAAATCATCGGCACAATGCAAAAAAAAATAAATAAATGGCGTCATAGATGCTTGAGTTCGGAATCGAAAAGCCCTAAAATCTTTATACTGATATATGATTCGATATTCTGCGCATTATATACTCGCTGTTTTACGATAGACTTAATAAACTAAATTTTAGTGCATGTGTGTGCATTCATAAAAATTCTGCGATTGCAAAATGGAAATTATTTTTTTGGTTTTGATGGTTAACATAAAAATGTTAAAATAATACGAAAATATTTAATTTGGTTTTCTTTTGGTTATGGCAAATGCCATGTGACATTTGATCAGAAAAAGAACTGAAAAGAATGGTAGGCTGTATTGAAATAAGGTGGGAAATTAATTACATCCTATATTAAAATGTATATGTTGAAAAAAGAGTATGGAGTGTATGTGTGATGAGCAGTGTTTGTATTTCTAATTCGGTAGCTGAATTCTCTCAAAAATATTTCTTTAAAATAGTAGGGACAAGGTCAGCCGATTAAGCTTTTACTAAATTTTTCAAATATCAGTATTAGGTGTGTGTATTTTCGGCAATTTTCTCAATGTTCTTATTTATTTTTATGATTTGCATATATATATATATATATATATATATATATATATATATATATATATATATACATATATATATATATACATATATATATATACAAAAACAATGAGCAGATAGGTAAACTCGCAAGACCCGATCTTATTGATATACATTTAATTAATATTAATATTGACCAAGGAGGAGGGCTCGATGTAAATAGTGTTACCTATTTATATGCACGAATATCTTTTTGGGCTTCTTTCAATTTAGAATTTTTTTTCGAGCGTTACTGGTGAAGCGAGAGTTTTCTCGCTGAAATGGTCACTCAACAAAATTATTTTTCAAAATTTCTGGACTTCTTTCAGACATACATACATACATACCTATACATATATATGTTGCAATGTAACAATTTAACACAAGTTTTATATATATATATATATATATATATATATATAATAAAAATATACCTTGTTTGTTATTCTCAATGAAAAATGCATATATATATATATATATATATAAATATATAGTAAAGTTTTGTAATTTGCTTGAAGCATTGCGTAAAATAGTTGTATGTGTTATGTCTTGAAGGCTGTCACAATGCGTTGAATGAAAGAAAGGAAGGTCGGGAGATGTTTGTATGACCTGTTTGATATTTCGAGACTATGATCTCATCATCAGAATAGCAGTGTAATCCTTAGAATGACCGTGCTTTTAGCTGGCCATCTATGAATGCCTGGCTTTGTCCACTTCTGCTGTACGTGTGTGCGTGTGTGTATGTGTGTGTGTGCGTGTGTGTGCGAGTGTGTATGTGTGTGTGTTCTAGTTGTTTTTACAATCTAATGGTGTGTGTGTGTGTGAGCGCGCGTGTGTGTGTGTGTGTAAGTGAGTGTGTATGTGTGTGTATTCAAGTTGGGGTTTTTATTGGTCTGATGGAATCAGTTCGTAGGATCTGGGAGTTGATGTGACTTTAACCGGGTCAAAGAATATCAGTTACATTGCTGTTGTCTTATCTGTCTGATTTATCTGGTGATGTTTGCTCGTTGTGTGTGCTGTAATTGAATCTACTTTTATGTGTGTGTGTGTGTGTGTGTGTGTGTGTGTGTGTGTGTGTGTGTGTGTGTGTGTGTTCTGTCCTGGTACGTGGTTTGTTATGGGCACCTCTGCTACTACAGCCCGGGTGGGGAGGAAATGTGTTATCGTGGTTACTGTAACTATTTTTTCTATGTTTAAAGGCGACGTGTAGTATTGTAATTAATCTACCCTATTTAATTTATCTGTATGTGTGTATGTGCGTGTGTGCTTTAGACTGGTTAGCGGTTTGTTATAAGGGAGGAAGAAGTGTGTGTGTGGTTATTGTTACTGATTGCGTGTGTGCGTGACCTTTGTTGTTGTGTTAAGTGCATGTTGTGTGCGTCTTGGTGTTGTCTATACTGTTATGTAATCTAGGTTTAATTCTTGGCGACTATTAATTGGCGTTTGTAATTTAGATATTATTAGGGACTCTTTAATGCGTAGGTTACCTATGTTGCGTTCCTTAGCCAAGATATTAACGGTTATGGTTTTGTCCTTATTTTTGCATTTTTAAAAATATTTTTGGAATGACGACGCTTGCGTGTGTAGATGTTCTTTTATTCTAATGTGTAGATGTCTTGTAGTGCTGTAGACATAGAATGCATCGCATTTGGCGCATTGTATACGGTATACAACATATACCTGGTGGCATATGGTGGTGCCTGCAATAGGGTAGTTGGTTAGTGTGCATGTGGTGTTGTTGATTGTTCTGTGGTTGGGGTTGAGCTGTCTGAGAAGAGTGGGGCCGTAGTGTGCCAGCTGTATGTTTAATCCTCTCCGCGGATTGCTCGACGCATTTTTGTTGTTATATATTCGCTGAAGTGTGGTAACCTCAAGAAGCAGGTGTTAGATAGGGTATGGCGCCTTGGGCCCCTACTACCCCTCCGTTCTAGGCGATCCACAAAGGAATGTGGGTAACCGTTAGTCACCAGTGTTTTCTTGAAGAATGCAGTGTGGGCATTAACGTGTTCGCCTTTGCTGCATTTCTTTCGGATACGTGCGAGTTCGTTATTGATGTAGCCGGTCTTAACGCTGAGAGGGAGGGCTGATAGGTAATAGACAAATATATCCCTGCTGGCAGGCTTTTTGTAGAAATCGGTGTGGACTTCACCTCTAACCGATATTTTAAGCTTGAAGTCCAGCAGTGATAGGCATCCACTGGCATCGGGGTACTCGATCGTGAAATTAATTTTATCGTCCATTCTGTTGACCGTCGCTGCCATTCTGCTTGCCTCGTCGCGTGAAGAAGTAAGGATGAGTATATCATCAATATATCTCGTAAGTTCGCGACGCTCCAGTTGGTTCATATATGCGACGGCAAGTAGTCCCGATATGTTGGACCCATAGGAAGGCCGGTGGTCTGTTTGTAGGTGCATCCTTGGAACGTGAAGTAAGTGTTGTCTATTATAGTTCTCAGGAGCAAGCGTATGTCGTTTGGGGTGAAGTAGTAGCAGTGTATGCTTGAGGTGTTGATGTATTCTGTTAATAAGGGCCGGTACTGACGTATATAGCGAGACAGCATCAAGGCTAAATGCATATCGGTTATGTTGCAACTTATTTTGGTGAGTACCGTATAGTCTGTGGATGACTTCGTCGGGACTTTTGACGTGTCCGGGGAAGGTGGAGAGTATGGGTTTAAGGATTTGTGATAGTAGCCATGCTATTTTGTATGTGGGGCCTTCTATGCTAGAGATAATGGGTCTAATTTGTGGTGTCGTGTTATTTTTGAGTGTTTTGATTAGGTGGTAGAATTTAGGGATGTTACTGTTCTTGGTGGTGAAATTTATCCTGTGCTTGCTAGGGATTTTCCGTGAATGGCATATCTCATGCCATGTGGTGTTAATGAGGTGTTCTATTAGGGAAGGGGTTCTGTCTGTGGCTACTGCATAGAGTTGTGTGTTACTGAGGTGTTCAAGTGCTAGACTGCTATATGTGTCTCGGGTTATGGCGCAGAATTCCTTATCTTTATCTGATGGGAGGTAAATGAGGTCCTTCTCTCTCAGGGTGTCTAGGGTGTGGCGTTGTACCCTGGTGAGGTTGTGTGGAATTTTACCGATATTGTCTTAGAGGATCGTGAAAATGGTATGTTTAAGCCTGGAGAGTTTAAGGTTAAGCGCGTGGTTGTGTGGGGGTTGGTGGAGTGTGTTTTCTAGGGTGTAGGTGGGGAATTGTATGGGCACATTCGCGGTTGGTGTCGGGGTGTTGCTGTTAATAACCGATAGCCAATTCAGTTGGTATGCTGTGCGGCAGAAGTTAGTTTCAACATCCAGCATTGTTGTGTCATTCAGCTGCTGCGTCAGTATAAAGATTGGCCCGAGATTTAGTATTCCGATTTAGATAAGTCCGTGACCAGCGGTTGTTTTATGGGCATTGTATCTTGGATACCGTTTGTGCTTGTGTGGTGGGTATCGTCTAGATGTTGCTTTTTATATAGCCATAGAAATTTCTCCTTGAGGCGTGCTTTCTCGTGTTGTACGCTTGTGTAGTAGTTTTTATTTAGGGCCGTTGTTTAGGGCCGTTGTAATTTGTGCGTTAGCATCTGGGGTTGTATCGAGTGTTGGGAGGACTTCGTACCAAAAGTGATGTTTAGTATTCAATAGTTTATTTGTAGAAATAATTTTTGGCAAGAATGGGTTTTTGTCAACAATTGTTCGATAACAAGATAGAACTATAGCGTTAATGGACTTAATGTGGAAATAGCGTGTCACTTGGCAGAATGATTTTATGCCAGTCATGCCAACTTCGAAATTTCGTGAAGAAAGTATTGTAATGTCATCACTCTTCAGGTCGGCATTACTTAAAAATAACTGCTCAAATAAGTAAAAGGCTTCTCGATATATATATATATATATATATATATATATATATATATATATATATAGCCTCATGAGATCCAAGAGATCAAATTAAGAAATATACAAGGAAGTACATTTTGTTTACTGCCTGAAAATCTATATTCCATGGTCAAATCTGATGAAGTTGAAGCAAGAGAAGAAGCTTTAAAAAGAGCTTTGGACATTAGGTTGACATAAAACTTTGCTAAGTATCTATAATAGTTACCAAAAATAGCAAACGCTGTTCGTAAATTTGTAATGCGGTTCTATGAAGTCACACTGCGTGAGAGCTCGAAATGATAACATAACCATATATATATATATATATATATATATATATATATATATATATATATATATATATAAAATGCATATATTTGATCAGTACACATAATCAGAGATGTTTCTAGCTGAGGTTTATTAGGGGTTTTGGGTCTTTCAACAACGTACCCCCTCTCCACGCTTGCCCAGCCGATACTGATCAGGTATCGATTTGTGTACTTCCTGTCAAATAGAGCATTTCCATCTTTTAAACGCATAACATACGACTTTTCTTGGAAACTTATTCTCGAATCGCCGATGACATCCGGCACACTAGCAACATACGCGCTTCCACGAAAACAGAAAGAAGCCGAGCTTAAATTTTCCATCTATGTTCATGAACGTTGCAGCCTTCTTATCTTGAGATGGTAAGTGAAGATTTGAGTAACCTCTCCCAAGACACATACACAGTCACACACACGCGCTCGCGCATCCCCCCATCACACACACATAGAGAAATGTACCCAAACATCACATTCTGCTTACATTTATCCGCACCTTCATTCATGTTAATATTCAAGCAATGTAAAAAAATAAAATACCTTAACACTGCTAGGGGTCATACAGGTTCTAGATTCTAGCCAGGGATCACCCATAGTCAACAATGTTTCGGGGCACCCTAATTCTGTCTCCTAGTCAAGCCTCCATTGTCGGATGTAGTTTTATGTCATACCCATGACCCAAGATCCCACCAAATAAAAAAAATTAAAAATTGTTATATAGAAAATAATCAAAAAATGTGTCTATGTAAAACTCAATTTCTTTCATTTGCTTACTGACTGCCATTCACTTGATCTTTTTATCCAAAGCCATCAACAAGCCTTTTCCTTTGCCAAACATGTTCTACTTAATTTTGGCAATATCTTACATAAAGACCGCCCAGAAAAGCCATTGCAAACGATTTCAATTGGGTCCGACTGGGCTCAGCAGCTGAGTCTTCTACATTCCTCAACCATGAGTAAATATTTCCCAAGCTTCCTTTCGTAAGCTTTGTCCGTGTTTTCTTTCCATGGTACTGTTAATACTAACATAATGATATGCATGTTTTTTTTCCGAATAAATAATCATGTCTGGACGAAACTTAATTTGCATTATTTCCACTGGAAATTTAAGCTGCTTGCCTTTATCAGTTCTCAATTGCCAGTCCTGGACAGAAAATGGAGAGGGATGTTTTCTTCTTTTGCTTTGTCTTTAGTTTTTCCCCGGCTCTGTCAAAATTCATTATCTTATTTGGTTGATATTTATTTCCTTTTAAACTCGATCCTATTGCAAGGACTCTTAAAATTTTATCATGGCGCCACCGGTACCGCTTATTATGTGTTGGAGGGATCCTCCCTTCTAGTGCAATGGACAAAGTGGAGACTCATTCTTTCCCCACGTGTGGAACTGTGCCGGCCTAGGTAGTGCATCATATACTGCCTGCACAAGGAAACTCGTATTAATGGGATTGGTGTACCAGAGATCTGTCCATGATATCTCATTCGTTCTAGGTTACTCCATTTTGTTGTGGCCCCCTGTTGACCTAAAATCACCATTTTGCTTGTTCTAACTTACTCCACACCAGCTCCCACTTCTGATTAAAGAGTTTATGATCATTCCTTTCTCTCCCATGTTGATTGGAAGAGTAACCAAGGTCTTATCTGCGCACTGCTACCGTTTGCATTAGGGTTTTCTGTCTCAATCATTGCTCTACTGTACTGAGCTCGTCTGATGCTATCCACTTTCTCTCAATACCGGCTTCTGCAATTTAGGATCTTTGAATATCTATACTGGGTTACCATTCTCATTTTCGCCACTTTAAACTCTTCCACTAATCATCTGAAAGGAAGTTCCAATGTGTTAGAAACTCCATACAGAGTTCCACTGCTCAAACTTCTCGACAAGCCAAACCGTATTTTCAAATATCCGCTCATTTTTTTCTCCATCTTCTATAATTGTTTTCAATGCCACTGCACATAACATGTCTGGGCACAAAATCTTGGGCAGAATGGCATTTTGGTATATGCATGCCTTAAAACGTTCTGGTAGACCTGATATGTCCAATTTATTTAACCTTGATTCGAGGTCTGAAAAAACATTTCTGAGTAGCGTTCGTATCTTTTAAATTCGCACTGTATAATTTTTCCAGACACTTGACATGTATTTCTTGTATTAACGTGATAATAATACTTGCAATCTTAAAAATTAACTATCACAATTCTTCTCTTCAATACTAAGGACCTCGATTTTGTCGGGTGAAAATTCATTCCTTGCTCACACCATTATCTTTTCTAAACCCTGCAAAATCCACCGGCCTCTAGGAACTGTAGATACACTAAATGTCAGGTCATTCATATATGCACGAATTGAAGGTAACTGGACCTCAGCACTCAACTTCTGTTGATTGTACAATCATGTAAATTGTTAAGGTAAATAATATCACTGCTATTGTGCATCCAGTTATAATTTCCCTATCTCGGCGATGTTAATCGGGAGATATGATATCAGTAGATGTTTTTTTTATTTTATTTTAAAATCAATATAATAATCTTGTATGAGATTACTTACACAAATGGTATCTTCTTAAATTTTCTTCAACTAATTTGAGTGGAATAGATTCATATGCATTTGCTTGGACCAGCCACAGTACAACGAGATCGCTTTTTTCTTCTTTTGCTTCTCTGAGGAGCTGCGTTATCATGCCAATATGCTCCAAACAAAATGGAATGTTGGCAACCAATTCCCTTCCGTACTGAAATATCTATGTAACTGTTGGCACTTAGATAATGCCGAAGTCCTTGGGAGAAGACAATGAAGATGAATTTGTTTTCAGTGTCTAGCAATGAAATCATTCTGAACTGCTCAATAAATTTTTAATTTCCTTCTTCAGGAATCCATACTACATTAGCAAACCTCCACGGTTTTGCTACTTTGCTTCTCCTCTAAATTATTTTTAATATCTTCCAAAGATGAAATTGAATGTTCGGACATCATTTATAGACACTAGAGGGAACGCCACTGAGTCCTGGGGCCGAATCTCATCTAGCTGGCGATTTTGACTACCTTTAATTCTTTCAAGGTCGGTGCCCTCAAGTCAAAACTTGTTTCTGGTGGTTCAGAGTACACGATTGTATATATATATATATATATATATATATATATATATATATATATATATATTAAGCATTGGTGGATCTACAGTTAAAAACTAGTAATTGTTGGAGAGAGATTGTGTAATGATATAAACTTTGCAAGCATATGAATCAACACTACATCTTGAATGTCAGTATTACGTGATATTAAAACCAATCTTTTTTAAAAGATGATACTGATGTATGAAACTTAAATATTGATTACTACCTTGAAACAATTTCTCTTTACTCTCTTTCTTTCTGTTTGTATAAATTTGTGTGTATGTGTGTGCATATATTTGAGTGTATGTATTCAAGCAACAAATTTTTTTTAAAGCAATTTTATGAAAAAAAAAAAATTTTGTGATGATAAAATTTCTTGATCGTATTTTTCTAATTACGAATCATCTAAGTTAAAGATTGCATTCCGTCAAAATTTTTCCAAGGCTTATTTTGGAGCAAATATGATCCAAGTTTACACGTCTTTAAGACATCGTCAACATGGGTAATATACAAAACTTGAACTGTTGAACCTGACAATATGGACAAAATATTTTGTGATGTAAGCGAGTTGCGATGAGTGTGTGTGTGTGTGTGTGCGTTTATTTATTCTTTTACCTATATATATTTGAAGATGCAGTCTTTTAAATTGTGATGTTTTTGTTTATAGATGTTTGATTTTTATATAACTATTGCTTAGAGGATCATATCTCTTCCTTTCTTATTTTGCTAAACTTTTTATTGTTTCTTAATAGTTATGAAATGGAGATTAGTCATATAATTTTAATGAAAACGTTTTGATACAACTGCGTACTGGTCTAGTTTAATTATGACCAGAAACTATATAATTAAAAATTATATATATATATATATATATATATATATATATATATATATATATATATATATATATACGCTAAGCATATGTTGTTAAATATGAATAGTCATATTACTCACAACCAATCCAAGCCTCTATCCTAGCTTGTTGTTACAGTGGATTGTACGCGACTAAATGTGTGTAGATAGGCATTTATAAGAATGAATGAATATGTGTTTGTTTTTAGTTTAATAGAAATACATTGTCAAATAAGTTGAATGCTTTACTTGAATTTATATTTAAAACATATTGCTATCAAAATAATTCATTGCATTTTGTGAAAGAGTTTTTATTCCAACCTGATTCAAAAGTTTACTATAATTGCAAAGAGAGAAACGTTACCACGGCCATAAGTTGAGAATTATTATTATTTAACTATGGTGCATAACGTATAAAGAGTGGTACAAATTATGCTTTGCTGTTCATTCCACTACGTGTGTGATCGTTAAAAAAACCCAAGGCATTTCTGAGCCGATCCCTATTAGGTTCCTCTTAGAGTGTGTCTTTTCCTAGCAAGTTCTAATTTATACAGACAACTGTTTACACACCACCGAACGACATTGATATATGTAATTTCTCAATACCGATGCTCTCAATTTTAGGGGATTTTGTTTTAATTAATCATATGGTTATCTCTTTGTTGAGAACTGTCCTTGATATATATCTATAAAGATCACGCTGTTTTGATGCGGACACCTTCAAAGTAAACATAAGCTTAAGAATTAACAAAAAATAGATGCTTCCTTTTTTTTAGAAGAATTTTGATCCTTATTTTCCGTAAGAATTCGTACGTTCTGGACAATGTGGATAATATGAACAAATCACCGAATTTCATTTCTCAAGTCCACAATATCGGACAACATAATAATCATGTCTTCTTCCCGCGTTGTGGTGCCGGAGATATCGGCTTGGAACAAAAAGTCTGGGAGCCGAGTTTTAATTCTAATTGAATTCCATGCATTCCCCTACGCGCAAATACCGTTAGGAAAAGGTATTAATCCGTCTCTTCCTTCAAGTTATGGTTTAAATAACAGGACAGATTTAGTTCTATAGCCTTAGTTGGCAACCAGTCTGTCGCAAAAAGCAATGGCAACTTATTGCGGGATAATGTTCTCTGCCCAGTCACTCATGCCTCTTTCGAAACATGATCACCTAATGCGTGTATCACGTATGGCTCTTAACTGACTTATTCCCGAGGGTAGAAAGGGAATAGGGCGAGTGACTTTGGTTTTGCTCGATTTTAATTAGGTTAGATAATTTTGAATTCTTTTCTCGTTTTGGAACCTAATTTCTGAACTATTTCCATGTTCCTTATTCCTTAATCATTTCAACACTTCCTACTGACAATTTAAATAATTATTAATCTGACTGTTCGGTACTTGATAGCATCTCTATCAATATCGACAAGGCCATTTCTTCTCAGATCTTCTAGACAATCATGTCACGAAAGAGACATGACTGACTGGGCAGAAGATTATCCCGCAGTAGTTTGCCATTGCTTTCTGCGGTAGACTGGTTGCCGACCAAGGCTATAGAACCCAATCTGTCCTGCTATTTAACCCATAACTGGAGGGAAGAGACGGATTAATACCTTTCCCAAGGGTATTTGCGAGTAAGTGAATACAATGGATTCAACTGGAATTCGAACTCGGCTCCCCGGTTTCTAGTTCCGAGCCGATATCCATTGTACCACAACGCACATTGAAGGCTAGTTCTTCGTAAAAATCATATGGAATATATATTAGTTGCGATCATTATGTGTCAGGCCCGGGAATTATTGAGTGTCGTGTTATTTCTCTAAGATGTCGATTAGAATACTTTATTATGCTTAAATTTTAAGCGGGAATAACATGCATGCATTGAAAACCAGTTTTATAAATCCTATCTTTTTTGCATCACTCATACCAGGGATCTCTGCAACTGCCGCAGACACTTAGCAGGTCAGAGATTTACCATTTACCATTAGACTACGTATTCCCGTCTATTTACCATTTCTTCTTAGATTATTTCTTTTCCTGTTTTTATCTTTTGTTTTTTTCAGTTTCCATGTTGATCTTGCGTTTCTTTTGTTAAATGTTCCAGAAACTAATCTCATTTTCTACTCTCTTTTCCATTGCACAGATCTTCAGTTTTATTTTTTTATTCTTTTTCTCTTGAGTATTTTCATTTACAACGTTAGCAATTCTTTTTGCATCTGTCCAACACGCTTTTCCCCCTAACAACCGAAATACATTGGACATTTTTAGGTTTCCCCTTTATTTATAACATTGTCATTTTCTTTAGATTACATAGCATTATCTACGTTCTTTCTTTTACACTCCAGTATTACTCCAGTATTACTCCAGTTTTATATATTAATACTTTTCATTTCTTATCTTTTACATTTTTTAAAATTTCATTAATTTCTTACATACGAACTCACTTTGTTTTCCATAAAATTAAAGTTTTTCACTCAAACATCTATCTTACTTATCTATAAACCGACAGTTCGTCCATGTTGCATATGTTTGATGTTTTCCTATTTATTTTGAGTTTTTTGATAAAATTCAAAGAAGAATCAGCAATATTATCAGTCTTGCTCTGGTAGTTCGTCTTCAGTAATTTTTACTAAAGAAGGTTACCTCTGTACATTTTAATATGAAAAATTAATGTACATTGTTCGGATAATTTTTTCGCTATGGTACATCGACTGTTTGCATTCAAATCTTGAACTAGACTTGGGTCGAGGCAGTTATATCCGTACGTTCGATGCTAATAATTTTTTTTCTTGCATTTCTCGCTTCATGCAGTCAGGTCAACTTTAATCTGCAAAAAATCAAAGCAATGCCAATCGCTATCTCCTTTTCTGATTCTCTTTCCTCTTCCTACTCATTGTTTCACCCTCTATTCTTAATTGTCTCTCACCCACACTGCCTTCCCTTGTGTCCAAGTGGCATTACTAGCTTGCTATGGGGTGATTCTGGGTTTTAGTTTATTTATTAGTCAAAACATCTACATAATCATGATATGTTGATTTTCTATTACGACACACGGGTAAAAGAGTAACGGAAGGTTAAACGCTGGAAAGGACTTAGCATGATCATGTCATATAAATTATAAAAGTACAACATGTTTACTGTACAAATAAAAATATGAAAGAATTCAGATTTCGAACAGTGATCTCATAGAATAAATAAAAAAGCCCAATTATCTCATTCCACAAAACTAAGAATATATGGAACCACGCTCAATATTATTTTACATTCTTATTATTTTTCAAATCGCAATGATGATTTATCCCTCCCCTTTCTCACTCCCTCTCCCTCTCCCCCTCTCTCTCTCTCTCTCTCTATATATATATATATATATATATATGTGTGTGTGTGTGTGTGTGTGTGTGTGTGTGTAGAGAAAGAGAGAAAGAAAAACAAAGATTTTTATTGCAAAAATTGTAATACGTTAATTGAGCAGGTTCATGTCGATTTTGAAATTTTTTGCACTAAACATTCAACGCTCAGTCTCCACCATTATTTCGAACTTTTTGAGATAAAAACATTGCCAAAGTGTCTTTTACCAACGAAACTACTCAACAATCTAAAAGCTTGGCACGAAAATGTATCACAACTCAATATATATATATATATTCGGGGTGTAGAATATTGTTGTTGTTATGAAGAAACATGTTGGAATGTGTTATTCAGATATTGTCCAGTAGAAAATTTATTCGACAAATGAAGCGTAAGCTGTCTTGGTAATGTTGTGCTGATTATGCACAAATCTTGGAACTAGTATCTACTTGAACTAGTGTATTACTTTTTAAATGGAACATATTATATCGTTTTGAATGTCCTTTGGAAGTGTGTATATGTTTCTTTTGGCTTTAAAAAGCACGTACGTATAGGACGAAGTAGAGGCTAAGTTCTACAAACAGAAAGTATAAACTAGATGAGCCAAGAGTAAAGATGAAAAAGAATTTCTGATTTATTAGCAGAATAACAAAATTAGCAATTCAAACTGATTTAAAAATGGATGTACATTAGACTTACTCTTAACGCATTGTCATAAATCCACTAGTAATCACAATAACAACATTTGTCGCGACAACCAATTTTGTTAAAGGTTATACAGTGCTTATTCATTATTTCAGTAACCAAATTCTTAGCCGCTTTGAAGATATTTTATGAAATATTACGAACAGACATAAAGAAGCGTCTTTTCTGATCGGAACTATCACGCTGGTACGACCTGAAATAGTTACTCCTTTAACAGAACAGACAGCTTTGTACCAACAACATGATTGTGTTTCTATCTGGCATTTTTGAAAAGGTACAAAATGATTGGCTTTAACACAAGGAGAAAATTCACTGGCACAATTCTCAATAGGAAGGCTAAATATATCAATCCAAATAGTGTCTCGAAAACAGTCACGAAATCCTAATCAATACGCACAGGAAGAACTGCGAAGTTCAAACCCACACACACACACACACACACACACACACACACACACACAGACATACACACACACACACACACACACACACACACACACACACACACATATATATATATATATATATATATATATATATATATTTATATATATATAAATTAAAATATATATGTCTAATTCAAGTTTATATATATATATATATATTATTTTATTAAATTACTTTAATCCGAAATGGAAAAGTAGGAAGGTAAATTCCAAGAACCTGATCCTAATTAATATTAAAAATTTAAAAAAAAATTATATTTATAAATGATACAGGAGGAGAGCTCATTGTAATTAAAATTAGAGAGCCAATATAAATTAAAATAAATTTTAAAAATTGAAAAATGTTGAATGAACATTTTAATATGAAATCCCTAAGAGAGATTTCACGTGTCCTCAGCAACAGTCTAAATCAAAATCATTGATTACTCGTTTCGGGTTATTTCCTTTGGGCTAAGTACTGGCTCGATGCTTTGATTTATAATTTTGCTGAGGAGACGTGAACTATCTCTTAGGGATTTCATGCTAAAATTTTCATTCAGCATTTTTGAATTTTGAAAATTAATTTTAATGTATATATATATATATATATATATATATATATATATATATATAAACAAAAACTTATAACTATACTCGATTCGAAAAACCCTCCGCGTATTTACGTGGAAGGAAAAAAGTTTGTAAAAAAAGAAAGAGCTAAGCACATGAACATAAGTCAAAGCGATTTGGACCGAGCCAGTACGTAGCCCAAAGAAAAAACCCGAGACGAGAAATCAACTAAGAAAAAAGCGCTCAACACTTAAGCAGAACAGAATAAGTACGTTAACCCTAGTGAGGGAACAAACGTAAGCGGATCTTCTATATATATATATAATTATAATCAGTAGGGGTGGTGATTGAAATGGATATATATATATATAATCCTATAATCATAATATATAATACTAATCAATTTGAGTGGTGATTGAAATGGATATATATATATATAATCCTATAATCATAATATATAATACTAATCAATTTGAGTGGTGATTGAAATGAAATAAATTTTTAAAAGTTATTTAGGAAAATATATCGATATTAAAAATGTTATTTATGAATTAAATTTTTGTAAAAATTAGAACGAAATGCATTCTGAAACGAAATAAAATAGTATATTTACTTAAATGATCTTTTAAGTGAGATCAAATATATGAAATATTTTCTCTGTCTTTGTACATCTCTTTTCGGTTTGAATTCTTATTTCAGAAAGAAAGTTGAAGAAACGAATTTTGTAACAATAATGGACACGTCAACAAAAATAGGGTCTAGTCGGTGGTTTTAAAAAATAGGTTTACACTTAGGCAGTTAAGATTCAAAAACGATATTATGTATGCCCGAAAGATATAACATTGCCTCAATTTTAAAGTAAATCTCTATTCTGGTTAATGAAATTGAACACATACATAATTTTTTTATGTCTTCCCATATCTATAAATAACAAACTTATTGTTTCTTATATTCAAATCAAGACCAGTTTCACAACAATGATCTAACAGTGCCTGATGACGAGATAGAAATCTCGAAACATTTCCGTGTTGCTATGTATTTTTAATTAAAAAACAAATTTAATTATATGATTATATTATGCTCTACAATGTTTCTTGTACTGAGCACGTTTATAAAAAAAACAATAATTTCCGGAAAACTGAATTTTAAAACTGTTGGACCTCTTCACATGGATTTATATAAATAAATAGAACCGAATTGGGTGTGACGAGCCGCAAGATCATCACCTGGCGGCGAAATATATATTATCCATGAAATTGTAGTATACCTATTTTTTCTTAAATTTTGTTAAATAAATAAATTTAACATTGAGTTCTTTTGAGTTCGTCTCAATCTAAATTTAGCTGAATAATATTCCTAGTGTTTTACGTTATATATATATATATATATCTTTATTAAATAATGAGTAGAACTTCCCCGAAACTGCAGAAATTAAACACAAAACAGCTTTCAAATGCAGTTGCTTTTACCCAATCGCACCTAAAATAATTTGAAACAACTGCTACATGTCATCAAATAACCATTAGAATAACCCAATATACCTACACATAATGCAAAATTAATCACCCTATATAAATAATCAAGCCAAACATCGACGAACATGAACTGAAGATTGCGTTTGACTATGGAACAGATTGTCACGTGTTGGTTTGATTTATGCTTACATCTGTTCTACCCTAATATTAAGCGTTGAACCATAAACAGAACATAAATTTAAATTATATTTTAGGTTATTATATCGACATTGAAGATTTATGAAGGCACTGTTTTGATCAGGTATTTCATTTTCATTTTAATTCGGCATGACTTTGCTCGGTTAAGTGTTAAAATTCTTCACAATAATTTGAATATATATATATATATATATATATATATATAGGGCTGTAGCTGATGCTAAAAAAACACCGGGCACAGAGAAAATTGCCCGGATTAAATGACAATGTGATGACGTCATCGTGTCATCCGTTTCTAGAAACTATGATATTTGCGGATTTTGGCTATTCCAATGGAAATTAGGCACAGAACGTGAACCAAAGCAGGAAATCGGGTTCGGACTTTCTGAGTATAACCAATCTTTTCTCCTAAAATTAATAAACAAACAGATTTTTACTGCGTTCATTCGGATGTTTTCTTCGTTTTTCTTTCTTTCTTTCTTTCTTTCGTTGTTTCTTTCTTTCTTCGTGAATTGTTTAGTTTGATTTCTAACAAAGACATTTTTCCTTACCCGGATTTTCACTATGATTGCCGGATCGGCTCAGACTCGTGCCCGGTGTGCCCAGTAGTCAGATACGACCATATATATATATATATATATATATATATATATATATATATATATACGCATCGCTCATTCAGTAAAAATGAATTTGAGCACTCTAGCTATTGGGCGCATAATATGATATGCGCTAAAAAGACTGCCTTCTTCTACCGAACGCCCCGTGGACTTGGGGTAAAGTCGCCGATTGACGCCAATTCGGTCGGGCTTTGTGCCTGGGTTATGTAGCAATCGGAGTCTTACCGTACTGATGAGCTGTGATACGGCGAAACAGATCTGTCTGTGGATGACAATAATATATATATTAATAATTGTTATAGTAAATTTAAACCCGTCTCGAAAAATTCACCGAGTATAAACGCGGAGGGTAAAAAAGGGGAAACAAAAAGAAACAAATAATGTACTTGAACATACGTCATAATACTCATTGAAAAGTAAAAAACCCCGAGACGAGAAACCTAACACTAAAGCGCTCAATACAATAGTAGAGCAACAAATAAGAATAAATCTAACCTAGAGCCTACCTAGCTGGCTTGCCCTGACGATCCGTTAGGTGAAACCCTAGGTGAATCTCCTGTTGGCCTGTAGGTTAGTTTTGTTGATTCTTATATATATATATATATATATATATATCTGTGTGTCTGTGTGTGTGTGTGTGTGTGTGTGTGTGTGTGTGTGTGATAGATCTTAGCAAATGCTTATTTTTAGAGTGTTATACTTAAATGCATTTAAATGTGTAAGACTTGCAATTTCTGATTAAATCTTCGAAACATCAAAATAATTTATTGCTTGTATTCTTAAACATGTCGGTGACCGGAAAACGAATTGAGCGAGTTGGTAGATAATATAAGGCCATTTGAATAATGATGTGTTTCAATTTTATCAAGTGTTTTAACGACACAAAAGATTTCGTCTTTCTGATCTGAGCATATTCTTAAAATATCTTGTTGTCTTGCGTTTTGTTTGTAGTACATTACATCTAATAACCTACATATGCTTTTCCTAGGATGTGCGTTGTGGCGCAGTGGATATCGGCTCGGAACGAGAACTCGGGGAGCCGAGTTCGAATTCCAGTTGAATTCCTTGCATTCACTTATGCGCAAATAACTTTGGAAAAGGTATTAATCCGTCTCTTCCCTCCAGTTATGGGTTAAATAATAGGACAGATTGGCTTGTATAGTCTTGGTTGGCAACCATTCTACCACAGAAAGCAATGGCAACCTACTGCGGGATAATCTTTGAGACATGATCGACCAAGCGTGTAACGCGCATGGCACTTAACTGACCGACTGATTCTTTTCCTTGTAGTTGATGTTTGTCTACAACTTTCGGATTTTTCTAACAGTTCCTTATTTTATTCTCATTTAATTATTTATGTTTTCCCTTAACTTTTCCTGTGTTTAATGATTTTTGTTTCTTTTATTCTGTTCAATTTGCATTATAATCTCTTTATCCGTGTAAACGATTTATACTTCTTCTCGACTTCTTTCTTTTTATTTTATAATATCTACAACTAGCAGTATAGCCCAGCGTTGCTCGGGTGTAATGAAAGCTTTAAAACTAATCCATTGTCCTGGAGCTCAGACTCTTTGGACGTTGGCACGAAAGACTAAAAAGCAATAGTTGTTTCCAGTTAAAGCGAAACCGTAGAAAAATGAATGGATTTAAGACAAATTTTCATTTCCTGGTATCGATATCAAATAATTTTTTTCCTCGTAAACTATATTTGGAAGGCTAAATAAGTCTTCTGAGTAAATGGTATCATTGCTGAGACTAAGAACTACAATTTTACCTATTTAGAGCCAAACCCGAAGCAAAAACTAAAATAAAAGTGCTGAAAAAAAAAAACAAAGACAATACAGACAGATAAACAGACACGCAACAAACACCTTTCCTTTCCTTATATATATATTATCGATTTTCTGCACTATTATAAGAACTGCAACTTTGAAACAGCTGATTATCGTTTCTCATGTCTTTGTCTATGAGTGTATCAAATTTGATTAAAATCGGACCACTCTTTGTATAACCCGATTCATTCGATTATCGATTTTCGTTATTTATCGGGGGTACCTCGACACAAAACCTAAGAACACCCGCAGACGCTTATAGTACAACTGTGTAAATTTTTAAGAAAATCGGTTCAGCCGTTTCGGAGTCTATATTTAACGGACACACACACACACACACACACACACACACACAGAGAGATAAAGTTCCATTTGTAAATAAGTTTAGAGAACTGAAATTTCGCTTTTAATATTTAATTCTCTTTATTTACTCTCCCCATTCATTGTTACGGATTTTTGTCTTCATATATTTTCACTTCCACTTTTTGTTCATTTTACATTAATACATTCTCTGCGCACTAATATTGATCATGTTTAAATTTTCTCTTTCCCTCATCGACATATCACATTCACCCTCTTTAACGTTTTATTCCTGATCGTTACATCCCCCTTCTCCCCCTTTTCTCTTCTCCTGTTTCTTCCCTTTCTGTATTTACTACCATTATTCGTCCCCTCCGTTATTTGCAATTCAATTATTTCTCTAATACCAACGCCATCTTCTTTTCTTCTTTTATGAACATTGTCCGTTCAGGACGTAGACGATGATGGCCTTCCACGTCTCCCTATATCGGGTGGCTCTTGGCATGCTTTCTCCAGTAACGTCTTTCAGCCCCCGTTCTGTTATCCATCTGCTCAGGCCTTTTAAATAAGTTATCCGCTGCTTTCCTCTGTCTCATTTTCCCCTCTATCTGACCTGATAGTATCAGGTTCTCCAAGCCCTCCTTCCTCATTGCATGACCACAGGAACTTTAGTTGTCTCTTCCTGATGCTCAATATTAATTTCCTTTTCGTTTATAGCCAACAAATAATTTTCATTTTGTTTATCGGCTTTTAAGATGTCAGACAAGCAAGAACCAAATTCATTAAACTTAAAGCTACGGAGTAATTTTGAACCACGTATTTTTTTATTCTTTAGAACTATTTGTCAATTTTAATGAAGCAATAAAAAAATGTCTATACCTCACTCAGATCATCAGAATATATCCCCTAGGCACTCTCAAAGTAAACCTTAATGTTCACTTTAGTATTGTATTAAATGAAGACGTTTATATAAAGTAATGAATATTTATATTTATATAATTTTACAACCAGTATATTTTGTCTATCTTAAAGACATGTGCCGATATATCTACAGTACACTATTTTCAATATACTTCTTTATTAAGTCTGACATGTTATGAATGGATTCATTTCTTCATTCTTATTTTAATTTGAGTATCTTTTTCCCTTTAAATCTTTCAAATATGTTCCACGTTTACAGATAATAAATAAGTATAATTATCCTATCGAGATTCACCCAGTAATTTCATCTGTGGCATAATTTAAGTATTTATCTTAATGTTTCCTTTTCATTCAGAAACTTTATTGTTATTATTGACTTTTACTTTTGATGGTGTTTTATAACATCCAAAACCTGTAGCATCACGGTTATTTATGTTTCCTGATTCGTATTTTGTTTGTCTTTAAAATTATTTTGTTTGTTTAAATATGAAAATGGATATTTGCTAATAATTATTTACCCATATTTATTGTAACCGACCTCATATATTACTGTGTAGAAATATACTTTCAACAAATCTTTAATTTTCACCAAAATAATTAGTTGGGGGCAAGTTAAGGTTTTACATTTGTCCAAAATTCATGATTTATTTGTGTTGTTACAAATAGCAGCGTAGAAAATATTTTATTGCATATGAAAGCTTGTACAAAGTGAAGGTATATAACTGAGATTTCTCTGGCACGAAAAGAATTGAGCAGACTGACAATTATTACTGTTTTAAATTCAGATTAGACCCTATATAGAGGCATATTTGGTGCAATGCAAAAGTCGGTTAGCCGTGTTCTCATAACAGGGGATTACGAATTACAGTGTGATTTCCTTGCATTTCTCAAGAAGCTACGTTTAAAATATAAGGACCAGAAAGAGTCTTCAGACTGAGGGAGCATCAAGTCTAACAAAAAGATTATTTTCAATTCAAAACCATTGGGCATGGGACTGGAAATTCATCGTTTCAAATCTTACTACCGAAGCCACTGCAGCAAAAATGTTGCCATAAATATCAGCTGAGAATTACAGTATGTAAATTGTAGGGTAATGTATTTCATTAATGAAAACAGCGACATGTGTAACAGTTAACATTCCATGTGTCACTTTACAGCTGTCAAAATGAATTCTTGAAAGTACATAATTAATAATGAAAAATATTTACACAAACATTGATTCAATCTGATGGTATTCGTGTGATTCATGCATTTATTATTATTTTCTCGGAAATAAATACAATTAGATAATTCCAAAACTTTCTTAGAATATCTTGATTAAATTAATTTTATTGGCCGAGAATGAAAGTGTTTGTAAGGTAATATTATTTTGTTAATCTTATTCGGCAAAATAATCTAATTACAAAAATATAGAAAGATAATATTGGTAATAGTGCAAGTACACATGGCCTATTGGATAAAATCATTGGTTGAATTAATCCAGTGATTCAAATTGTTGTAAGTTAAATACCTGGCCAAAGTAGAGGTGTAAAAAATATAGGGTGTCGTGTTAAATGAAGATAACTAAATCATGTGGATACAGCATTACCCTTGGAACGAGGTCAATGTACCATTGTGTATGAAATAAATTTTTCAGTTCAAAATTCCAGTCACCTGAAGAAGGTTGGCCATTAAAACACACAAAGCGTCGTGAATACGGTAACAAAGATGAAAGAACAGTCCAAACAATTAAAATAATTTTGGGGTTGTGGATGTCATGAATACGTGTGAAATAAATATGCGTACACCTTGGTTGCCCCAAACAGTAATATGATTGCCTGGTGTCAGCCATAAATACAGATTAAGGCGAGGAAGGATTGACCTACGTCCATAGGTTAAAGTCTATTAACTAAGCCTATTGCATAAGCCTACGTTTCAGCATACTTCATACGACTACGACGAGTACCGGTCCCTTAAGGCTACTTGCTCGATTGTCCTACCCGGTTACATTTGCCAAAACCTTGTAGCTACTTTGAATAATATATATATATATATACCTTTCCGGTACATATCAGTTTGATATCTATGTAATTGTCATGTTGAACTGTTGCGTTTACTAAAATCAGGCTATTAAAATCCTTTTTCAGTTGATATTTAGTCCTTTATTCATTTTCAATAATTTTCCTTTCTGATTCTGCTATCTGAATTGTGCAACTTCAATATCTTATATTGTTAAGATTGTGGACGCCAATAATGAATCCTAGAAGGATTCATTATCGGTGACAGTTGGTTGAATAACACCGGTAAGAAGTTATTCTAATTTTACTAATTTACTCAACTCGTGTTCTATCCGTATATCCACGGTTTAGATCCAGTATATTTTCTGCATGGTTCTACTATCAAACAAAATGTCAATGTTACATAATTGATACAACAGTTCATCGTGGCATATTTATCAAAAGCTTTTGTACAATCCATAAAACGCAGGTGCATATTTTTCTGCATTTTTATTGCCCATACTGGTATCTTTCAGTTAATTAGTATCACATTCATTTTCAAATGTCATTAACTTGGCTTCTTAGGCAGTGCTATGAAAATAGAACTACTTGAATCTGTGATCTTGTCAATGCCGAAATCAACTAAGACTAATATAAATTCTATCATGATTACATCTGTTCCTACTACTTTATTCCTGTTTCAGTTTTCTGTGACTGATTTCAATATTTCTGGTCTTTCCATGTTTTTGTAGATTGAAAATTGTTCTCCATCCTAGTGGAAAATTTTTCCGATGTATTCATTCAAATTTTAAAGTATTTTCTTTCCTTAGCAGTGATTCTTTCTTGTATTCTATTCATACTGTACGTAGAAATCACTTTTGTTCTTCCAGTTATCTTATGTTGATACGAATCTACTTTAGCTGTCATACACATTTCCATTTCTGCACATTTTTGAGGCATTCTTCTCTGCATTTGTTCTAAATTTCTTTGTGCAGTGTCGTGTATTCTCGGCTGTGTCTAGTCATTACTTTTTTCTTTTTCTTTGTCAACGTGTGGAGAATTTCATGCCCTCTATTCATTCTATCTTTGAGTATTTTTCTTTGAGTATTTCAATAAGATAATGAGTCAGATCTTCCGCACTAATAATTGACTGACTTTAGTGCATATTGTTTTAGCTAAAAGAGACTAAACATTATACATTGATCGAATATTGATAACTTTTATTGTCATATAAAAGGCCCTAAATTGCTGAAGTCATATTTCAGTTTTTATAGACTTTAGTGAGCTAGTATTCTGAAGCATTTATGTGTTATACAAAAGTCAATCCAAATATATAGAACTCTATAAGATGTTCTGAAATTACGTCTTAAAAACACGGCTTATAGACCGTTTACGTCGTGCATGTATTCATTCAAATTAACAAATTAAAGTAATTGTATTACATATGTATATATGAGCAGCTATAAAGAAAACGTCAAGAAACAAATGGCTGTTAATTTTTACAGAAATTGTCAATTAAAAAATTATTTTCCCCTTAAATCAACCTATAAATTAGAATCTGTTGTTAAAAGGCACCTAAAATATATAAATATCTGAAGGTTCTTCATGGTGTAAAACATTAAAATATCAGTTTAGTCCGTGAGGCATGAAGTCATATTTTACAATAATTCAAGTTTAGCGAAATAATTAATGGCTTGTAGTAAAAGCCAAAATAACGAGTTTTGATCTTCAGAAAAAGGTTACCATGTTAGATTCTCAAACCAATATGTGTGAACCTGATATTCATTGAAGATTTATTTATTTTTTAATTTAGTCGCATGTTATTCTATCAAGATCTGGTCTTTTAAGAATGAATCAAACATGTATTATATGCAAATACTCTAATATTTAGACAATGTTTTTCATCTACGTTTTCAGATAAAAGATGTTCGAGTTTATATATTTCAATATTTGTGTTTTTTATACATGGTCAGATACTAATTGTTTTACTGAAATTTGTTATTTTGCCAAGGAGATGACATATTCATTAAAATAAATGGTTTAAATTCCGTAAAATTTCTATTCACTGATCTTATCATAATATTCTTTTTAGTCAAGACTAGATTAATTACTCATATTATCTCTTCTCACAAATCAGTTTCTAAGTTTGATGTTTTTTTTTTATAAGCGTTTCACCCCGAGCAAGGCATGTCACTGCCACTACTGTGCAGGGGGCTACGTAGAGTGGAGAAAGGCTGATTAAATATAGGAAATGACAGAGGGTGGGTGATAGGCGGGTAAGGATACCGAGAATGAGGGTTGGGTAGAAGAGAGTGTTCTGAGAATAGTTGGGAGTTAGTGTGATAGGAGGTGTCTATTGACCCTACATTTAAACACCTGGAGATTGTAACTGTCGGGAAAGCAGACTTGTGGAAGGGAGTTCCACAGGCGGGAAGCGCGAGAAAAGAAGCTGTTGGAGTAGAATTTACGGTTACATCTTATTTGTTTAACTGTAAAAGTTGCTAATCTAGTATCTCGTGTAAATTCGTGCTTAGGCGGCACCAGTGATCTAAGCTCATCGGAGCAGAAGCCATGAAAGTACTTGTAGAAGAGGCACAGGGAAGTTACATCACGCCGGTGTGAGAGCGGCTGCAGCCGGTCTGCCAAGTCAGTATCAACCACGTTACAGATCCTCCTTTGTATTTTCTAGACAGAAGCCCAAGGAGAGCAGCAGGTGCACCCGACCAGATATGGCAGCAATATTCAATACACGGGCGGATGATAGATTTGTATATATGCAGAATAGATTCAGGTGGGAAAAATTTCCGGGCCCTGCACAGGGAGCCCACTTTCATAGCAGCAGATTTGGCAATGGATTCAATATAGCCATTCCATTTAAGGTCCGCCGAGAGTGTACGGCCAAGGAGGCGTAGAATTTTACTCTCTGGGAGGCTAGCCTGTCCCATGCTAATGGGAGGTAGATGCGATTGTCTATGGTGATTAGTTGATAACAGCTTTGTTTTGGAGGCATTGAAATTTACCAACCATTTCCTACCGCAGGTCACTACGGATTGGAGGTCCCTTTCAAGTACGGCAGCGCGGTTCACTTTGTCGTCCAGACCTGGTTTCTGATCGATGCGGGAGTAGATTGTTGTGTCGCTGGCATACATGCCAACTTGGGATCTAATGGTGCCGGGGAGATCATTAATGTAGATCAGAAAGAGCGTGGGACCTAGGATAGAACCTTGAGGGACGCCCGCGTTCGTCTGGTAGTTTTGGGAGGCATGCCCATTTAATACCACCTTCAATGTGCGGTTGGAGAGGAAATACTGGATGAGGTCAAACAGATGTCCAGTTATCCCATAGCTCCGCAGTTTGCACAAGAGGCCAGCATGCCAGACCCTGTCGAATGCTTTGGAGATATCCAAGGCAACGGTTCGGGCTTAACCATTCTTGTCAAGTGCCTGGTATATGTATTCGGTAATGGTCGTTAGCATATCAGCAGTAGACCTGGTGAAGCGAAACCCATACTGTTTGTCAGAGAGAAGCCCGTTGGCCATAAGATGCTGAATCACCTCGGCGTTGATAATGGCTTCGAAAACTTTGCCAAAGATTGGAAGGAGACTAATAGGACGGTAATTGGCGGGGTCTGAGGGTTCGCCAGAATTCTTAAATATAGGTACTACGCAGGAGGACTTAAAACAGGCAGGAAAGCAGGAAGCAGATAGGCAGAGGTTATAGAGTTTAGAGAGGACAGAGGAGAGTTCTGGGGCACATTTCTTCAGTACTATAACTGGGATTCCGTCACCGCCGCTCGCTTTGTGTGGGTCAAGTTGCGCAATTATCTTGGCGACCAGCGAGGGTGTAATGTGGACTTTATTTAGTTGAGCCTTAGTTCTGTGTGGGAAGTCTGGTGTAGGTATTCCTAACGAGTCCAGTATCGAATTGGTTGAGAATCTACGGGCAAAGCATTCAGCCTTGTCGGCTGGGGAGGTGAGAGATTCAAATTCATTGATTAGTGGGGGTATTGAAGTCTTGTTCCTGCTGAGCACGCTTTTGCAGAGACGCCAGTAATCTTTGGAGCCAAACTTAGACGATGCTATGCGTTGCCTAATTCTGGTAGCAAACGCCCTCTTGGCTTCGTTCAGTACTTTTTTACACTTGTTCCGTGCTGAGGTGAAAAGGCGCCTGTTTTGGTTCGACGAGCAGCTTCGATAGAGCCGGAAGAAATGGTTCCGGTGGGCAATAGCGGCCGAGCAAGCGGGTGAGAACCAGGGGGACGAATTTGGTTTTAGTTGGAATTTTCTGGCAGGGATAAAAGCATCGATGCCAGCCTTAACCCAAGAGGAGACTTCGGAGGCACAGTCTTCGACAGGAAGATCAAAGACGTTGTTCCAGGGGACGTCGCAGAGGAAGTCCCTGAACGAGTCCCAGTCGGCTCTTTGGTAGCAGTATGATATTCTGCTGGTCTGGTTTTCTTGGGTAGAGTTAGTGTGGATTGATATGTTTACGGAGACTACGGCGTGGTCAGAGTTTCCGAGGGGGCAGAGTTGCCTGGTAGTGCAGGAGTCTGGGATGGAGGTAAAACAAAGGTCGAGTAAAGAGTCCCTTCCGTTAGGGTTTTAAAGAAACGCGTGGGGAAGTCCACCACTTGCGTTAGAGCTTGGGCTATTGAAAAGTGCATGGTGCGGATCCCAGCAAGGTCGGTGGCTGGGTTTTAATTTGATATTGTGATACGAAAGCTGTAGCAAATGTAAATCATGCTTGTTCCTACCTGTTGAGTTTTAATCGGAGTTAATTAAAAAAAATGTGTGCGAATTGTTTCATGTCTAAACCCGCTACACGCAATCTCACCGAGAAATAAACATAATAGTTAATTCTCAAATCAATTAAAATTGGAAATGACTTGATGTAACCGGAAGTTCTATGCTAATCGTTTCTTCTATGAGGTTTCAATCATGTGAAACTTTTTTTAGCTTCTTGCTTATCAGTTGATTTGATTTCAAGTCTTAAAAAATATTACGAGTTTCTTATTCTTTTATTGAGATCTACCATTAATATTGATTTCAATTATCCTATTCGTTAAAACTCAATAAGGTCTTGCATCTTAGTAGCTTTATTGCTTTGCTTTTGGAGAAATGATAATAAAACTTTTATGCCCGTGCTTTTCCTGAAAATGGACAATCACAGGCAAAATTTTATGGTTACGAAATCGGATTTGCTATATTAATTATTTCTTTAGTTATACATTATACACGGACCTACTTAGAATTTTAAGAACAACTTATAATTAGTGTATAAGATTTTCATGTTTACCTTTTCTGATCATTATCAGATCTAAATATGAGTAGTTAATTAATGTATTTTTCTAATCCGAATGTGATTATTACATTGAATTTCTGTTGTTCTTTTGACAGGCAAATACAGCCTAATATAAGCCTCGTAAAATGAATATTTCTAAACTCTCAAATAACAAGAACAAGAAAAATACTCTTTAGAAAAAAGTATCACCATTGCAAAAGTAAGAACTCACAAAAATGGAATGTTTATTATTAATGTTTTAGTTAATAGATTTTTTTTTAATTTTAGGCAGTATGCAGTTTTTGACATAAAGTATATTTGCGTTGAGTGACAAGCAAGTACACCCGGAGATTTTTATTACGACTACCGGAGTCAGAAAGGTTCAACTCTCCGACATGTCACGCAGTGCATCGAAAGCTGCAGGTGTCAGTGGGGACAGCTTTATAAGTGAAGTCATCTGACACAGAGACCAGTTCGATCTTTGCGAGTTGACTTGATCGGTCGCCAATCGCAGTCTAGTTGTAAACTCCGCGTTTGCCACCCGTCAACGAAACACCGACATGTCAATGAAGAGAGAAGAATAAAAAAATCATGTTTTTTTATAAGTCCGTGTAGACGTTTCCTTTATCAGAAAAGCCGATGAAATGGGACCTATTCCGACTTATTCTTCATTGAAGTGATGTATCTATACACAGGAGTATATAACAATATTTAAATACGCGCAACTCTTTAAATGTAACTGAATCTTTCAATACATACGGTTTTCTTCAAGATAAATATTCTTCTACGTGTCATAGATATATTTAAACAAATGTTTCGGCGCGCTCTCAGTAGTTTTTAGCAGTAAGGGTTACACATACGCGTATAAACCCGACTATATATAAAACATTTTTGCATTTGCACAATTCTTAAATGAATAATGATTAGCATGGTGGTTGCTCAAGTTGTATATATAATAATATCTCTACATTTCTCATAAAGTTGAGTGTATTTATAAGCGACTCAGTAGAAAAATATTTCTATTGCAAAATAGTAATGAAACAAATTTTTACCTTTATCTTGTTAACCTCGTGTAAATGATGAAAATAATTTCACGAGATTTACTATTAGAAATAAATGCTTTGTCATAGTCAGTGACCTTTTCTCACGACTGTTTCAATGTTTGTCCAGACGATTCAAAAATAGTAATGATAGCCGGCCAAAATATGAACATGTCGAGAAAAGCTGTTTATTTGGCACGGTTTACCTACAAGTTTGAAAATAGTTCATTTACAAGAGAATCAACGGCCCATTATACTTTATGTCATTTGAAACTGCCCGCTTGCGGTCAGTTTTCGTTTTTACTTTTACAAAAAATGTAAAACATATAACATTATCAAGTGAACTTTGAAATATAGTATAATTACTTCCCAACTTTGCTTAGAGTAAGGAAAAAATTATAACTTAAGCAGAACCATATTATTTTTATTACGTTTCTTTATTAATTCAGTATAACCAGTAGTTAAGTAAATTATTTCTATTAAAATAGTTAAAGATGAATACGCATCGTGGATAAAGCAGAAAGTGCGATGGTGTAAAGATTATTAGGATAAGAAGTATACATTAAGATTAAGTCTTCTCATGAAGAAAGTAAGTTTCAAGTGTGTTTACATCATGGTAGATCTCCAAGGTCCGTTTTTCAAAGATTTCTTTGGATAAATCTTTTTGAGAAACAAGATGTAAATATGGATGTATCGACTCCATGGAATAATGTATTGTTTTCAGTTTGGAAAGGTCTGAGCTTTTGAAATTAAAGACAAGAGCGACCATCTGAAGGTAGAGTAGATAAAAAATTGTATCATTGAACCTGTCGGAAAAGTGACTGCCACAAGATCTTGCAGAGTAAAATGCTTAATAATTTTAACAAAGAAACAGGCCGCAATATACTGTTACATTTAAATCATTTTTTTTTAATCATTTCACCCCGAGCAAGGCAGAAACGCCACTGATGTGCAGGGGGTTACATAAATGTAAAAAGATTAATTAGAAAAGAGTGAGGAGTACAAGCTAGTTAGAAAGGAACAATAGAAAGCTGAGAAAGCAGGTGCAATGACAGATACATGGGCGGAGAGAAAGTGAAGATTATACAGGGGAGGGGAGAGAGCTAGAGGCCAGTGGTTAGTAGGTGAGTATTAACTTTGCATTTAAATTTCTGGAGGTCGTAGTCGTCAGGAAAGCAAGTACAAAATTTTAATCAACATTGAATATTTCATATTAGTGGATATATCCTAATCTTTTAAGCTTGTTTAATGTTAACCGATTAGCATATTTATAAATGAAGTAGTTCAATACGTCATATAAGCTTGTATTGTGAATGTTCAATTATAAGGCAAGCAGTTGTTGACACTTGAACGTTTCAGAAAAACACAGTATTCTTGATATCTTTTACCATTTGATCGTTTGAGAAAATAATCGAATTGCGAATAATTTAATTATAACTTTAGCTGTCTGACATTGTTCGATTAGAAGCAGTAAAGAAAAATTTGCTTACACAAATTAGAAAGCCTTCTACTTGTGTATTTGTTTTTAAATAAGGAATAAAATTGAAATAAAATATTACATTTGCCATTATTCTATATCCTATACATATTCTCTCTGAAACAGATATATGCATTTTTACCCATATACATTTATTAATCTGGCCATTGCACATAGTGATTATTTTCTTTCTGAAAAATCTGCATTATTTACATTATTCAAACTATTGTCCTCAAATTTGTTGCCATTTGTACAGATGGCAACAAAGATGAAAACAATAGTCCAAATAATATAAATAGCGTAAATAATACCTCACCTGAGAAATATAAACAAACACCAAAAAGTCTATTTCTAGACGTGACTATGTCCAAATAGAAAGAAGGCTTGCGTGTTTTGGTCGAAGCTAAATATATTCCAGAATATTATAATTATGTTGGGACAATACGGCCTGAAAATTGGGTGAGTGAGTGAGTTTTGCTTATGGGCATATCAACCTCTGTGGGTCATTTAATGCTAAAAAAGTGGAGTTTTAAGGGATTTTTTAAATGTTCGGTTATAGTGAGAAGGTTAATTTAGTCAGACATTAATAAAAATTTTGTTTTTATCCTTTTTTTTTTAAACTGAAAATGTCTTCTAGTTTTGTATTAAAAAATGTTTTGCTGATAGATTTTTTTCCTTCAAAAATGTGTTGTGGTAATATTTTTTTCTTCAAAAACGTATATTTTTCTACAAAAGTCTATTTCTGTGTATATATATTTCTACAAAGGCATTTTTGACCCCAGTTTGGGGGGTTAACTATTTGCCCATAGCTGGGACCCTAACATGTGCTACCACTCCGGGTCAGGGTGGACCTGGAAACAACAGCAATTAAGAGGTCGTTTCATGTTCCTAACAACCTCCCAATCAGAGGCCTTGCTGCCGGATGTAGTTTACCGTCATGCCAAGGACCACTGAAAAATGGGATGAAAGAAGAAAACATACATACATACATATATACATAGAAATATTCTGATTGCTCTCGATTCACAGATGATAGCCCTCATGAACATCAACAGCAGTTTTCGTCTTAGTTGTCACATGAATTCTAGTATATCTGGCCGGAGAAGTATCACTGTATGAGGATTTTGTCTCTTGTTTATTTCAGATGGTTAACTTATCCAAATTTGTTAGCTTCCAAACTCGTCACAATGCCTTCCACCGACCCCATTTAAGATCTTTACTTCTGATACTTTACGAACTTCTACAACAACGCTCCGCCATATACACTGTCTCCTCAGTCTCACCCTCTCTTCTTATCTCAAGTGGAACCATAACACTGAATCAACAGCTAATTGGAAAGCTAGTAATGTTGTGTCACTGCGTTTGGCTAGGAATTTTTTCCCGCCCGAGTCCATCTCGCACATAGATCAAACATTCGACCGTGTTGAATACTGTTATCATATCTGGTCGGGCGCCCCTGACATTCATCTCAGGGTTCTCGACAAGCTCAAAAGTAAAATCTGTAACGTAATCGGTTCCGACATGGCAGATCGACTCCAGCCACAATCTCACCGGCGGCATGTGTCCCTCTGTCTATTCTATAGATATTTTCATGGATTCTGCTCAAAAGAGCTGAGGCCACTGATGCCCACTCCACAAGAGTTTACCCGAGCAACCAGACTGGTAACTATGTCCATCCCTTTTACTGTTAAATCAACTAGATGCAGCTGTTATCTTTACTCCATCAGCTTCCGTTATCACACTTTCCACCTGGGGAACTCATTTACGTATACTTCCTTCCCTGACAGCTACAATCTCCAAGAATTTAAATGCAACGTCAATTCCCAACTCGTGAACAGTTGACTTCGGTACATCTCTTGTTTCTCCCCATCCCCTCGTGTATCCTGTTATTGTACTTTCTCACTTTAACCCCGAAAATGTCTTCAAAGTTTTATTCCCATTCTTCTCTTGCATTTTCTTGAAAACTCAAATAACTGTTTCGTATTTCGCTTCGCTTTCTCACTCTTCTCTTATGTAGACCCCTGAAAACCAGTGGCGGTACAACTTGATTAGGATGAAACGATTAAACAAAATTCAGTACGATTTCATGCTATCTTCTTCCAATTACATACATTCATCTTGATCTTCATTAGATTGTCTTTCGCATAATCGTAACTACGCGTCGGACTAAAACTGACACCTTTCACTTCAGCTCGTAATATGTGTAAAAGGATACTTAACGAATCTAAGATGTTGTTTGCTGCCAGAATGAAGCAACGCATAGCATCCTCTAAATTCGGCGCTAAAGACTACTGGCGACTCTGTAAAAGAGGAATTAACAATAACAAGTCCACAATACGCCCGCTAATCAATAAATTTGAGGTCCTCACCTCCCCAGCAGATAAGGCTGAATGCTTTGCCCGCAGATTCTCGAACAATTCGAATCTGGACTCATCTGGAGTTTTACACCCGACTTCTCACCTAGAACCGAGGCACAACTGAATGATGTCCACATTACACCTTCGCTTGTCTCTAATATAATCTTAAAACTTGACCCTCACAAAGCGAGTGGTGATGGAATCCCAACCATAGTCTTAAAGAAATGTGCCCCTGAACTCTCCTCTGTTCTTTCTAAGCTCTACAACCTCTGCCTATATGCTTCCTGCTTTCCTGCCTGTTGGAAATCTTCTTCTGTAGTTCCTATATTTAAAAACATTGGAGAACCCTCTGACCCTGCAAATTACCGCCCTATCAGCCTTCTTCCGAGCTTTGGCAAAGTGTTCGAAGCCATTATCAACGCCGAGGTGGTTCAGCATCTCACAGCACACAGGCTCCTCTCGGACAAGCAATATGGTTTCCGCTTCGCCATGTCTACTGCTGATATGCTAACGACCATCACCAGGCACTCGACTCGAAGCCCGAACCGTTGCATTGGATATATCTAAGGCGTTCGACAGAGTTTGGCATGCTGGCCTTCTATGTAAACTGCGGAGTTATGGTATAACTGGATATTTGTTTGAACTAATCCAGTCATTCCTCTCTAACCGCACAATGAAGGTGGTATTAAACGGACATGCCTCCCAGAACTACCATAGAAGGCTCCATCTTGGGTCCTACACTCTTCCTGATATACATTAATGATCTCCCTGGTTCCATAAGAGCCCAAATAGGTTTGTACACCGATGACACCACAGTTTAGTCGCGCCTCCTACAAAAATCTGGTGTAGGCGTCAAAGCTAACCTCGCAGCCTTCTATTGCCACTATTGCGCATGGGGCTACATAGAGGAAGGTAAAGAGGATGAGTGGTTAGGTGTAGGAAATGTCAGAAGGAAGCTGATAGATGGGTAAGGATACCGAGGAAGAGGGTTGGGCAGATGGGAAGAGTGTTTGAAAGAATGGGGGGGGGGCGAGTTAGTGTGTTAGGAGGTGTCTATTGACTTTACATTTAAACTTCTGTAGAGTGTAGCTGTCAGGGAAGCAATCCTGTGGAAGGGAATTCCACAGTCGGGAAGGACAAGAAAAGAAACTGTTGGAGTAGAAGTTGCGGTTGCATTTTATCGGTTTCATTGTAAAAGGGTGGGATCTAGTTGCTAATCTAGTTTTTCGTGCAAATTCGTATCTAGGGGACAGCAGTGATCTAAGTTCATCGGAGCAGAAGCCGTGAAAGTATTTATAGAAGAAACACAGGGAAGCCACGTCGCGCCGGTGTGAGAGAGACTGCAGGCGGTCTGTCAAGTTGGTATCGATCACATTAGAGACCCTCCGCTGTATCTTGTCGAGAAGCCCGAGGAGAATAGCAGGAGTACCCGACGAGATATGGTAGCAGTATTCAAGGCACGGGCGGATGGTAGATTTATATATGTGCAAGATAGATTCAGACGGAAAAAAAACTTCCGGGCCCTGCACAGAGAACCGACTTTCATAGCAGCGGATGTAGCAATGGATTCGATATAGTCATTCCATTTGAGGTCCGCTGTAAGTGTGAGACCAAGGAAGCGTAGTATTTTACTCTCTTGGAGGGAAGCCTGGTCCATGCTAATGGGAGGTAGGTGCGATTGTCTATGATGGTTAATTGATAGTAGCTTTGTTTAGAAGCATTAAAGCTTACGAGCCATTTCTTACCCCATTCCACTACGGATTGGATTATTTTTATATTCGAACAAAGTGAGGAATAGCGGTATCAAATGTCATTGTTTGTCATTAAATATTAAGGATCTTTCTTAAGCATTTCTGGCGAAATTCTTCAACTCCTTTCAGGAGGTGACTATAAAATATCCATACCTCTGATGAATATCGCAGTATAGTCAACATACATCTCCTGTACTCTGTCACTATGGTTTGAAAAGTGACAACACTTTCGGATCATAGCCGTTTCTCTAACCAGTTGGAATCAACAGAAACCTTTTAGATGTGAGTATGTATTTCAGTAAGCAGTTATCCATCTCGGGACCAGATACTTCTAAGACACATAAAAGTACACACAAATCCCAGCCTAGCAACATTTACCTATTTGTCAGGTTCAATGTACCTTGCTCCATTAGAGGAGTAAACATTACCTGCGTTTTATTTTCTTTTTCGGGTTTATGTAAGCCTGAAATCATTAGCTGCTGTTGAAAATCTGTTCATCATCAACTGGCTGACATTATCAGTGTCAGCGTCAACACCCTATAGTAACTTGCGTACAAGTGTCTGGAAAACCTTTGCCCTCAATATTCATAGATTGAACAATTAACCAGCAGTTATAAAAAGAATGCTAATACCAATTTTGCAATACGACAGCAAAGTATATTGGAAATAGGGGAAGTGGAAAAATGTCGACTTGCTTTAGACTATTGTTTACGGTTATCTTCTCCGAGAGTTTGACATTAAATGAAACATTCGCTTTCATACTACTGCGCAACTCTTTCAACATGTCGATGAAAGTGGGTGAGCACTATATTATAATGAAAACCTTTCACAGAGCATCTCCGTTAGGAGAATCAAAAGCCTACTTTAGGTCCACGAAGACTTGATAGAAAGGAACGATTTGTTTTATACATTTTTCATACAGTTGCCTTGCAGAAAGATGTCGTTCCTCTTCCTGGGCGAAAACCACATTATGTCTATGGTAACATCAGTGAACACACATGTAACATCAGCCTAAGATAAATTCTAGATAAATATTGCATCAGCTTTGAGTTATGTGATTTATAATGTTTATCACACGCTGACTCGTTTTCCTTACGAAAAATATAATCAGGAGGACACCAAACAAATCTTGGTGAAAAGTATTCCTTCGAAGCATTTTTTAATGAGTCTGAAATAATCCTATTTTATATTTTCATTTTTTTTCTGCAGTAATCCCAGTAGCGTGCCACACAAGCCAGGTGTTTTAGCTCTGCTTGATCTGATTATTAAAAAGGTACGTCCATCAGTCCAATGATGTAGCCGGCCAGATGCTTGAGATCAAGCAATGTTCAGACGCTACAGAAGCCATTTTTGGATTGACGTACATTCACTTACAGTTCTTTTGGAATTTCTTATACGAATTTTGTTCATGCTATGATGAAAAGATGTCAAACGTAGAAAACATTTGCTTGAAGACTGGCATTGTTAGATAAAGCTTTTCAAGCATCTTCCCAAAAACTTAGGCGAGAAAGTCTCTCCATGAGATTCCACCGAAATCAGACACTGTTATCTTGCAGGTAGGTTAGCGGTGCTAAGATAAACTCACTCCGCTTTTGTACAGATTTATGACCGTAGGCTTTCTACTAATTATGTCAGCCTACGTTGCGACACCTCCAACGCCAAAGGACATTGAAATAAAAAAGAAAGTGATCAATTTACATACATCAGCAGAATAAAGTGCTATATACATATACAATACATCTCTAAATTTTGACAACATTCACGTGACAAGCAGGAGCTTATATATATATATATATATATATATATATATATATATATATATATATATATATGGCTAAAATGTGTCTATATATATATATTTGTATGTTAATATTTTGTGTATGTAGATTTGTATATATTTAGAAATTACACACACACACACACACACATATATATATATGTATATATAAATATGCATGTGTGTATGTGTGTGACATTGTGACATTCAAGATCACATTCTTCGATGATCGATCAGATGTCATGTAATCAATGTGATTTTGTTTACTTCAGCATCAGAAGCATAGGTCTTTGGTACTGGAGGTTTAAACGTTTCATAGATGAAACATAAAGTTTTGTTTTACAGATACCAGTTTAGCGGCCTTCTGGAATTTTATTTTGGTAAAACTGCGTTTGTAAAATAGTTGGACAATTTAATTACTTGCGCCCACATTAGCATTTATATGTGTTTGCTGAAACCAAAAAATAGCAGTGTGCACACTGAATAAGGATAATGAGTTTCTGCATTTGCAGAAAAAAATTATGCGAAAAGACACGCTTCGATGGCTGAATGCAGTTGTTGAAATGTGAAAAGATTGGTATTGAATATTTTAAAGTACGATTATAGGAAACATAATGATAGCAAAATGCAGGTCATGTAAGTCAATGCAGAATTACTTAAATTACAAAAATGCGAGAGCATTACGCCATTTGTTAGCTCGATAGATTGCCTTTCTCGTTAGAATATATATGCTCACGTTAACATTTTTTGTCATGAAATATGTGAAACTTTTAGAAAATTTATAATATTTCTACAGTTGTATTTCACTTAATTCATACGTCTTTTTAAGTATATCAATTTTAATTTCGTATTCTTTACTGCATAAAAATGTTCCAGACTAATTTTAATATATTAAGTATTTTGGATGACATTTGCCAATAGTTGGTGGTTTGACAGCAGCGGCAGCAAATATTATGAAGACTTTGGTAAATTATCTGATGCCTTTCAAATTCTAATTCAAAATATATACATTAATTTTTACAAACAAAATTATCGTAATTTTAAAATAGAAATACACGATGATAAAACGGGGAATCTACTAAGCCTCAGAATTAAGAAAAGGCAGTTAATGAAATGCTAAAATTTAGTAAATAATTTTTATCAAACCATGTAATAGTTATTTATGTGTTGTTATTTATATAAATTCTATCCCATCTGTCATTGGAAGGGAGATAATTTAACTTAAGTTATATTAAGTTATAAATGAAATTAGATTGAATTAGATCCCAAACAAAATGAAGCGTTTTTTAATGAGATCAGTTTTATTTGTTCAAGACTTTCATTAGAAGCACTCAGATATTTATTAAGTAATTATCTATCTTCAACTTGGTTTTGAAAATAGTAACTCTCTTCCAGTTTTGTCATTCTTGTTTATCTTCTAAATATATATATTTCACTATTCTATTAAACCTACATTTTTGACAAAATCTTCACAGTATATTGAGCAAAAAGCGATTTATATAATAACAGTAATAATCAATGAATCATAGATACCATTAAACGTCTAAAAATATATAAAAGGAACGTATTAATAAAACGGTTCGTTGGTCTCTATTTTGTTGTAAATTGTTTAACTTCGCTTTATTGAAACTCAATATATTGTTTAAAGATCTTTTTTCCTTTGCATCTCACTATCATAACGAATGCCATAATTTTGGACATGTCGATTACACTCGTTAATATCAGGAAGAATAATTTATAGATAGAAACATTGTAACGTGACTTACAAATATGACACATATGTCAGCAGCAACATATTTTTTAATAAAATAGTAACATTTATTCCGACTAATACAGAATTATTCCGGCTTTTAAACAAATCATAATGATTAGGTCCGGGAGAATGCATTTCAAGAGCTAAGATTGGACAGATCTCTGGTCTCGTGTATACGGGTCCCATTTTCAGATATTAAGAATGTCGTGAAAGAAATGTGTATTTTCGTTGTTTTTTAATAATTAACAGAGTTTAATTTGAGTTTTCTAATTTGAATTTTATCCTAACAATGTTTAAATAGATTTCATATCTCAGATCTCACAAGAGAGAAAGATAATAAGTGAGAAGAATAGGGAGGGAGGTATAGAGAGAGAGCGCGGTGTTGGGAGAGAAAATCGCACACGGCTATAACAATTATATATTATGTATTAAGTAATTATAATTCCTTCATGTATATATATATATATATATATATATGGTATAACAGCAAAACTGTCAATGTCATGAAATGCTTATTATCACTAAAACTACAACGCTAATCCTTGAATGAATAACGCCTTAAGAAAGACAGGATTATTATTTGTCCAAACTCCCTGCATTAATATTTAATTTATTAGATAAGAAACAAAAATCTCTTCACGAATTGTGTGCCTGCTACATCATGACTCCTCAAGTGAGCACTGTCGACAGGAAAAGATCATTCAAGCCTCCAAAAATGAGACTAGCATTCAATCTCTGACTTCCATCTTCAAATTTCATCCAAGAACTATCAAAAGAACCTTGGATAAGTCCCGGGAAAGAGGAACAGAGTAAAGAAAGGCTGGATCAGAAGGTCACACCGGAAAGAGGGAATGTAACTTCAATTTGGAACTCAAAAGTCAATAAGAAATGTTCTAGATCAATCAATAAGAGGCTTGGCTTGGGACAGAGGACTATCAGCAGTGTCAGACTAAAGGGCAAGCAAAGACCTGAAAATTAATTTGTACATTATATTAGTAAGGAACCTTCTTAGCCTTGAACAGAAAGTGAGGAGAAAACAAAATCTCTACATAGTTAAAACATGGTCCTGGAGTGATTTTTACACGGAAGAAATTAATTTCACACGGGATGACTATTCAAACCGACGAAACAGTCCTGTACTTGATTCTGATTCTCATGAAAGTGACAAAAGTGCTCTTCTTAAGCGCAAAACACCTATGAAAGTAATGACTTTTATTCGCGTCGCATCAGATGGCAACCAATGCCACTATGAATATTTAACAATGCTGAGAGATTCACTGGAGCCCGTTACATTCAAGATTTCGAAGATCTTAAACACTGGATTATTTCTCAATATCCTGAATCAGTTGACCGGACAAGACCCAACGAACGCCATAAATAATTCTTGTTCACATTGCAGCAGGATGGAGCTCTATGTCACACAAGCCAAATTGCTCAAAAGTTTCTCAAGGATGAGTTTGGGGAGAGGTTTTTGGATAAGGAAACTTGTTCCCCCTTGTTCACCTGATCTGAATGCATTCGATTAGAGAATCTGGAACGAACTGGCTAAAAAAGCTTCACTCTTGAAGCCCTTAAAAATTTCATTAAAGTGACATGGGAGGAAGACATCACGGAAGAATTCAACAAGAAAACTTGTGGTCCGTTCCGAAAGAAAGTGAAGGATGTAATTACAAAGACGCGGGCAACTTTTGAAGCATAACACTTTATTTCTTGCTATGATCTTTGTGACATTTCTTATGGAATGATTAATCTTTATTAGCGGCATCAAATGGTGGTATACCGGGGATATGCCAACAGTAGATCTAATGAGTCTAACCGCTCGTGCACAGAATAATCAAAGTCTAAATTAAGCTGTTTACATATTGTCCTAATTTCTTTTACTATTCAAAACAAGATCTTTATATATATATATATATATATATATATATATATATATATATATGCTCTCACAACCTGATTGAGCACTCTGGAGGAATGGGGGACTTTGAAAGACAGTAGCTACTCTGGCATGTACGCATCGCTAATTCAATAATGAATTAGATCACTCTGGTTATTGGGCGTGTATAATGATAATATACGCGCTAAAAGTCTGCCTTCTTCCACCGAGGAAGAATCGCCGACTGACACTAGTTGGGTCGGGTTTCAATCCTGGGTTAAAAGCAATCGGTGTCTAAATGAATGTCTGCGGATGATTTTATATATATATATAAGCAGCAAATTTTTTTTATACATGTCAGATACTCAGGGATAACCTTTCGCGTATTACAATCAAAAGATGTGAGAAAGGAGCTGTAACGTTGACAGATGTTATTTTCATTCATTTCTTAAGGTACCGAAATACTTTCAACTTCTTTCTGGGATCATCTTCAGGGGTGTCAGTTAGGGTAACAAATGTAACCGTAAAACTGTGTTGCTGAAAATTACTGTACATTTTTTGTTCAAAGATTTCTAGCGTTCATTAGAACGTGAAAAGTATCCAAAATAGAATTTATATATATATATATATATATATATATATATATATATATATATATATATATAATTTGGTATTATGAATTAATTGCAATGCACAATTAATTCATAATTATTTGATTATATTAAACTCTACATTATCTGTTATATTGAGCACGGTTTATAATAAAATAAATGCCAGAGTACACAAAATAGTAAAACCTTGAGTCCTCTTCAACTGAATATATATATATATATATATATATATATATATATATATCATATGTAAACAAGTTACAAGTTATTACGCAAACCAGGTTTCTACATTTTCGGTGTCTTCCGGTCATTTATAATAACACATCTTACCGTTTTTCTTTTTAGAACCTCACGCATCAGGAATTTATTATGAACAGGTTTACACAAATTCCCTAATACGTGAGCGTTTTAAAATAAAACAAACGGTGAAATCACTTATTTTAAATAGCCAAAACATTGAAACGGTTGTGTAATAACTCGTTTACAAATTAATGATATTCAAAATTATACAATATAATTTTCAATGCAACTGTTTACTGATCTAATCTAATTATGACCAAAAACTGAATATTAAAACAATTATCCTCATATATATATATATATATATATATATATATATATATATATATATATATATATTCACCCAAAATATTTTACTGGTATACTGATAATATTTTTTCTTAAAAAATATATTGCAATATTTTTGCCAAAAATGTAATGATGGCAATATTTGTCCTCAAAAATACTTTGCTAGTATTATTGATGTTTCATGAAGGTAATGCTCGTAATATTTTGTTTCTTTAAATCATTACTTGTAAAATATTTTTCTTAAGATAAGATTTCTGAAAATTTTACTGTGAAAAGCTACTATAATTGTATAGTAATTTGACCCGAGTTTCAGTGTAAACCTTTTACCCATATTTGAGACTTTAACAAGTGCTAACATCTCGTGTCAGGTTGTACCAGGGAACAGTCACAAAATGAAGGGGTTCCACGTTCCTCACAAGCTTTCCATCAAAGAGCATTGAATTTGCTTCAAGATCCAGTTCATCCTGACAAATCTGAGTGGTCACTTATGCGTTTTTCTTTACAAGGAATTAAGTACAGGGAATATATTTTATGTCAATTAAGTTTAGGGTGTTATTTGGACAGCGGACAATGTATTAATATATTTAAATATCTCGTAGATAAATAATTGATTTAAATAATAAACTTAATTATGTAAAAAGTAGATCATCACAATACAAAAAATGATTTGTATATATAAATATGATAAAATATATGAATATATATAAGAGCGGTTGTGCCAATTTACCCCTTGAAGATGATCAAGGATGAGATTGAATGTACTTGGGTAAAAATAACAAAAACTACAGCGTCTTCCTTAATGAATTTAATAATAACATTAAGAATTCGACTAGTGTATTTGAAAGGGTTACATAAAAAAGGAGACAGTATATATATATATATATATATATATATATATAATGTTCAATAATTCTGTGATCAATAGCCGGATATTTGTTTTGTTGTAAATAGTCCATAAAAAATTCTATTTCGCACGCCATATATTATTTTTATGGAATCTGATTCGATCTGCATAGAAGACACAATAAAAGACAGAAAGAATCTAAAAGTAGGCAATAAAATCTTTTCATAGTCTTCCTAACGAAGATATTGTAACCGATGTAGTTATGTTTTTATTGGGTCGAAAAACTAATGTGTTCGCTTGATGTAACTAGATGAGAGAGCAGTGAAAAATACGTACTTATGATTTCTATTTTTGCTTGTTACCTAAGGTGAAAAATATCCGTATCCTCAATACTTGTTGAAATAACATAAAACCTAGTTGCTTAAAATGCAAGTATTAGAGAGAGAAATCATTGTTTACAATGTAGAGATGTTTAAAAAAATGTGGAACGTTTTAGAAACGAAAGCAGTAGATGAATTTGACAAATACCATAATTTTGTTATGAAAATCAGATTCTATCTGAACAACGATTTATTTTTATCGTATATTAAAAAAAATCATATTTACAATATATTAAGTGTATTACCCCTCTTTATTAATATATTTTCTGTATTATCTGAGACTAATAATTTCTCTGTCTCTCTTTATAATTTCAGTAAAAAATGAAAATATTTTAAAACACTGCTTTAAAATAAATCTCACAAAAGATCAATTCGTTTGTGACTACGTAAAGACGACGTTACTTTATTTGTCATATAATTTTTAATTAGTATATATTAGTTTATATTTCCCAAAATAGAGGTACACTTTTCTCAACGTCTATTAGAACAACAAATCTACACACAATAAGTATTTTAATAATCTGTTTATTATAAAATTAAAAGTTAGAATAAATTCAGTCAGTCATTTAAGTTCCATACGTGATACACGCTTTGGGCGATCATGTCTCGAAAGAGACATGACTGATTGTGCAGAAGATTATCCCGCAGAAGTTTGCGATAGATAGATAGATGTACTCACGATGAACATCGACTATTTAAGGCTCTTTTATATGAACTGGCATAGTATATCAGACAGTTAAGTGCCATACGTCATACACGGTTTGAGTCATCATGTCTCTTTCGAGACATGACTGACTGGGCATAAGATTATCCCGCGGTAGGTTGCCATTGTTTTCTGCGTTAGACCGATTGCCAGCCAGGGCTATAGAACCCAATCTCTCCTGTTATTTAACCCATAACCGGATGGAACAGATGGATTAATAAATTTTCAAGGGCATGTAATTGTAAGCGAATGCAGGGAATTCAACTGGATCCCGAACACGGCTTTCCGATTTCCAATGCACCACAGCGCACATCCTAATTATTTGAGAATAAATTATTTGAGCCAAAACTATCAGTATTTTATGATAATATAACATTGTCTGATCATCAGCGAAAAAATTTAAGAAAAGAGAATATGCAAATATTTATATGACATTATTGGATGTAAGTAAGCTTTATGTAGTTTTTTATTACTATTCAAACAATACTTGTCTCAAGAACTATTAAAGTTGTCGGTTGCTAAATGAGGTTTCTGTAAAGACGTACAAAAGTTTCTATATTTTTACGATATATAAGATAATATTTACTTATTTCTTGCTCTATTTACACTATGTAAATAACATTACGTTTTAGTAACTTCATATCTTCTTGTGGGAAAAGATAAAAAGTATCTCGAATTATTTGTTTGTCAATGGCAAAGAAAATTTCAAAAATTTTTCTATTGATATATATCAAGTTCTCCATCGGGGCACATTATGAATATGCATTTGCTTCTGTAAAAGAACACACTTTTGTTCTTATATAATTCAATGAGCAAGTAATTTAAATAAAATATGATATAAAGACACCGACGCATTCTAATAACGGTTAGATGACTACATATTATTCATCTGAAATCTTGTCAGTGAGATTCCATCATATATTTATATTACCCGGTGAAAGTTGGTGATGTTTCTAGAAATTTCTTGAAAACCAGATATTTCATATCAATCGGGGTTCAGACACGGACATCAATGGTGGTGCGTTGAATGACACATATCATCTGACTATGTACTTTGGTTGGAAATGAACATTTCCGCCACAGCCACCACAAATGCCAAAAAAGTACCACTTACAACCATATATGTATACACTGGCGTTCTTACGTCTGTGCTCAAAACTCGTAATGGTTAAACCACATGATACTCATAAATATTCATATATTTTGAAAGATGAGGTACATTAATAATGTCTTAGCAATAAGCGCCCTGAATGATCTTAAAGATTAAATATACTTAAAACATCAAATTAATAGAATATATCCATCGCTTTTCTGTTTTTAGCCAAGACACCAGGAAGATTTTTGGTAATTGCAAAACAAGAGGATTAAAATAATAATAATAAATGGACATCATATGTCTAAATAATTCAATCAGCCATTGTTAAATGAACAATGTTGCACATATATATATATATATATATATATGTTGCATATATGTATATATATGTGTGTGTGTGTGTGTGTTGCATATATATTTATGCAACATATATATATGCAACATACATATATATATATATATGTTGCATATACATATATATATATATATGTGTGTGTGTGTGTGTGTGTGTGTGTGTGTGTGTGTGTGTGTTCCGTAATTATTACTTTTACAACAGCTTTCAGACACTTCAGTGGTCATCCTCAAGGGCGTTATGTTTCCGATTTTTCTGTTTTTCCTCATGTTTTGGATTTAGAGTTATTTATAAATGTTATTGAAAAGGAGCGTATTTTAAAAGCGACTCGAAATCACTTGAGTATTTATCTCTTTAGAAATTTAGAACTTTAGATTTTGTTCAAATGAAAACAATCTGAATAATTTTTTTAAATATTTCAATGAAGATTTTAAACAACTTTAATGCATTTCTAATAAGGACAAGTGGATGGGGTTCACTTTTCAAAAATTTATCCTATATTAATAGACTATTGTTAAAATATGTATTTATCTATATTGATTGCTGCAGTGAAGCCTCAGAAATTAAAGAATCTATGGTCTTAAGCAGGATAGCCTTATAGTATTACGGGGAAATTTTTAAAAAGACACTCATGCAGGAAATTGAATTAAATGGCAACAAAAGAAATAATAAGAATTGAGTTTTTGATCATTCTTTTCATCAACGAATTCTATGCTGATAGGTTAACATTTTGGAGACATGTTTGAGTCTCTTGCGTAGGTAAATAATTCTTAAAAATTAAAATATCAGAGATAGATAAGTTGAAAGAGAATCCCTGGAGGCTAATATACTGATCGATCAAAACATTACTTTACAGCTGGTGACATTGAAGCTTTCATAAAGCTTATCATTTTAAGCGCCAATTCTTTCGACAATAAAATGAAAAAATAAAAAGCATAGGAAAGCTTAAAGATAGCATACTTTTGGTGAAGTGGCCAATATGGGCGCTCGACAGTAATCCTATTCTGTATGATATAATTATTTATATCGATAGACGTCAACTTTCCAACCAAGAAAATATTTGGAGCGCTATTCTGAAAATAGAATGTGCTTGAATAGCAGAGCATATTGAGTTCTATAGCATTGGTTGGAAACCAGTCTACTGCAGAAGTAATGCCAACCAACGTGGAAAATATTCTGCCCAGTCTGTTATGTCAGATTCGATACATTATCGCCCAAGTGTGTTCCATGCTCAACCGTTTTTCTCATTTCAATACGTGTACAATATTTTTGATGATATTAATAATAATAAGAATATTTATTATTATTATTATTATTATTATTATTATTATTATTATTATTATTACAAACATTAGACAGACCCGTTTGCAGAGATAAGACTTGAAACAATCTTATGAATTTTACAATACACCCTGACAGACCGATCAAAAATTTAATAGCCCAAAACTACATGAGCTGTCTGTGGTATCCAATTGAGATATCAATCCCTGCAAATTGTAATGTCACAGGCAAACATTAATAATTCCAGTTGTAGTTGAAGTCATCGAATTGCCTGGAAAAGGATCGGGTGGACTCATTAAAGGATTCCTGGTAGACCATGTCTTAAATATATAAAAAATGTACTCACAAATACATCTCACTCATTACGAAAAGATGTAACTTTGTAAAATGTGTGGGATCTTATGCTATGCTTTTAAATAACAATACACATCGAAAATGTCATGAAGATATTTTTAAATATAGATCTTTTGTTTAAACCCGGAAAAAATTAATATGCACCTGAAATCAAAGGAAATTACTATACTTCTAATAACAATATATAAGGTTCACTTTATTTGTGTAACAATATCTTACAATAAACAAAATACGGATCTGCAACTGTAAGGCCTACAGAGAAACCTCGATCTAAGTAACAGATTGGCGGTCTACTGATTCTTGCTAGCTAACCATGATGAATATGGCAGCGCTCAGAGGCAAGAAATTATTTAGCCTCCGTAGATGCTTCGTTAATTCTGACAGCAGAACCTTTATAAGAATTAAGAATTAATTTTATGTTTATCATTGCCGTATACCTGATAAGTAATATTAAAAAATAGAGTGATAATGAAATTGATTTGTTTACACATTTCTCATATATCAAATAAGATAATCACTTCCTGAAAGATATTAAAATGTCTTTTCTTCTTCTGAAGCGATGGTTTTCTAGTTTTTAACTAACAACGAAAACAAAAATCCTTGAAGTAGAAAAAGTAAAATAAATTGTTTTGCGGTTTTTGGGTTTTCGCCAGAATTTTTTCAATTATATATATATATATATATATATATATATATATATATATATATATATATATACTGGCGTGACTTTTCTCCCAAGCGATATCATTTTTTCTATCCGGAGCCAGAAGGAAAATAAAATAATTTCTCGTGCACCAAGGAAAACTTCGACTTCATTGTTAATTAAGTAAGTGGGTTGTTCGCTATGTATTTAAAATATCATATATATATATATATATATATATATATATATATATATATATATATATATATATATAGTGTATCGAGGCAGCAGATTATTTTCTAAATACATACTGTTAAATATAAGAGACAATGAATGTCTATTATGTTTAATCATGAGCCGTTCTAAACATCGTATTTTGGCTTTAAATTCAGGTGAAAATAAAGACAAAAATTCTCCAACATTGAGCTATCTTCTGGTTACATAGACGTGAACATAAAAGCAACCACAATCAAAGACGATTTTATCTTGTTTTGACATAAAATTTTGCTAAGCGAAGATAACAGTTACCAAATAGCAAACGCATTTCTTATATTTGTATTGCGTTTCTATAAAGTCTCACCGCGTCAAAGCTCAAAATGACAACATAACCATATATTTAAATGCAATGTAATGTATTAAGACCAGATTTAAACGTGTTTTATTAAGTGTGGGTTTTTGGATTTAATGTAGATAGCCTCCAATATCTGAAATTTATTTTTACTGTGTGCTTGATTATTGTATTGTTTACTAAAATGTTAACGTCCTCGTAACCTCTCTGAAGATGGATCATGTGAGCCGAAAGCTTAAAACCAACATAATAAAAATTATCCTAATATTTGAGAATTTTTGTCTTTATTTTCACCTGAAATTAATGCCAAAATAAGAACGGCTCATGATTAAATATAATCGAGATTTATCGTCTCTCATATTTAACAGTATATGTTTAGAAAAATATATAGAGAGAGATAGAGAGATAGATAGAAATAGAGAAAACAATAGAGAGATATATGTATTTCACCGTCTGAATATCGATAGGTAAACCGGCTACTCTGCCTCACGTTCTTTTGAAAAAATGGTGCCTAGCAACCAAAAAATAGTCAACGGCCAGCTAAATAAAGGCGCTATCTCAATAAATTTCCGTGGGGAAGGCAACGGGAAACCACTCCAATAATTATGTCAATAAACATCATGCAAAGAAATAATCAAATTATATAACCTAACGGCGTAAAAAGGGGTTACGCCTAATGGATGTAACTCCACGCCCAATAAGGAAATACATGCACAACTGGTTTCACCTGACTATCATTCAGCGACTGATCGCATACACGCCATAAATGGTATAGAATTCTTCGAAATACAGCCTGCGTGCAATAACCAGCAAGAGCTCTCATTGGACCTTTATTCATCTAATGTTCACATCGAACAAAAAATAACCCTCTGGATATAGAAAGACAGAACGCTGAACAACTGTGGCCATCTAAGAAATGTAAAACTGTAGATAAGTGTGGTAAACGTCAATGTTTTATGTGTATGTGAAATGAGATGACCGAACGACGATCATTTGAGCAGTGACAACTACGGGGTTGCAGCTGGAGAGATAAATGATAAAGACTCAGAATTGTACATAATCAAGGAATGAAGAAATGCATTCTAGGATAGTGCTACTTATCTGATATCATTATTGTAGCTAAAATGAAAGAAAAAACATTCTGTATGTTATATTTATATATGCAATGACAACAGCAACTACAGAAAAAGAAATCGAGTCTTTGTACTCTATGCTAGGCAAAGGTACGGCACAGGTTAAAACGCAATAATCTTCGGAGGTCTAAATGTTAAAGTACGTGAAAAAAAAGAAAGGGGAAATTAATTGGAATGGTAGAATAAGAAACCCGAAACGAACGCTTAAAAATAGTTCCAATGGTGCACAGCGAATGACACGATTATATACAATATCTGGTTTCAAGAACTTGTAAGACGACTATGTATATATAAAAGACCAGAAGGCGAAACTAAATACGAAATCGACTATTTAACTATCAACGAGAGAATCAGAAATGCAGTTGTTCACAGCAGAAATTATCCAAGTGCCAACTGCGGAAGCGACCACCACCCTGCTACATGTAAACTAAGAATGAAATTACCAAACAGAAGAAGCCTAACGCAAATCACAAATTGCAATACAAAACACTACTGAACCGACCCCAAAATCTGAAAGAAAATATAAAAACAGTGAAAAGAAGATACTAAAAACAAAATAGAAATGGAGTCTCGAAATGGGACAGACTAAGTGAGCTTTATTAACATCAGTTTACAGCATAAAACCGAATAGAAATGGACGTCAGAATCAGTCATAGTAACAATCTTAACAATATAATATAATATATGCAGATGAAAGTCCTGAGAGCAAGCATAGAAAGAAAAGTACAAAATCCCCGACACAATAAACCATAGGAAAGCGACAAAAAGAAATAAATATATAGAAAGAAAACTAAATGCATCTTTATCAGGAAAAGAAAAAAGGAGCTTAAAATGCCAATGGCAGTTTGGGAACGCTAAAATCGATACATAAATTTAAATGTTTGAGAAATATTTTATCACAGGACAAAAATGTGCAACACAGAGGTCCTTAGGTGTTTTGTATGGCCAACAACGTATAAAGAGATAAGAAAATTCCGTTAGAAACAAAGAAAAGACTACTGATATCTGATTTCCTCGATGACAACCAATTCTTTAAAATCTTCTCAGAGATGAAGAAGAAACTAGAAATTACAGAAATGTGGTTCTACAGAAAGATGCTGAGATATAATATGGGCCAAACATGTGAGCAAAGACGTGATTTTAGAATGAAGGGACGCAAGAAGAAAAATTATATTTAACATGGGGAAGAAACAGTTGAATTTTTTGAGAAACGTAATGAGGAAGGAAAATCTGATACTTCAATAAATGAAGAGAGGGATAAGGACAAACAGAGCATGACACACTCGATGTGTGTCACCGAGCAAATGAATAAAAAAATTGGTTTTGGGAAGCATAAAAAATCAAAACTTCTCAAAACCTACAAGAAACAAGAAGACGTGGAGGCCTTTATGCCCTTTGTTTTGAAGAGACACTGCACATAAGCTTAAGTAGAACGACTTAACACGTCAGGAGAACAAAATAAAAGAAAATATATTTTTTTACGTATTATAATTAATTTGTATGTCTTTTCAAATAATTCAATACATTATGTCGGCCAGACAATGAATATGTATTTGCATTTGAAAAGTAAGCTTTCGAAATATAGCCATATATATCTTAAAATATTTGTTGCCGAATAGCATTACTCGAAAAAAAAATTAACGGAAAGTTTATTCAGAATGTCGATCCCGATGTGCATGGAAGCTTCTGTTCGAGATTGCAATATAAGTTACCACATATATATATACATGAAGTTTGAATGAAGATTGTATTTAAAAACGAAGTAAACTGTTACTATCCTGTGTTGGACTTAGTATTCATTCTTATACCTGTATTTTCCCAATTATGGTTAGATTTTAACCTTTCAATTTCAACACCAAGATCATGCAACTGAACAAGCAAATTTGTGGGTGCGTATGTGTGTAGGATTATTTTTCATTGAAATCTCAAACGCAACATTTCATCCACATAACATAGGCTACACTCATAATACTAATACTGAGTTTGTTTACAATGACACATCTTAAAACCATATACGAGTGAGTGTGTGATAAAATAAATTTATTACATATGATTAAATTCCAGTTGAATTCCTTGCAACCACTTACGCACAAATACCCTTGGGAAAATTCTTAATCTGTCTCTTCCCTCCAGTTATGGGTTACATAACAGAACAGATTGGGTTCTATAGCCTTGGTTTGCAAGTCTAGCAGAAAATAATGGCAAACTACTGTGGGATAAACTTCTGTCCAGTCAGTCATGTCTCTTTCAAGTCATGATCGCCAAACCATGTGCCACATATGGCACTTAACTGACTGATTTATGTATGTATGATAAATATATAGTTTTAAAAATTGTAATTTTATGGTTCAAAGTGGTTAATGCCAGAGAAAGTGTGTTTGTAACTATATAAGTAAACAATGAGATCAGCACCCAAATGGTGACAGTCTCTGTCATGTTTAAATGATTCTTCATATCCTAAACATTTCGTTTAAGTAGGAAACACACTGTCACCGCTGGTTATTAAACTCAATGCTTATATATATATATATATATATATATATATATATATATATATATATTCTTAGAAGCAACACATTCTCAAACAAGAAAACTTTCAGTACTCTTGCTGCTCTATCGCCATTTTCCATGTAAATTGTTCAAACGAAATACATTTTTTAGTCACACCAGTTCCAAGCTTCGCACCTGAGACTAGCAGTGCCAGGCAGATTTGAGCGAAGCACCCTATTTACTTTCATTTGGGAGGAAACTTTCACTAGGAACAATAAAGAGAGTACTAGATTGCTATGTGATGTCGATTCTTTAATATGGCAATAAATGTAGGACAATATCATCAAAGATTAAGGAAAACTTAAAGCAGCTGAAATTTGGTTCTACAGGAGGATGCTGCGGATATCAAAGACCCAGCATTTGACCAATGATGAGGTGTTGGATAGAATGGAAATGAAAAGAATTTAATATTGAGCACCAGGAAGAGACAGCTGATGTTCCTGTGACATGAAACGCGGAGGAAGGGCTCAGAGAACCTGACACTAAGTGCACAATCTTGGCCAGATAGAGGGACATAGTGACAGAGGATAGCAGTGGATAACATATTTGAAGGACCTTGTTCAGGTGGGTGACTGAATGGAGTTGGGAGAGGTTACAGGAGAAAGCGTGCTAAGAGCCACCAGGGATAGAAGGCCATGATCCCCTACGTCTTAAAAGAAACGTCCTGAAAGAATCACGAACAGCTGATTCACGGAACCAACGCCAATGAGAATGGTTGCCCGATAACTACAATTTTAACTCGTTTATGCATTAGGTTGTGTTCTGTTCATATTTTCATAAACTTTACATTTTTGCCTAATACAGCGTGAATTCAAATTTCTTTTAACTATGAATTAAAATAGTCGCATGTTAATGGAGCAACCGACCATTACTTTCACCACGGTTCTGAAGTTAGAGTAGACCTTCTCTTAAAATAGGAAACGCAGTCTATAAAACCCGATTTACTATGCCGTTTGACCTATATCTGTACGGCAGAAGAAATGTCTTTTCTTTCCGAAAAGTATTGATATAAGAGACAAGCTGATAAAATTGTCTGTGCATATCGCTCTTAACTTATAATATTTGTAATCTGCAATGCACTATATTATATATATTTTCTTCTTTATCCTAACCCTTGCTCTTTTAATGTCTCTTTTATTTTCTCTCATTCTTATTAGTAGCATTATATATTATCATTAATATTAGTAGTCGTATCCCTTAATGATGACCATTGCTTGCGGGACCTATTCAAAATATCCCTCCCCACATCTGTATCATTTATCTTCCCGAATGCTTTCTTCGAATTCTTTGACGACTAAACCCAAAGAAAACCACAGAGAGTGAAGGCAATGCCGCAATTTCTTCCTTTCTTTGTAATCAAAGCGAAAATAGAACATCAAAGAAGAATTTCTATCGGCCATCTTTGTCATGAGAAATTCACAGACGCAAAATTGTTCGCCCAGACGATCTTCCAAATCACGTGTCCCTGATTAGAAAATACTTCTACAGAATGATCAAAATAATCCTGAGATACCAGCACAGAATTTTGTTTTAGGTTTCTGTTTTCCTATGACACACACACACACACACACACACACACCGATAGAGAGTCGCGCGCACACACACACACTCATTATTTGTGGGCAATATTTATGCATATTTGGTTATATAACTAATACACACAAACACACACACACATATATACATATAACTAATATATATATATATATATATATATATATATATATATATATTAAAAAGGTGAAAGTGTGTAGCTTAATGTTACACATTAGAAAATAGTAAAAATGCGAATCAACTGGTTTCGCTCCCGCTCGTCGTACCTCTACGGAAGATTTAAAATAGAATTAAAATGTATAAGTGTGCGATGAAAAATGAGGAGAAAAAATTATGAATACAAATACACACACACACACACACACACACGCACACACACACACATATATATATATAGAGAGAGAGAGAGAGAGAGGAGTGAGAGAGTGAGAGAGTGAGAGAGAGAGACACTCAAACAGCTTGTAGTCAAAATATTTAACACATTGTGTTTTTCATAAATTTAAACAAAAACATCGTTCAAAAAAAATCATCGTATGATACTTCAAATATTTTAATGAACATGGTTTAACGAAAGATCGAGAAAATTGAGAACCATTTCTTTTATATAAATTTATTGCTGATGTAAATATTTTATCCGATTAGTTAATAAATAATACATATCCTTTTATTCTGTCTTACAGCCTGTAGCCTGTAGTCGTTTACTGTAGTTTTCAACGAGCTTCTTGCATGTAGATTTTGTCAGGTTCACCCATTCTTCCCCCCACACTTTCATTTCTCCCTTGATATCTTTGAGATCTCTTGCATGTTATCTTATCTTCAAGTTTTCCATAATTTTTCTATTAGATTTAGTTCCGCTGACAGGCTAAGCCATTCCAGCTCATTAATTCAATTTTCACCGAACCAATGTTGAGCTTGTGTTTTGGATCGTTTTCTTGTTAGAATACAAAATATCAGTCAAGCCCAAAAGCTGTTTCACTTTTAATAAATGGGTTGAGATTTAAGATTTGCATTTGTACTTTAGTTTTAACCATTTTAATATGTGTAGATTGCGGGAATCTCCGTAGTCTTTCAAACCTGATATCACTATATGAACATTGAGTGAAGTACTTGTTTAATGTATCGATTGAAGACAACCTCTGGTTGGTTGAATTACAAATAATATCAAAATAACTTAAAATAGTTTATAATACATTTTTACCGGATGATTTTCATAGGATTTAAATATTTTGCACACAGTCAATTTCGAAAATAAAAGTACATAAAGCAATTCTTCTCAATTTTAATCTATGTATAATGAAACAATATTCATAGAATATATGAAGGAAGTATCATTTAAACTAAACAATTATTAATTGTATAATATATAAATAAACCTATGTGGTAAATATATTTGCAACCCACTATATATATATATATATATATATATATATATATATATATATATTCATAAATTATAACATGGATATGTTACAATATCACTACAAAAGTAGCCATTTTGTTTCGACACATTTGTGTCTTGTCAAGTTATGTGATAGTTCTGAAATGAGTGGTTTAAAAGTCTGAAAACGAGCATGACCCCTTTAATCAGGGAGGTATTATTGTATATATAATGTGGACCAATCAGATTTAAGCAACTTCTCATTTGGAAAATATGTGGGCAGGCTTAAGGTTAATTTTGTGTATTGTTATTAAGATTTGATTGATGTCAGATTATTATTAATTAATACTTATATCTACTTTGTTCTTGTTGCTAAAATTATAATACAATAATAGTAAGTACCTCCAATCAATTTTTAGATACCTCAATTTAAAATAAAAATTTTAAAATAATTATTCTATCATCAAGCTTTAAAATTTAAAGCTTTTTAAAAGTAGTGTTTCTTTGGACAAGGAATATTATTCCAACAATACTTGGTTATATATATATATATATATATATATATAGATAGATAGATAGATAGATAGATAGATAGATAGATAGATAGATAGATCTGTCTGTCTGTGTGTTCGTTTGACTCCATCTTAATGATCCCTTCTCATCCAAAACTTCTGATCTGATTTCAACAAAATTGGGTCACTTGTCGATCAAGATATCAATCTTTGATGTATGAACAATTTTTTCGAAATCAATTCGAAGGATATGCCAAAAATCATCGAAATTCTTACAATTTACGAACTCTTCTTCTAGACGCTTTATGCATATTCAATCGGAATGGTGTAACTTTTACACCAGGGTCCGAATATTTGATGTGCACAAAATATGTTCAAGTCATTATACAGGGTTCATCAAAAATCAATGGCAAACATAATTTTAGGTGGTAATTTGCACACTTTTATGCCTTTTTCCAAGACGCTTCACTCAAACGCAACCAAAATTGTATCCCTGGTACATCAAGATCTGATGTCTTGGTATGAGAACAAATCTTTCAATTGATACATAGCTTACAACAAAAAATAATGTAAAATATTGCTTATTTTTTAACGTTTATTTCTATGAAAGGCTTAGATGTATTCTAACAGAAATCGGGTTATTGGAGGATGAAGTGGTAAGCTCTCTGTCACGCAGTAAGTTTTAAATAGATGACCTGGAAGCGGCAAAAATATTTTCACCCGATCTTTTAATGCCTCGAAGACTTCTACCAAATACAACTAAAATCAGGTTAAGCGTAGATCTAAGTGTGAAGAAATGCCAAATTAAACAATATGTGGGTTAGGCAGAAAATTCGCTAACAAAAATTATTTCGTTCGATCTTTTAATTCTTTGAAAAACTACTTCATCTTCCACTTAAAATTTGCCGCTTGTGAAGTAAAGTCTAGACATAAAATCATTTTAAACTACTTCATACAAGATTTAATTTCTTCGCGCGATGCGCGATGCAAATACTCTATAATTTTTTGCTGATATATTTTCTCTTGATGACGGCTAGAAACTTACTATTCGGACTAAAATATCTTACCTCATACAGATTAAGCTTATTTAACCGAAAACTTGACGTCTAAAAATGGGAATCATTTCTAAACATGCGATTTCGAATTCTGGTTCATAAACATAACGCTCTGTACATGCTTTATATTTAAGATCCACATTCTTGACCAATTTAGCAATCTCAATCTAAATCTATAGAAAAAGTAGGCACGCCGTATATGTCACCAAGCGCTAATTCTGTGGACAAAGTGAACGAAATATTACGCAGTACCATATTGTGGAATTGTATGTGAATGAGACGACCATGTCCATTGATAAGTAGTTTTTGAGCCAACACACTAGAAATGCTTCTTACATTTTATCTGTGGCTTCAGTTGAAAATGATGAGTGTTTATTTAGACAATCCATAAATGCTTCCTAAACTGCAGCCTCTAGTGCTTCATTGACTAACGAGAAATGTCATTTTAGGTTATCAACGAAAGAAAAATGGCGGAGGCAGTGGCACGAGCTTTTCACAATGACGTTCAACGTAAACATTGTTTGAGAGAAAAGACTGCTAACATGGCTGTGCTTGCTTCAGAGAATAAGGCCCAACGTGATCTTCGTGAATTGCTACAGCTATGGCCGCCGCAAAGGCTTCGTAGAATTATGCCCAGCGTGAAATTCATTGTAGCAGAAATGCTAAAACTATAGCTAACACACCAGCTTTAGAAATTAAGTTCAACATGATTTTCGCCTGCGCAGAGACGTTACTTATTTGAAAAGTGTGGGAACCGATCAAAATTAGGATAAACAAGGGTGCATGCAAAACATTAAAAAGAATAAAAAATCAGCAAAACCCCCCAAAAATAAAACGAACTTACTATGGCGTAAAAACCATAGTAAAACGAAGAAAATAGGTAGAAATCCATACAGGTTCCTGCAGCGAACTTGTGAAGTGAAGTAATAAAAATAGGGCGCTAGAAACTGTTTTAGACAAAAAAGTATCGTAAATTATTCGAAAATTCACTTAAAAGTCGACCAATGGCCAGAGATTACTAAAATTTCGGCTGAGAACGCAAAAATCCGTAAAAATAGCCTACAATTTGCCAAATGATTCCCAAAAGCCTAAAAATTAAAATTAGCTGCGTGAGCTCAAGAGACTGACGTTCAAAGTTACGTTCACATGAACAAAGACGCCGCTGCAGTAAATCCTGGGAGATTGAAATGAACGTGATCATCGTTTGAGAAAAAAGTTAATTCAGTGTCAGCAGCAAGATAAGTTGTGAATAGGCGTAGGCAGGTTAATTTCAAGAAGAAGAAGAGAAGAAGTTAAAAACACTAAGAAGACAAGAATGAGAAGAATAAAAATACGAATATAAAGAAGAAGAAGAAGAAGAAGAAGAAGAAGAAGAAGAAGAAGAAGAAAATGTAGAAAATGAAAACATCGAAGAAGAAGGCGAAGACCAATATGACGAAAAAGACGATGACAAAGACGATGAAGTCGACGTCTAAATGAACATTTATCATTTTAAGTTGCATGTGCAGATCTGGTGGTTGAAGAAGTTCTGGTTTGTTAACTCAAGCGATAATTGTAGGTGGATGTAGTTTTAGTTGAAGCTGTCTTTTCGTATGCTGGGGCTGTCTATGAAAACAAACGGCATGTTAAAATGTTTGTAACTTGTATCTTATCCGGTCCCATAACAATTTCACTTTTTCTACAAGGTGACAACCAGTCCGACGTTGCATTTACAATGCATCCACTTCTTCCGCGTCACAATGTCATCGCATCACATTACATGCACCCCCACGTAACGTCTGTTCCCGTTCTTTTCATTGCACATACATGCTTCTCGTTTTTTTTTGTTTTTTTTTTTAACAAAATTAACAGGAATCTAGTTTAACAAATAGGACAAAAACAAATACTTACTTCGTATGTTTTTAACTTACGCATCAGCGCAACATCATGCTGGAGCCATTCGAGTAAGCACGTGACCTCACCATTGCAACATAACCTTAAAAACTCCTAACATTATTAAATATTCAGCAGTTTTTCTGACAAAATCTATTTTAACAAGCAGGATTTCAAACGTAAAGTCTACGATATCGGCTTAGAGCTGGGGCGTTAATAGGATTAATGCAGAGAACGTTTTTACTTAACGCATCAAAATCATGCCTACTTCGATGTTTCGTGAGGACAAAGTTAGGATGTCGTTGCTCACAGACTTCTACTAATCAGTTATTAATCTCTGACGAATGACGTCATAATAACATTCTCATAAGGAGACTTCGAATTCGGTATGAAACTGCTCTGATTGCAAACGCAATTAAAATTACGTGCCCTCCAGTAAGATTATGAATATTCTTCCGGCTTTGCAGAAGTAACTATTATTTTAATCTGCGTGCCTCTAACTCTTTGCTACGGAGAGCCTCAAGGTTAAGCAAGTTTCTCTTTGCCTTAAATTACATCCACCCGTTCACATTTTCTTGAATATCCGCTTAATTTTGGATCCTATAGATTCCAGTTAAATGGAATATTCATTCGCCTGTCGAACTTGCTTGTGTGACAACGTCAATTCTTAAAGGTGAATTTTTTGCCATATAACTTAATTTGCTTTGTTACTTTTAATCTCACTTCCATACATTTGTTTTCTTGCTTTATATTATTTAATCCCCATTCTTTTTCATTTCTTGTGGTTTGTTGAAAAATTTGTTAATTATGTTTGTTGGGTATTTCTACCATTCATTTATATTTAATCATAGTCACTTTCAATGTTCTAAATATTAACAAAGTTGATTGTTTTTATCTGAATGTTTTTTAATATTTTTATTAGTAAGCCGTCTTTGTGTAGAGGGTTATTTTAGTGTTTATTTTGTTTACCCGCTTATTCATTACTTTAGCTCGAGTTTAAATTCTTCTTTCAAGAAAAAAGAGAATTTTTCTTATGATCTACACAATAGAATTAAACTTTTAAAAACGTTAGAGAAATTATGAAAATGTTGTCTTCTTTACCTTGCTGTGGAAAGAGTACAAAAGTTAAGGAATTCGACATTGCAAAGATTTCGTGTGTCAAACGATTGCTATTTTGTAATATTTCAGCATGATTTCGATTCCAAAATAATGAAAACAAAACGATATTTCGATGTGACGGAAAATGTCTTTAACGGCGTCTAACAAAGAGTTAGTCATCCGATATAAATCTATTAGGAAATGAATAAATGATTTTGGAAGTTAGATGAGTGTTCAGTAGAAGAATTGAGACTAGGAGTTGGGTTATTTAGCTGGTAATATCTGTAAGTTGTTCAATGATGAAAGTTGTCATACAAGATATTGGCTATATCATTAAATACTAATTTGTCTTAACGAAACTAGTTTGCCTTCCATTGATCTTAAATTAATTGCAAAAACAATCGTTCTCGTGTATCTTCTTTATTCATGCAATTTTATTGGTTTCACTTTATAATATTCTTTATTTTCTTGTCCCTTTCCTATTCAGTTTCTCCATGTACCATAGTGGATTTTTGTTTTTTACTTTGTTTGGGATAAAAAAAAATCTGGTTGTAAGAACTTATCAGCGCAAATCTTAGTTCCGTAGATTTAAGTCATTATTCTTTGGTTAAAATACATTTTGTCCAATTTAATCAGCGTTATTTTATATATATATATATATATATATATATATATATATATAAAGGAAAACTCAACACGTCATATTAGTTATAATATATAATTCATTTCAATGAGCTCATATCGTCAGCCTCTTTTACAATATTTCCTCCATCTGACATAAAATTTCTGCCGGAATGAAGGTTTTCTTAAAATGAAGAGGGAACATAATAGAAATAATAATAATAAACATAAAATTACGAACAAGTAAATAAATGACAATAAATGTAAGGGGAAAGAGGAAAGAAGGAAGGAAAAGAAGAAACGGAAGGTCATTGAAATGAACTATAGTTTATAGCTAATATGACGTGTTGATTTTTCCTTTTTAAACTTCATATCGCTCTGGTTAACACCCATAGAGCTCTCTATATGGATTTACCTATTAGTTTATATTAAGGAAATCTTGTTGGATCATCTTCGCCGTTTACGGACTGACAACTACATATATATATATATATATATATATATGTGTGTGTGTGTGTGTGTGTGTGTGTGTGTGTGTGTGTGTGTGTGTGTGTGATTTAATTAAAAATAGATTGTGACACGGAAATTTCTGGTTCGAGATTCCTGTCTCGTCATCAGGCAGTGTTAAATCATAGTTGTGAAAATGATTTTAATTTAAATATAAGAAAATATTTTACGTATTTGGTTCTCTTTACCTGGATTTATATATTACGCACTCAAACCTTGATTGAACACTCTGGAAGAATGGTAGAATTTGAAATATCATTGGCATCTAATCAACGTTTCTTCAATAATGAATTCGAACAAACTAAGTTACTGGTGTATGCATATCACACGCTAAAAGTGTGTCTCCTTTTATCGATTGTCCATAGCTCAGAGGTAGAATCGACGATTGTAGTCAATGTTAAAATCTAATAGCCCCCTTAATGGTAAATGTCAGCAGTCTTGCATGGTTTATAAAGTTAAAGTTTATATAAATGATAAGGACCTCCAACCAAAGACGTATATAGGTGCCACGCAGGATTCTGTTAAAATTAGGTATTACCACCACTTAAGTACCTTTAAGCACCATAAGTATAGCCATAACACTTCTCTGGCGTGTTACGTGAGAGACATTAAAAATTCTACTAATGCTGAACTTATTTTAAAATGGGAAATTTTAAAACGATGTTCTAAGTACAAGCCGGGGAGTAAGTTCTGTAATTTATGCGGGGAAGAAAAATTAGCCATTGCTTCATTCGAAACCGCGCAGAATTTATTAAATTCAAAAACTGAAATTCTTCATAAATGCATTCACATAAAAAACTGTTTGCTCAATTAGCCTCCTATTATTTAATTGTTCACATCACTTTTTTTTTCCATAATAAAGTTTATCCCCCGCCTTTTTCTTGAGTTTGGTGTCTTCTTTGTTTAAGCCGAAATTCTACATATATGCTGCGTAATTTCTAAGTCTTTAGCCAATTTCCCTGACGAGCTGCTAAACGAAACCGTGGTAGATTGTTGGCTCGCTCTTAGATTTTTGAGTTTGTTTGCTCTGATTCGCTTCGAGTGCTTTGTGTTCTGCTTTCGTATTGAGTTCTTTATTGCTAAGGTTTTCGTCTTGGGTTTTTTTTTTCTTTCTTACAAATGCTTGACTTTTTGTTCAGGTATTTCAGTTGTTTTTTTTCCTTCCCCTTCTTTTCGTTCCCGGTGGGTTTCAAGACGATTTCATTTGTAGTTTATTTATTGCTAGTCTTGACAGAATTAGTTCTGTTAATATTGGTATTATTACTATAATTAATATTACTATATATATATATATATATATATATATGTGTGTGTGTGTGTGTGTGTGCTGATTTAGTGTAATAATGGGTGGGCAAATCATTAAGCTATTCATAACTGCTAGTGCTTAAAGAAAAATCATGGAGAGCATCAAATCTACATTCTCCCGGTGATGCACATCCAAGAGTTGAATTAGAAGATAATTTGCGTCAAAACAACTTGTTTTATCAGAAAATTACACAATCGCCAGTTGAAATGTTCTGTGGTATTTCGTTTTGTCAGCAAACTAAAATTTGTCACCTTGAGGACACGTCTCCGATTTTTACAAGCAGATTCCTCTGTTTTAATAGGAAGTATCATGATTGCACAATCGGAATGACTGATTCCTGTGAACGATATGGGCTGACTAGGCAGGTATCAATTCAGGAGAAAACTGTTCAACTGGTATTTACTAGAAGTTACATAAATAATCGATGCCGGCATTTACACCAAGACATCTCTCTCTATAAATAAATTTGTGTGTGTTTGTCTTTATTCCAGTTTGTGCTTTCTTTCGCTATATCACTCTATCTGTCTCGATATATATATGTGTGTGTGTGTGTGTGTGTGCGTGCGTGCGTGCATGTGTTTGTATGTGCGCGTGTGTTTGCATGTGTTGTGCAAGGGTAATAAACGATTCCTGTATTTATTACGGACAGATTGTAAAGAAAAATATAGGAGATAGGTAAGCATTTCTATTCAATTTCAAAAGCGCATGTTCACGTTCATGCACCGACACACACACCGTGGCACACAAACCACAAACACATGCACAAAAACACACATACACATATATATATACATACATATATGTGAAAGAAGCACATATTATATGTGATATAAGAGACTTTTAAAAAATTGCAGATTTATTACTCACCGTCTTATTTGCATTTCTTTTAGAAAACTAACAATGAAATCCGCGTACTGGAAGAATGGAAAAAAATATCTACCTCTGTGGAAAATAAATATATGCGTATTATTGACTGAAGACATTACAATCATTGACTGAAGAAATCAATAAACTGAGAGGCCACATACGTTTTCATCATTCAGTTCCTCAACTTTCTCGGTGAACTTGTCTCTAGTCAGTTTTCTTTTTAAGAAAAGACACATCCTCTCCTTTGAAGACAGCCGATTATTTCTTCATGTATTCTTTAAAATGACAAGGGAAAATGTAAATGGATAATTATAATAATCAATATCATGCAAAATGGGAAATATTTCAACAGGACGGGTATCTATCTATCTATCTAGCTAGCTAGCTAGCTATCTAAAATTTTTCATATTTATCAATCTAAGTCTACCAATAGATCGAACTGGCTTAGTCTTTTCGTATCTATCTATCTATCTATCTATCTATCTATCTATCTATCTATCTATCTATCTATCTATCTATTTAAATTTTCAGATATCTATCAATCTAAGTCTGCCAGTAGCTATCCAGCTGACAATCGATCGAACTGGCTCAGTCTTTTCATATCTATCTATCTATCTATCTATCTATCTATCTATCTATCTAAATTTTCAGATACCTATCAATCTAAGTCTGCCAGTAGCAGCTGACAATCGATCGAACTGGCTTAGTCTTTTCATATCTATCTATCTATCTATCTATCTATCTATCTATCTATCTATCTATCTATCTATCTATCTTTATCTTTACATATGTAGCAATCTAAGTCTACCCATAGCTATCAATCTGTTTATCGATCTTTTTCATTCTTTTCACATCTATCTATCTATTTACGCGGGAACACTCATAAACACACACATATATAAGTAAACACTGAAATATTGTCAGCATGTATGTAGCTGTCTTCTAAGAAAATTAAGATTTTTATTACTTGCAGTTGTTTTGGATTTTTATTTATTTGTTCAATACATGGGAATAATAAAACAGTTGGCTCCACTTAATTTATTCAAAACTACCTAATACCGTATCGAACCCTGAATAATCGAAGTCTATTGATGTTATTTGATTTCCAGGAGATGAACCTAATGCCCACACCTTCATTAATATACATTTGATTTCACTATCAAAAGTTGAATTTTCCTACCCTTTAGAAAAAGAAAATCATTGATTTTCACTGCAGGATTTATAGTCAAGATACCACCAGAAGACGGTGGAAAGTGAAGACGACTTAATAAAAAAATCATTAGTAGACTAAACTAAGAAATGTAGAAACAGGGGAATGAGCATTGAAAAGATAACGACGATGAATAATCATTTTCAACTTTATTAAATTTCGTGTGGTATTTTCGTTTTAAAACTATACGTTTAAATCGGTAGCCCTTTTGAGACAGTAACATCCTCTGTTGAAATGATAGAATTATAAAGCTTGATTTTTAAAGAGAGCTTAATGCCAATAATGGAACATTATTTTACGCTCGATGAAAGTGTAACGATTGAATTGATTGAATATTTGCAAGTGCTATAATCATTGCCTAGATTAAGGTTTGATGTCACAGTCATTAGCAGAAATATCTATACATTTCTAAACTGTATACAAGAATTTCATCTTTTCTACCATCCTGGATCTCACGGATTATAGAAGACACATGGACTAGCTTAACTTTGCCTTCAGAGTTTCAAATCTATCCCTCCTTCAAATATGAATTAACATAAATCTTAACGCATACATATATCCACACGTACACACTCACATATATGATTATTACCTTTCATATATCATATTTGAAATTATATATCATGTGTCATATCAACAAAATCTAAGGCTAAACATAGAAACGTGGAAATAAGGGAATGAGAATTGAAAGGATAACTGTGATGAATAATCATTTTCAAATTTATTACATTTCATGTGATAATTTTGTTAATTATTAAGCTTAAATTTTAAAGAGAGTTTTTCTTCGATTAAAGACCAATAATGGAACATGATTTTGTACTCGATGAAAGCCCTTTTGAGACAGTAACATCATCTGCTGAAATGATAGAATTATAAATATTAATTTTTAAAGAGAGCGTTCTTATATTAAAGACTAATAATGAAACCTTATTTTGTGCTCGATAAAAGTGTAATGATTGAATCGGTTGGATATTTGGAAGTGCTATAATCAAGTTCTATAATCAATAATTTACAATATGAATATTTACAAGTCATTTTAATCTGCTCCATCGTCAATACACTAAACTACGAGGAGAAAGACGGTGAAGAAATAGACTCAGGAAGGAATACTTGAATTCAAATCCTCCTGTAGAGGAACGGGCTCCGAAATGCTGGCGTGCCAGATTCACTAATTTTGCTGTGATAATCCCACTAAGGTGCAAAGCGATGACTGGGTGTGAAATTATATTAGAACAATAAAAAGATTAGCAAAGGGAGAGAACAATAAAAAGAAAACGATTTAAGAAGACAGTATGTAATGACTGGAAAGCTAAATGGATGAAGAATGACCCACAAATGAGAAATAAGAGAGAAGAAACTTTTAGCATAGAACTTAAGATTATATATATATATATATATATATATATATATATATATATATATATAATGATGTATTAATATACTGAAATTACTTAAGGCAAGTAACCAAAGTTGAAAGGTCATCAGAGAAATTACGATGAAAATAATTAAAGAAAACCGAGTTAAAGCGCTGAGAATATGGCGGAAGAAGAGATGCATTGACAGAACAGAAAAAATGTGTTCGTTTTCCTGGATTTTATCAGGGATAGATAAACACAAAACAAAAAGAATATATCAGATGGGACAACTATATCTGATGAATAGACGAACACATGCCACCCCAGGAATATATATATATACGCTTGGCGTTGAAGAATATGAGATATATATATGAATTCGACAAGAGGATATGACAAATAATATAGAATCGCTTTTCAGTCAAACACGTTTGTCTTTGAAAGTAAATTAAAGTAGATAAAATGTTCCCATTTGTTTCTTCCATATATATATATATATATATATATATATATATATATATATATAGCTGGCTACCTAGCTAGCTAGCTAGCTAGCTAGCTAGATAGATAGATAGATAGATAGATAGATAGATAGATAGATAGATAGATAGATATGCGTATTTATGTAGTATCCTTGATAATTTTTAAAGTAAATTCCACGGGGGATGTTATTGTGATGAGAACTCAGTGTTAGAATTTAACAGAATATTATAATGGAAATAAATTGGAAGAATTTACAAAACAATTGTCTATAATTATTTTCGAGAATATTTTACAGTTAAAATTAGCTTTATATAAAAGATGGCTTCGAATTGAATATTCAAATACCCATTTTCAAATAAAGGAGAGTAAATTGAAGGGCCATATTTTAACTCTACATAAGAATCGAATTGTTAGATTTTATACTAATTTCAACGGCTATTTTCATCTTAGAAATATATTTTTCCGGTTTTATAACAATAACATAAATAATATATATGATATAAGAATTATTACCAAAATAAAAAAAAAATAATAAATTATACATCTGAATAAAAAACCGATGGCATTAATAATAATAATAATAATAATAATAATTATTATTATTATTATTATTATTATTATTATTATTCCGTCTGGATAAACCTGACCAATTCATTTTTGTAAAAATATTCTGTTCTGATGAAACGAATAATTTTTTAGAAGTAATATAATTTTCATAATTTTTTTTATAAAAAGACATTATACCTAAATTATAAACCCAATCTTCATAACCTTGTATATTTTGCTTTTGCTCAACTGTGGTTTCAAACATACCTGGAGGAAATTGTATGGATAATTGCGCGAGAGTGAATGCAAAGAAATTCAATTACAATTCAACGATTCTCAGATTTCTCGTTCGGAGGCGATACCAACAGCATCACAACGCACATACACATACTATTTATTTAAGTCAGTCAGTTTAATTGCTATAAATGGTACACGCTTAGGTGATCATGTCTCGTAATAGACATGACTGACTTGTCAGAATATTTTTCAATATTAACAAAGATTTAGCAAAAAAATTTCCCGTCATTACTTTCTGCGGTAGACTGGTTGCCAAACATAGCTATAGAACCCAAACTGTCCTTGTATTAACACATAGCTAGAGGAAGAATGGGCCGATTAATACGTTTCTTAAAAGTATTTGTGCGTAACTGAATGCATCGAATTCAACTTTAATTTGAACTCTTAAATATTTACTGTTACAAGGTAATAATCAAGTGGGTATTCAATGTGGGGAGATGGGTGGCCAGATGTAAGTGCTAAAATGGTCGAAGTATTTGTCTGGCAGCCAAGACTAAATTCTACTGCTTGTGTTGCGAGATAAAGGATTTTCCAGCAGCCACAGATGTTATTTTCATTCAATTCTTAAGGTACCTAAAAAATTTCAATTTCTTTCCGAGGTCATTGTCAGGGGTGTGATTTATGGCAACAAATTTAACCGGGAAATTGTGTTGCTAAAAATTACTGTACATTTTTCCTACTTCAAATATAACGGTTGACAAATTACTAGTAGTAAATACGCGAAAGTTTATCCGTGAATAGGAACAGATTTTATTAAAAATAAGCAAACATAGTGTTTGCAATTTACTTAATCTGTGTGTGTGTTCAGATAACTGCATTCCAAATCAAAATTATGGTGGCATAGACAAATCACATATAAAATGTACTATCTGTGAAATGTTATTTTATTGATAATGGCGCAATCCTTATTTATTTAAGTCGATCCAGTTATGATAGGAAGAATTGTAGCAAACTAATTTATTATATTACGTATGAAGAAAACTTGAAATTCTAATAGACATAAACTAAATATTAATACAAATATGCCAGCTTTATTTTTTTAATTATAACTGTGAGGACGCATGGCTTAATGGGCAATAGCGTTAGTTGAATGCAGTTACTTGACCCAAAGATTTTTTAGTTCAATACCTGGCTTCAAAAAAAAAACATTAAGTGTTTAGTAAAATGAGAGATAATTGACACTGAGACATCTTGAAAAATCATAACAGGTGGAACTAGAATGATCTAACTCAGTGGACGAATTAAAGGGTCTGGCTCAAAATTCTAAACTCCTGAATAAGGCAAGAGTATGAATATGCCAACAAAGATGAGATCAACAATCTGAATAATATATATAGTTTTAATATTTACAATGCAGCAATTCAGAAATATTTGGCCAGATATTTTTTAGGCAATCATGTAAACTTTTGAACACAAAAGAGCATTACAATTTTTCAATCAAAATATTTGTCAAATGTGAATTAATGAATGTTTTTAACTTCAATATCGTTTGAAATACGAACAATATTTCTAAGTAGTTCTTATTTCTAGTACATTTTTTCGATAGTAAAAAAAATATAAAACCATAAAGAGAATCATGTTTCTGTTTTTGTTTATATCGGTTGTTTTGCTTATGTTTTTGGTAGTGTAAAATATATTCACTAGTTTTTAGAATCGTACAAATTTTGCAATATTCTAAAGATATTTTTCTAAAATGTTTTATCTCAGAAAATATGAAAAATTGTGGATTGTTACAGTTCGAATAACTTTCTTCTTTTTCTATGTGCCCTGTCCTTTCAGGACGTAAGCGATCATGGTTCTCCACGTCTCCTTATGCCTAGTGGCTCTTATTATGTTTTCTCCTGTTACACCTAGCAACGCCCGGTTCCGTCATCCACCTGATCAAGCCCTTCAAATATGTTATCCGCTGCCTTCCTCTGTCTCTTTTTTTCTATCTGGTCTGTCAGTATCAGGTTTTCCAAGCCCTCCTTCCTCAATGCAAGTCCCAGGATCTTCAGTTGTCTCTTACTGATGCTCACTATTAATTTATTTTCGTTTCCATTCTTTCCAACACCTCATCGTTGCTCGCATGCTCGGTCCATGATATCCGCAGCATCCTTCTGTAGAACCACATTTCAGCTGCTTCAATTTTTTCCTCATCTTCAATGATATTGTCCAGCATTCACTGCCGGAGAAGAACTGACATCACATAGCAATTGAGCTCTCTCTTCATTCTTTCTAGTGAGATTTCTCTGTGTCTAAGTACTTTACTCAGCTTCTGGAACGCGTCCTTCGCCATGCCAATTCGTCTTCGGATCTCTGTGTCTCACTATCTATCTCCTGTTAGAACACTTCCTACGTATTTAAATTGCTTGATTCCCAACACCTATATTTGGCATTTTGGGTTGCTCTTTTTGCTGATGAGCCAGACGGTATTTTTTAATGCCACGACATTTAAATGCGTGGAGATTTATGTTTCTAAGCCGGTATTTATACTCTGCTTATTGTAATCATTCGGGTTGATAGGTGAGTAGTCTCTTGTATCTTTCTCCTCGATTTGCAAATTCAGTTTCATTTTTAAATGCTTACCAATCAATTGTAGGGAGCCCATTCGATTCCGCAATTCAGCAAATAACTGTGGAAGATATAGCTTGCGTTCATTTTCTTGAGGGCAACATTGAGAAGATAATCATAAGACAGTAAAATCGAATCAGAACAAGATTCGACAATTTTATTTCCAACGAAGATAACCATCAGAGAAGAATATCATATAAATTAATTATTGTATGAGACAAATCTATAATACTTTAATGCCCAAGTCATGTTTTTCATAGTATATGTACCGGTAACGAAACTGAGTAAATATTAATCTGAGATTTCAATAGCGATCTAAAAAAATCAAGACATAGTTTTCATATTACTCTGAGTATAGACAGTGAAAAGGAACGATATATAACTAAGAGAACTAATAGAATCTATACATGTGTTCAATTTGTACGAAGTTTCGGTCTTTGTACGTTCCGGAATTCTTCAGTTCCTATGCATTTAGAACCAAATCATTTGTTACGATCAATGGGGTATATCATTTTCATGCCTTGTGCGAAGAAGGCTGAAACGTACAACGTAAACCTCTTTTTGTAAATAGAGTACATTCTAACTCATCTCAGAAATATAGACCAATAAATGTTTTCAGACTTAATATATATAGATATATTTCAATGAAAATCATTCTGAGAATGTTCTTTCCATTTACATATTGATTCAGATAGTTTAACATAGCATTAAAATATATGTAGAATTTAGGAAATTATGTTCGCTGCCGGCCATAATTATTTTGCCACCCAAGTTACTTTTGAAGAAATGATGTACTTCATATTATTGCCAAATTAAAATAGAATGTTATCTTTTGTTATAACTTTGCCCAAACTATCTTTATTCTTTCGTTGATGAAACTGCAATATAGGTAATTCTTAAATATTTATAAATGCATTTGATGCACATGTTATTGTACAATATTAACAAAAGTATCATTCTATTTTGATTTAGAATTATTCACTTGGTAATAAATACTAAAACACTAGTATGAAATACATCTTTTTTTAATATTTAGGGGTACTAATAATTATGGTCGATAGTGTATTTCTAGGTGATGTATTCTGTCCACGAAAAATAGTTGTTTTCGTGTCTGCTTCGTCTCATGTAGTCCTTTTCAAACGAATAAAAATATATTTGTTTTGAATGAATGGTAAGGCATTCAAAGGCAAAATCACATACATACTACAAATGTGTATAGATTACATATCACTAGCGTTTTCCGTTCAGAATTAAAATGAATACGAATTAATGACACGCTAAAATATATCACGATAATATATTTGGAGACATTTTAAGAAATGATTACAAATATTATAACGGTTTGCTTTACTTTATACATGAAACAGAAATTTGTATCACGTATGCAACTGTACTCTTATAAAAGGTTGATTTCTATGGCTGGTCGTAAGAGTCTTATATCGATTAACAACAAATACGGCACACTCTCATATTATCAAGCAGTACCTGACAGTTGGCCAAGATTTTCTTCTTATATAAGATATCCCAAGTGGTATCTCTGCTCACAATGGCATTCATTGTAGTCTCTTTCTATTTATTCTGCTTTGCTGTAATTAGCAATATTTCAAAGGAATGATTTGCAGATGCCTTTTTTAAGATGGTTTGCATCGCAATGCGAACAGCGTGGATAAATTGAGCAGAGGCTTGGGCTTGACTGGAGCTGAAAAAAAATGTCTGCTTAATACAGATTGGATGGTGTCTTTTGTTTTCTAGTCTTATACAAGGCATCCACCAAGAACGAATTGTTTATTTTTATCTCTTTTTAGGCAGATGAGAGACGAAAGAAAATCCCGAAATGTGGCGTTTCTTTTAAGCGCAACTACTTAATATTTTTTCTTTTTGTTGTCAACAAGAGCCATCACTCATTCTGTTTACGCTTATTTAGGTTGGTAACTTTTTGAAAAATCATTTATTTGCAAATTTGCATTATTTAGCACGTTGTGAGTGTCTGACCATGAATTATTTATGTGAACAACGTTTTAATTGGATTCTTAAAGTGAAGGAAAAAATAGAATAAAGGGAATATTTTGTTTGTTTAGTTGTCTGCGATACAAAATGAATTCTGTGTGTACTTCTGTCTCATTAAAATTATAATGAAGAAAAGTGTGGATAAAGACGAGACGAAAAAATGTAGGAAGCAGTCAAACAGAAAAGTAAATGAATCATCAGGAAAGGAAAGAAAATGAGCGGAAAAAAAGAATTAAGGAAAGAAGAAACCAAACTAGAAAGACGGTTTCATAAAAGGGTCAAAACTTAAAAAAGAAAGGAAGTGCAGATAAAAAGAAAGAAAACGAAATAAAAGTTGATGGAGATAAAAAAAAAAGGACCATTCAAATAAAATTGCAAACTGCCAACAAAGTTACATACACATAATCAGTAAAAGATGATCATCGGAAGCACAAAAAATGAAAAAAAAAAAAAAAAAAAAAACGATTATGGAAGTAATGTAGACAAATGAATATATGCGTAAAAACAAAAAAGACGTTTAATAACTCGGTAAAAATTTAATTTCTATGGGAAATAAAAAATACTTAAACGTAGAAATAAATTGAAACATTAATTAAATATAAATAAATAATATATAAAAGAATTGGAAGTGAACAGCGAGTTGGAGAAAGAAAAAATGAGAAAATTTGCAAAACAACGAGATCTGTAATTAATCAGGAAATAAAGGAAGAAAGATTATTGTTATATATATATATATATATATATATATATATATATATATATATATATATATATTCATTGTTGCATTTCTATATTGAGCGCTGTTTTAAATTAATGTTTTGAACGTTGTTATTACTTTCTTCATTCTTTATTCACTTGGATATAGAATCGCCGAATGACGCCAATTCGGTCGGGTTTCAATTCTGGGTTCAAAGAAATCGGATGTCTAACCGTACTGATGAGCTGTGATATAGCGAAATATATTTGTCTGCAAATGATTAAATGCATATATATATATATATATATATATATATATATATATATATATATATATAGTTTTAAGGTGCATTATATTTATAGGATAAAGTGCACAATATCAGAGATAGAGTGTGAGTAAATTTACAAGAGTGAACATTGAATTCAACCCTCAGAGGCGACAGAGTGTTTATATATATATATATATATATATGTATGTATATATATATATATATATATACATAAAGAATCACAAGATAGCCAAAACCTACCGCGGTTTCACACAACGGCTCGTCAGGGCCCTGACGAGCCGTTGTGTGAAACCGCGGTAGGTTTTGGCTATCTTGTGATTCTTTATGTGTCTTTGCTCTACTTTTGCTTTTCATTTGTACTTTTGCATTTGTTTGTATTTGTATCGAGCACTTTTTTCTTCTTTTTCCTTTTTTTGTGGTTGGTTCCGTTTGGGGATTTTTCTTTACTGCGGAGTATCGTATGTCTTGTCTTTATTCCGCGGATTTCTTTTTTCCCCCCTCTTATCCAACGCCTTAGTGCGACGGATGTTAACGGAATTAGATTCTGTCGGTTATTCGTTTTTCTTAAAGTTTATCTTTGTATAAATTTAGGATTTAGATACTTACAGAGTCTGTTTAGTTATTATTTTGAATATATATATATATATATATATATATATATATATATACTACCAACAATAGTTATTAGGCCAGTTCACTATTTTAAAAATGATGTATTTCATACTATTCTATACTATTTTTTTGCCAAGTGAATAATTGTAAATCAAAATAAGGTTCTTTTTTTAAATGACACAATAACATGAGCATGAAAAGGATTTATAAATGTTAAATAATTACCTATATATCAACTTCACCATCGATAGAATGAAGAAAATTTAGGTTGATTATACAAATTAATCTTTGCTTCCTTGCCTTGTAAAATTTTGCAAAGTAATAATAACAAAAGAACCACGAAATTTTAATTTGGCTATAAATACTATAGGTTGTATGAAATACAGCATTTATTTTAAACTAACAGGGTTGGCTTAATAATTATGCTCGGTAGTATATATATATTTATATATATATATATATATATATATATATATATATACTATGTATGTATGTCTATATATACACTATGTATATATATATATATATATATATATATTTCATATATATATGAAACTAATCAGATCAAAAATGGATAATAAATTAAAGGAGAAAGAGAAATATATAATTATTTTGAGGAAGTGAGCGGTATAAATAAATGCGTGAATACGATCTTAAAATAGTTGTCAGAATGTAAAGAATACTGAGAAATATGTAGTAAATAATGGATGTAAAATGCAATGCAAGCTTGGAGAACAAACCTTACGAAAGATCTAAGTGAAGAAATTAAAATGTAATGGATGAAAATGCAAGGAAAGATAAGCAAAACGAGATGAAAGAAATTAACAAAGAAACCTATGCACGTTGAAATATAGAAATAAAAGTGTTTAAAGACTAACAGAAATCTAAAGAGAGAAAATCGAAATATAAAAAAAGATTGAAAGAAAAAGAGAGAAAGGCGTAATTGCATAAACTCAAGATTGAATAAATTCGACAAAAAGACAATGGAATGAAGTCGTCAGGGATTATTTGAAAAAGAAAAAAAACCGTGTAAACATTGAGCAGTGAAAGAACAATTCTTTCGCAAAATAGAATAAAATATAGCCATAAAATTTCCAGTAGAAAATAACGCTAACATCCGTAAAAAAAAAAAATTGCCAAACAGAAGAACAATGAGTTGAGAAAAATTGCAAACAAATGGGACAGGCAGGAAAAATAAATAGAAAAAATAAGTCCAATGAGAATTTAAATGCGTTGCAAAAAAGGACTGGTTTAAATAATAAAAAATAAAACAATATATTAGTTGTTAAAAAAATGGAAGCAAAAAACGTAGAATAAAAAATACAATTAAAAAGTGATCGATTGCTATTGACATGTTCCAGAACGACAACTACCATCTGCTTTATAGGAGAAAAAAGATGAAGATACAAGAAAATATTCATTAAAAAAAAAGAAAACAAAAAAAGTAAACATCCTCGTGCGTTGTAAATAGAGGCAGGAAAATAAGACGAATGGCTTCTTGTGGGAAAAAATGAGTGAAATTCCAAAACCAATACTGAACATTTTCTATGGCCCTCTGTTTAACTTCTTAAGAATTTTCCATTTTATATCTATCTATCTATCTATCTATCCGTCTTTGTTGGTATACGTGCATGCGTGTGTGTATCACGCAACAACAAGCGTGTTCACAGGTATTTTATAATCTTATAGGAATTAATGATTTCAATTTCTACGAAAATTTAATATAAAGTAAATACTGTTCTTAAGGATATTTAATTCAATAATTTTAACTAATTAATCTGTTGAAATGGACTGTTGATATTCTTAAACTGTAATGTTCAATTATAGAGGCTTTTCTATCAATGAACACGAGCTAAAAATAAATAAGCGAGGTTTCCTATCTTAAAATCTGACCGGATGGATGTTCAAAATGAAAATTTTGGAGAAGTGCAATTTGTTTACGAAGTTCCAGTTAAAAGGAATGCTTCTCATCTATTACGTTCCGTCAGGGCTGCATCACCGACAGACTGAATGAACTCTTCCAACCATTCGTTATATCTTCCCTCATAAGGGGTGAGAGGAAGTAGCTTGAGGAGGTCCCCAGTTTTCTTTTAGTTTAATCCCCCATCCCTTCCCACTTTAGGTGTTCAACAATGTTAGTTCTCCGGTTGATGCGTGGCGTCTTTCGTTATTTTTCAAGTGTGCTTTTCGTCTTTGTTATGGTGTTTAAATGTGTGAGTGATTGTGTGAGTGATTGCTGATCGGATAAGTGGTATTATTATATTTCTAAAGCCACGCATTATATTTCGTCCGGGGAAGTGATTTTGCTGTCACAATATTAGAGTAGTGGGGGGCTTTTATTACTAATATGATTTTGTTTAGTTTCTTGTACATATCTTATTTTCATTGTATAAAATCATTGGGGAATTATAAATGTTGCTATTTGCTGCCCATGCCCTCCACTGAAAATTTGTACATATGGGAGTTAAGTAGGACTACATAGAGCAGCTGAGGTATTATGGTGGACGTGGTAAGAATGGTAAGTAAATATGTGGTATTATGGTGTAAGGTTTATTGTAAGTGTGTCAGGGTCGACGAAAGTGAATAGCTAAGTTAAACTAAGACAGATGATGACCAGCCTTCCCCATCCCCGTTTTAGGCCTTGTGCCATATTTGTACGTTTAGTACAATAAATAATGAAGTAGCCTGAGGAGAGTGCTCTCAGAGAGGACCGAACTCAGCAGAGAGTCGGTCTACAAACTGCTACTCCAGCGATCATTACGATTTCCAGTTTTAAAACCAAGCGTCTAATCATAGTATTCTACACTAACTCGTATTATCGTTCCTCATAATCAAGTATTGTATTCTTTCCGAATTTAATATATATTCGTATTTTCCTATTTGGTTGTTTTTGCGATATACTTACCGGACCTTTAGCCGGGTCCAAATTATTGTCCGAATTTGTTGTGTTCGAATTACTGCCTGTTTTTTTCTGAATTCTAAATGACTGCCTGTTTTTTTTTTCGTTTTAAAAGTATTATAATTATTTCAGCTTTACGTTCAACCGTTTTGCCATTTCGAGTTGTCATTTTTCTAGATCAGCTGCCAAACAAGTGAAGACAATTCTGTGTGACCTGCTGTTTAAATCATAAATAGAGTGGCCGGAAGTTCTCTCTTTATATATTTCCTAAAACTATTCCTGTGAAAGTTAAAATCGGACAAAGTTTTATTTCAGCACAATACTAGTATTTACATTATTCGAACAATTGTCCTCATATTTGTTGCTATTTGTACAACCTTCTGGCCATTGTACGCTCTGGACTTCTTCAGGTGCTAGAAATTTACAACCGAACCCTTTATTAAAATCACTGGGTTATATGAAATCTATTGCTTGCGGGAAACCCTCTTACAGTTGTGAGTTCAATACCAGACTACAGCAGTGGTAAAACAAATAACTTGCAGGGTTTGAGAGAGATAACATTACTTCCAATCGAGGCTTCCCGCAAGGAATGTTGTTTATATACACAGTGATCTTACTAAAGGATTCGGTTCAAAATTCCTACCATCTGAAGAAGGCCGAAACGTAGTACAAATGAAAACCAAGATAAGAACAATAGTCTGAATAATGTAAATACGTCAAAACCAATTACTCTACCGATAAATGCGAAGCAATGTTACAAAAAAACTTACTTTGTAACTTTTGTAAATTCATCAGATATTTTTTACTTATTTTTTTGATAATATACATTCTTAGTCAATATTATTTACATATTTAAGGTTCACTATCACTGTGTTTAACAAAGTCTGTTGGCATTCTTCCCGTTTCAAGACCTGTACCAATGTTTCTTCCATATTAAAAATGGCGATTGACAAGAATAATCGCATAATCAGCTACTTTATTTCATCGAATGGTATTTCTCTAACAAACAAATGAATGGCTGATATTTTGCCACTGTATTTGTTTATCATGTCAAGTTAAATTCAAGTTTGTATCCTTTATTGCTTTTTGTTGTTAATTATTTAAAAATGCTTGGATAAAATCGCATCTTAATAACTTTTTTCAAGGCTTTTCTCGGTCTCATATACAGTCCAATCTATATTATATTTTCGCTGACACACATAAAAAAATATTTAACTTGTGCCCGTACACAATCACGAATTAATCTAAAACCGTTCCATGACGAAAAATTAAAATGGCGTCGCGAAATATTAAGTCCAATCTAAAATGCGTTCTTCGGTTACTTGATTCCTGTGTTCAGTTACATTTGGAATTAACATTTGGGATCCATTAAATCTTTTTTCCTGGTGCAATAAAGAACCTGATATGCAAGTGAATGTAAAAAAAATATCTATTAGCGAAAAGGACAACGTGAAGCGTTTTCATATAAAAAGAATCATTTGCTTTTATTTTTTTAAATTTACACCTAGGAAGAATTTAATCGTTTGGTTCATACAAAAAGTGACGCACAGTTCCATCTTCCTTAAGGGTTTCATTTTTATCTATTATTCTATAGTTTTATATTACTTTTAGTTTTTAATGGATGCCATCGAATATAATATATTCGTTTAGAGTCTTTGGAGCGATGCCTGAGCCAGCAAATCTTACCAAAGCTCATTAGATTAACATTTCAATAGACTTATCTTAGATTTTAACGATGAATGTTTGATTATATTCTTTTTATTTCTGACAGATTTGTTTGTATGAATCGTTTATTACTTTTCTTTTTATTAAGATACATATTTTATCTACCGCCATTGCATTACAAAGATTCATCTTTTATTCTTTGTCACCGCATAAGTCATTTCCGGTCATGCGCTAAATCTTTTATTTTTACAAGATTATTATTACATTTCTTTTTTCAGTTGCCACATATTTATAATTTTAATTATCTGTTAAATTTTCATTTTTATTTGACTATTTTCTAAATATTTATTTTCGTTTCTTTGTTAATTTCAGACATTTTCGTACACCAATGATTTTTATAAATATATATACATACATATACATATATATATATATGATTGCAATAGTTGTTACAATGGTTTATAAATTCATAGTATCACTACACAAAAATTTTCGCGTTTCGAAGCTACTTTACGTGCTTCTCATCGGGTGACAAAGGTGGAATAAATTCCAACAACAATTACAATATCATGCACTATGTTGTATCGAGCACTCTTTATAAAAGTAAATGCATGAACAGCAGCTAAAAAAAACTACGAGTTCCACAACTTTGTTACTATATATATATATATATATATATATATATAATATTTCTCTCAGCCATGCACTTGTGTATCATGGCCGACTGTTTATTATCTGAGAGTTTCCATCTGTTAGAGTAGTTAAGAAATGTTAGAAATGCCTGATTTTCATATTTGACTTTTGTAAACACCTATAATGACCAGTTGTAGTTCATAATGCAACGATACTGAGTTGATCTGAGTAACATTAGGAGAGAGCAAATAATCCGGCCTGAACTGATATGGTGTGAACAACGCCAGTACATTCAAAACCTCGGCCACAATGATTCTACGCGCGAGAACTAACATTGTCGACTATTTCTGTATATACAATACATCTCACAAAAATTGGGTGAATTCATGGTAAGAATTTTAGAATTTATCAAGAGAGGGCTATGAACGTACTCAACTTTCTGATTAACAGGTCACGTTGAGATTCAAAACAGGTTGTCGTCATCAGAAAATCCTTATCTATCGCGCACACGCATATTTTCCATTTCTGTCACTTATATATATATATATATTATATGCGGTTTAGATATAGAAGAATCCAAAGAAACATCCTGTTTATAACGTGGTAGAATAACTGTCGATGAGAGCTATAAAATATATGTATATAAATATATATATATAGAGAGGAAATATATGTAAATATTAAGACAGACACTTCATCCCATGGTTAAAAGGAAGTGTAGGCCTATTTCAGGCAAACCATCTTCAGCTAGTGTCTTTATTGTACAGATGATGTTACCCGATTCGTGGAATAACGTGACAGTTTTAATTTTTACATATATGAATGTGTGTGTGTGTGTTTGTGCGTTTATATATATATATATATATATATATATATGGAGAGAGTAAAACAGTGCTGAAAAGAAAAAGGCGATATTCTTGAACAAGAATATAATTTCTTGAAAGGAATCAGCTTCTATAACTTGTTAAAAGCAAAAGTGCTAAGATTGTTTTAATAATCATAATTATTCAACATTCCAGAGCACAATATTTACCCATCCTACCAAGGATATTGTTTCTACAAATTTATCTTCCTTATGACACGAAAAATATAAACTTTTTTAAAGAAATCTCCTCATCAGAAACTTGTAAGTTATTCTGTACTTATTTTACATACACACAAATTATATCTATATATATATATATATATATATATATATATATGTGTGTATATATATATATATATATATATATATATATATATATAAATATATATATAAAGAGATAATAACTATACCCGTGTCGAAGAACCTTCCATGGATCCTCGAAGAAGGGAAAATGTTCTTAAAAAAAGTAACTGCTAAGTATATTAACATCCGTCAAAATAGTTCGGACAGAGTCTGTACGTAGCTCAAAGAAACAGACTCCGATACTAGTAATCAGCTAACAAAAAAGCGCTAAAAATTTAGGTAGAGCGGAATAAATGAAGTATATCTAGTGAGCCAGACAGACTGACCTAGGTTTCACCTAAATGGATCATCAGGGTGTGTGTGTGTGTGATTGTGTGTGTGTGATTGTATGTGAGTGAGTGTGTGTGTGTGATTGTGTGTGTGTGTGTGATTGTGTGTGTGATTGTGTGTGTGTGTGTGTGATTGTGTGCGTGAGTGTGTGTGATTGTGTGTGTGTGATTAATATGGAGAACTTTTGTCACTTAGCTAAATGGTGCTTTTTTATGCAAACCTTGAAAACAAATAAAATGAACCTGGAAGGTTAAGTTATTGCAATAATAGCCACATGAAACTTAGCCAAGTGTCACATTAATTCTAACAACGGTCTATAATTTTTGGATATCCAGCAATTCATGACAAAGAAATAAAATGGATTTCTGCCAGCTAATTACGTGTGAGAGAAAAGTGTTTACATAAGAAAGTTAGAAGACAGTTGAGCAGATACGAATAATGAGTTGTTTTTTCTGGTGCTTATGTTACTAGATACATATTTGTAATGATGAAGGTTAAAAAAGATATAAAAATAAAATAAAATTAAAATTAAAACAACAACAAAAGAGAAACAGTTTTACAAGTGAAAAATCAAAGCATCTTAGGAACCTGCTGGAAAATATAACAAAGAGCGAAGAAGTCAATCCTGAAATATGTCTTTGAGATAGAAATCAAGGCCGAATAGATCCCAAATATTAACTGAGAGAAAAGTTATGATGTTGACGTATTAGTAGTAGTAGCAATAGTAAGATATCTTGCAGACGTTGTAGAGCAAAAATATTTAAATAAACCTGATGGCCAAAGGATATTTTTAAAAACCTATTTAGTTGATTGAAATTGTCTTATCTATCTATGTATCTCTCTATCTCTCTCTCTCTCTCTCTTTCTCTCTCTCTCTCTGTATATATATATATGTGTGTGTGTGTGTGTGAAAAACAAGTTGAAGTTGCATCTGGCGTCTTTATAAAATTTTATTTAGAAAAACCTTTCATATATCTATGATTTTCAAAATTAAAATTCAGATTAAGTAACGTGTGGCTCTGCCATGATAATTTAGGGATCTAATTGAAATTGGAGAATTATATCCGTAGTATGCAAAAATGGGGGCACCGATTTTTATCGGTTTAAAATTAAATCTGTTTAGTTGGTTATGTGATTGGGCATTGTAATTTTGTGACAAAATTATCGTAATATGTATTTATCAAAAAGCTTGGTTATATAAAATTATGAAATTCATAGAACTACACACACACATATATATATATATATATATATATACATGTGTGTGTGTGTATGTGTGATTGTATTAATAAAATCATTTATACACGGAGTATTCTCCACATTTTTGTTATTTCATCACACGTTTTTGGATGAATACTTTATTCAGTCTAGAGTGTATAGATACTTCTGGTTTCGGCGTTCGGGTTTAACTTTTATTTAGAATGAGTCTGTTATCATTAAACTCTATCCAGACTAGAAAATTAAGTCCCAATTAAAATGTCTACCAGCATCCTTAACGCTTAAGTTTGTTTATATAAAACAAATTTACAATTACAATTTTTTTTGTTTTAGAAATGTTACTGCAGGAAGAAATAATTCTGCTACAATTTATTTTTGAATCTCTTTTTATTACGCTTTTTTTACTTTCAAAATGCGAGACATGCAGCAGACGTTCCAGTGCTTTCTACTTTATCTTTCTGACAAGTTTAATTATGTAAATCAAATGAAAGATATTTGTCTTAATTACATTTATATTAATTTCTTTTAGGTCCAGGAAACGAATTTTAGTATTACATCCATTAAATATATAGGAGACGTTGCGAATCATTGCTACCCATCAGAATGTTCTATTAATTTTCATATATCTGATAATAATTGACGTTATATTTTATAATATTAATAATGAGTAAAAAACATTACTGAGATATTAATATCTTTTATAATAAGAAGAAACAAAAATTACTAATCTATTTTAATGCTACATTCTATTTTTTTCAACTCGTGATCATTTCCATATGAGAAAAATAGCACAGACACCTTCAAAATTACCGAAATGTCTCCAAAAGGCAATATGATTTATGCCATTAGTGCAAACATTTGCCTTTATATAAAGTGACCCACTTCGATCCCTGTCTGTGTATCATTGTTTTTCTCTCTCGACGTCCTATACTTTCTTTCTGTGTTACTCAATATATCAATCTCGCTTTTTCCTTCCTTTCACACGATCACCGCAGTGTGGGTCTCATCAGTTGGTAACACATTGGTGAGGGTAAGATAAAAGAAAAAAATATATTTTCAAATTCCACTTTCATATCAGAGACAAATTTCCCCTCTAAAATCGTCAAGACAAAAAAGAAAGAGTATTTAACATCTCACTGCAAAGATCACACTTTATATAAGATGATTCAAATTCAGTAACAGTGTGGCACAGTCCTTTCTGTCTCTTTATGTTTCTCCCTCTATTTCTGTTTTAATATCGATTTCAGACTCTTTTACTGTAATACCAAGATTGGGAAACACTATATCAGACCCATTTTATTAATATAGAAATAATAGTAGTGATATTATTATTATTATTATGTCATTTTCATAATAATTCGATTTCTGCTATGGGCGCAATACCTACTAGGTCTTCAGAAAAACCTGGCAGGTCGTGGTGTTTTGTTATGGCTCAATTTCTTGTTTTTTCTATCACTCCTAACATCCCTAGTGTTACAAAATTACCCTTAGTGTGTGGGCTTCACTTAACAAGACAATTTTTGTATATCTCCTAAGCTAGGGCCTTCCAAAGATTCTTTCAATATGTTGTTTTGATTCATTTTTTGTCATTCCAAGTGCACCTACTATCACTTGTACTATTTTTGTTTTCAATTTCTACATTTTTTATTTCAATTTCCAGGTCTTTATATTTTGACAGTTTTTCGAATTCCTTGGTTGCTATATTGCAATTCGCTGTGAAGCTATAACAATAAAAAGGCAAGTTGTTTTCTTTTTGGTTTGAACAATAATGTCCGGATTATTTGCTTCAGTTTTTTTTTGTCTGTGTACATAGTGTAGACCCATAGAATGGAGACATCTATTACTATAACCTGTGCTGGGTGATATTTATACCAGTGTTTGTTTACATATGTTCCATAGTTTTTGCACATTTTCTAGTTTAAATATGGCCGCACTCTATCGTGACGATTTTATATATTCATTTGGGACAAGTAAAGATAATCCTGAGATTTGATGGTTTATTGTTTCTTGGTATTTATCACAGAAACTGCATTTAGGATCCCATTAATATGTATAATTATTTTACTGAAACTTTCAGTAAAATAATTATATTGTTTCATCTGTCTATTTTGTAATATAAATAAAAATAATAATAATTTACCTTTATTGTTATTATTATTATTTTTATTAATATTACAAAATAGACAGATGAAACAATGAAAGCTAATCACCCAGGCATTGTGATCAGAACCTAATATACATTATTTTTGATATGCAAGACTCTGCAGTCTGTAAGTTATCTTTGAACATCTGAAAAAAAATCTATCAAATACACCGACATTGAAATCAAAATCTCAAAAACATTTAACGTAAGAATACCAACAATTCCAGTTTTAGGTACAGCCGTCATTTTGATAGGAAAAGCTTCTGATAGATACACAGATGGGTTCCCTTAGAGGCCAAGCCTTAAAAAATAGAAATGTGTGTACACACATGTACAGCAAACATATTGCAATAAGCTATATTTATGTGACATTTTTGTGATCTTACTTTGTTCTGTTTTGTTTTTTAAATGCTCTGTGAAAACTGACCTTTCAAAATTAGGTCACTGGTTGGGGATCCAGAAGTAAATGTTTATACACAAGAAACCATAGAAAGTATACTAATATTAAAAGAATAAGCAGAAGCAAGATGGCTTTTAAATTTGTCATGCCCAGAAAAACTGTTCTTCATGTTTTCTGAGTAATTTAAATCGTGGCCCTATATATTAGGATCGATTCAAGCTTCTATTTTCTATTGGAATAGTATTTTTTTCTTGAGAGTTGAATTTTGAAAATATGTTAGTTATTTTAATAAATAAAATAACCTTTTATTCTTAACTAAATAACATTAAAAAGCGAAAGATCTTAAGAGGAAACATGATCAAATTTACAAAACTGTTTTTGTAGAATTACCGTGATGTCAATTTCAAAAACTCATGCGTAGCTCTTGAGATTTTTGCAGAATCAGGTATTACAAAATAAACACATATCTGCAAAATAAATGTTTCTAATGCTTGGGTTATGTTTGCATTTCTTATTTAAGCCAGCATGTATTCGTTTGAATTCTCGAATATATAAGATTTACAAATATAATATTAGTATGGAATCTTTTGCTATGCAACCAAGAATGAGTACATGGAATTTTATTCTACTATCTATTGAAAACAGTAATAAGAATGTCGCTATAGTTATAGCTACATATCTTTTTAACAATTTTACTTTTCTTTGAGTACTAATATATTATCCGCTTTTTCCTCTCTCTTTCTCTCTCTCTCTCTCTCTCAGTTTTCTCTGTCTCTCTCTTTTGCCTCTGTCGCTCTCTTTACATTAATCTGCAAACTTTTTGTGTTTGGAGATTTTAATGCTCATTGAAGCCTTTTAATGATACACATTATCAGACTTTCAGTTTTCTGTTACGCAATCTCAACTGCAAATAATGAATTTCCCTAGTAGCTTATTTAATGTTTAATCAACATTATTTATTTAATTTGTAACCGAGCTTCTCTTTTAATATATTTCAAGCATCCCATTTCTACCCTCGTGTCATTTCGGATTACGCGGTAGAATCTATTGATGTTACTTTTGAGTTATCTATTATAAACCAATCTTCTATTCACAGGACTTCTTTATGTTACCAGTGTACTTGAAGCGTACGGATGCGGTTAATGTTTCTTTGATTCGGCCATGTGTCAAACATAACCGAACTCCCTACAGCTTACAGGATCCATGCAGAATATATCATCAGAATTATCATCGGAAGGTTTTTCGTCATCAGATAGTTGGTTGTCACTTGGAATGTGTGGATTAGTGTAGAAGAGTGGAATAATAAAATATACACTTTGAATGTTAAAATATAAATTTATTAAGAGGAAAGAATAACATAAGTTGTCGGAATTAATGCGTAATTAGAAACATTATTAAGAGGTTAAGTTTAGAGTTCGTACAAAATGTTCTAAGAGTAGAGTTCGTACAAAATGTTCGTAGTAGTAATTGTTGAAATAGATAAGGAGAAAGAGAAAGAGGACAATGTCCGAGTTGCTTGAAGTTGAAAGTTACATTTTAGTGTTGTCTTTCTCGCTGCTCCCATCTGAGTGAATTGTCTGACGTTGATGAAGTCTTTTTATTGTAATTTAAATATTTTCACACCTACACGCAAAGTTCTTTTGGTCATGTAAGTAACTCCAATTCATCAAAAATTATTTTAACACCTACTTACGAAATTTGGTTTCAACTTTTTCTTTAAACAGATGGTCAATACTTTTTCTATTTGGGAAAAACCAGGATTTCACACGTCGCTGTGAATTTTTGTAAAAGTGAAGAAGAGATTTGGTTTTAATAAATTTTTATCCGCTTCATACTTACACAGATTTATTTCATAACTCTATTCAAACCGCTGCTTGAAATGATATTACTAACCATCCTATTAAAATCTGTGTTACAATGGTTGCTTCTTGGTTTCGAGCTGGTATTTAACCTTTTGTACATTCTCATAAATACTTGGTGAAAGCACAATATTCTTCGTAATTCATACCGATATTTTTAGCGTCAGATTTTCGATCACAACCGACACCTATAGGGTGTCTGCTCACAGTAAATGGAAACATGTCATCAAAGAATGTGAGCTTTTTCTTGCTGATAAAACACTTTATTTTATATTCTTTTATGGGTTTAGTTTTAGAGTTAACTGGCAACTCTGCAAAAGTCTGTTAAAAATGAGTAAATCTTCTCTTCTTTGTCTTTTAATTCAATTTCAGCTATTAACATGACTTGTCGATAATGCTGTATATTTTGCTTGTAACCTACCTTAAATTCGACTGTTGGTTTTCCTGTATTATATTCGCTAGGCTTTTCACTTTTAACTAAGTCTCTATTGTGTGATAACCATATAACCACAACCAAGGTTTCTGTTATCCTATCCTAACTTGGTTATCCAAAATCAAGTAAATGAGATCATATCTCTGAAATAGCCCTTAAGAAACGTACTCCGTACTATCTCACGTTCAAACTTACCTGTACGGTGTACAATGAGATTATTCTCATTAAATATGAATCGGAAATAGATAATTAGAAGTATAAGCTATCGCTGTAAAGATTTTTGGTAAATTAAATCAATCATTCAGAAACAACCTAAGATCTCTGTCCAAATTATTGTGTTGTCTGGAAAATTCTAGTTGTTTCAACATGTTAGAGTACGTCAAAATTACGGGTCTAATAAATATGCTTACATTTCCGATTAGATCACATATTCAACTATGTTATGAGAAATATAGTTTGAAAAATTACCTAATTAGTGTCAATTTTCCATTCTTAAGAAAATGGAAGAGTATATGATATATTTAAACACTTGACATTTTTTTATTGTCATGAAAGCAAAATGCTTCGCAAGAATCTAAAAGATACTAGCTGTGATTTAGTAAAAGTGTTTTAGCTGTCAGAACAGTCCGAAAATGGCTCGCTGTGTTCAGAGTTCTTGATTGTAGTGTTATTGATTGAAGAAGACTCAGACAGATTCCAATGTAGATATGACGGCTAAATTCAAATATTGATTAGGAATAACGCACATTACACAACGGAAGAATAGCAGAAACACTAAATTTATCAAAATCACACATCCATTTTATATATATATATATATATATATATATATATATATATATATTGATTGATTGATTGATTGATTGTTTTTGGTCCTAATAGCGTTAGACCAGTACACATTTGTCTTAAAAAGTGTTCTATACAATTGTGTAGAACTTTTTAATATTGTAGAACTTTTTAATGTTCTATTTTTAAACGAATTATTTCGCTATGCAGGTTTCTACTATGGTGTCCTCAGGCGATTTTACTGATTTTAATTTTACCGTTTTTCTTTTTAAGAACGTTCGGTGTTTTATTTGAACGTTCACGTGGCAGAATAGCATCAGACAACAAAAGAATGAATGATAAAATAAGGAAACATCTTTTTAAATTATTCAAAGAATTAGATTTTGATATTACATTGGACACAAATCATGAAGTGGTACAATATTTAGATGGAAATGTTTCGCCATACATGAAAACGAAAACTAAGTTATCATACATAAATAAAAAGTGCAGTCATTCAAAAAATATAATTGAACACATTTACAAACCAATATAACACAGATTATCTAATAATCTAATAATTCGTCAAGCAAATCAATATTTATTGAAAAGGAACATATATATGAGGAAGCACTATGAAATGCTGGCCATGAAAACATTTTACAATATAATTCTCGAAGAAAATAGGACATATTTTTTAAACTAATAGATAGGCACTTTTCGAAAGAATCGGAATTAAACAAATTTTTTAACAGAAACACAATCAAACTATGTCATAGTTGCAGTAATAATTTAGATAGTTTCATAAAAAAACAAAACGCCAGAAACTTAAATAATATCGTACAAAACAAAACCACCATAAAAACAATGCAACTGCAGGGACAAAAATAAATATCCACTTCAAGATTTCTTCAACACAAAAGAAATAATTTATAAGGCAGACCGTCTGAGTTACAGGGCTATGGATTAGTTTTAAAGCTTTCATTACACCCGACCAACGCCAGGCTATACTGATAGTTTGAAACAGAAAGATTAAAAAAACAAAACAAGATTGGACAACCACGTCTGGAAATTGAAATCAAAATATGTAAAAACGTCACACAACCTGAAGCATTGTAAAAACAGCCAAGACTTACAACTGTGGACAAATGCGTAGACTGTGCCAAGAAGAAAAATTAGAAATTATGATATACCCAAATAAAGACGAACTGTTAAATGAAAGAACAGAAATTATGACAAAATGCATCCACAATAAGAAATACCTCTTAGGTTCATACAACCATGGATGAAAACGTTTTAATTTAAACAATGCGCGTTCATACTTTCCCTGAGAACGTTCAAATAAAACACCGTTACAAGATCGTTCTTAAAAAGAATAACGGTAAAAGGTAAAATCAGTTTTTAAAAATCGCCTGAAGACACCACCCATGGTAGAAACTTAGGTAGCGAAATAACTCGTTTAAAAAGAAATATATATATATATATATATATATATATATATATATATATATATATACATATATATATATATAAAGAGAGAGAGAGAGAGAGCGCTAGACGGGTTGATAGATGTCTTTCAACGTATAAATATAATAGGAATTTTCCAGTTAATTCTAAAACTTATTTTGTTCATTTTTTTTCATTACAATAGATCTGTGGAGCCAAGGAATCTTGCGGCTCTTTCCCAGCTGTTGCTGGGTCGGCGGGACTCTGAGCACGGCTCTGGTAGTTCAATGACTGTCAAAATGACTGCTTATTCCCGTTTTCTACCTTTTGCTGCCACATAACTTTTGCTCGCCATATAACTTGATGACCAGCTGGCAAATGTCATTTCTCATATTTTTGGAGAAGCTGATATCTGATTTGATATTTATGACAATATCAACAACCTGAATTTTCAAATTCAGTGAAACGATTTTAATTTAAATCACATACAAAAACAGTCAAACAATTCATACCTAAAATTGAATTGTGCAAACGAAACCTTGGTAGAAGGACATCTGTCAGTTCCAATCAATGAAAAGCTATTCACAATTAATTACAGAAGATAATCCGAGGACCTTCTCCTTGATTCTAACTTGAAATGTCAGAACGTAATTATGATGAGAGTTCCGAACTGTTTAAAAAAAACTACTTTGTGCGCAATATGGAAGAACAGAAATTGAGTTACATTACAGCAAAATTGATTTCAAAAGTGGTGAAACAAAGATGATTTTTTGCTTAAATCTTTCGTCAGGTTTGGTTTCAATGTCGGCTGAAATATTTTAAATTATGGAAAGAAAGAAAACAATCTATAATTGTTCTTTCATCCGCTCAGGTGAAAAAGAAACCTTCATTGCAGTAAATCAATTTTTTGTTTGTTAAAAACAACAGAAGAAATGTAGTTGTATTTATGAATTCTTTTAACAATATGGAACAAAATATTTCAAAACCTATTGTTGATTAAAACCTGTTGGTTTTTAAACATTATTTAAGTCATTTTTAATGAATGTATATTATTTTTTTAATCATATCACCCCAAGCAAGGCGATAAGGCTACTGATGCGCAGGAGGCTACGTAAGAGTAAAAAGATTGGAAAAGAGAAAGCCGGAAATCGCATCTTAAACAGGAAACAAGTGATGAGCCTCTTCAACTGTTCAATAGACGTGGGTAGAGTGTGAACCGGGTGATAGTTTAGTCTATCTACTCCAATTGAAAAAAAATAAAGAAAAGAGTGAAAAGATTGGAAAAGAGAAAAATCTACTCCAATATTTATACATAAAATAAAGAAATTAACACCTATTCCTACATTCAAACCCTACATGTATGACATAAGTTTAAGCTTTGGTGTATGGCTATTATAAACATCCATTTGTACTAATTATTCCTAGAAAAGGACTGCTAATCATTTATCGATGTTACCTGTTAAATATTTCCCATATTAATTTCTAAGCAAAATCAAATTAACATGATTAAGAAATCCGGTGAAAATTACGTTTTCTTCTGCATCAAATTGTTTCAAAATAATTTATTAATAAATAGGTCCCACCCTTTTACAGTTAAACAAATAAGATGTAACCGTAAATTCTACTCCAACAGCTTCTTTTCTCGCACTTCCCGCCTGTGGAACTCCCTTCCACAAGTCTGCTTTCCCGACAGTTACAATCTCCAGGTGTTTACATGTAGGGTCAATAGACACCTCCTATCACGCTAACTCCCAACTATTCTCAGAACACTCTCATCTACCCAACCCTCATTCTCGGTATCCTCACCCGCCTATCACCCACCCTCTGTTATTTCCTATATTTAATCAGCCTTTCTCCACTCTACGTAGCCCCCTGCACAGTAGTGGCAGTGACATGCCTTGCTCGGGGTGAAACGCTTATGAAAAAAAAAATATAACATATATAGATTAATCAAACAAAATAAACTTGTTTTAAGATTCTCACTCTTTTCGAACCATGAAAGTAATACCGATAAAAATGTTACTTTTGTTTGACAGAAAAAATAAAAAAAGTCATTAATAACAGTTAAAATTTCTTCTAAGAAATCATTTCTAAACGTTAAATCCGTACATTTAAAAAACTAAGCGTGTGTTCAGATTTAAAAGAAAATCACCGACGACAAAATCAAGTCACACAATAATTTACGAAGTAAGAACATATCAATATCAGATTTCAGGTGAAGAAGCACACGAATATGAATTAATCACGCTACAATGCGTTTGCATATAATTAGTTGATTCTCATTTCGAACGACTATAAAACCTCAAATACTAGTGAGTAGCAAATATTCGACTGTGGATGTTATTCATTTTTATTTATAGTGACATAGATTTACAAAAGCAAGCAGTTTGCTTTTATAGTGCATATATATATATATATATATATATATATATATATATATATATATATATATATATTATTGAGTGTGATCAAAAAGTAACTCCACATTTTGAAACAATTATAATTTATTTATTATGTATAGTTTTTATGAGAAATGGATATGAGATGAAATTGATTAGCATTAGGCTTAATTTAAATTTGATATGAGCAGCATATTTTCCGAAGAATGTTTCAGAAATTGCGTCAACTACCTTCATCAAGAAATCTTGTCTTAAGGACGATATGACTTCTTGTATTCACCCATCAATTTCATTAGAATCTTGGATTGGTACTGTAGACCTTCTATTTAACCAATTACATATAAAAAAAGTCATAAGTTGTTGAGTCAAAACACTTTACTCGCCACTCGAGCATTAAAGAAGGAGTTACATTTCAATCAACATATATATATATATATATATATATATATATATATATATATATATATATATAATGTGTGTGTGTAGGAAATCCGGCAATAATAATATTAATAATAATAATAATAATTTTATTATTACTATTTTGTCATTTTTCATCATATTTCGATTTATTAATTATTTTTATTAATTTAATATTGTATTGCTCAACAAAAAAGTATCAGTGTTATACTTTTTCGCTTGTGGAGTTCATCTGAGGCCACGTACATAAAAACTGATTTTACTTTTTCACAGATCTTTGAAAACAAAGTAAACGACTAAACAAATACCAAAAGATCTTCTTATCATATGTATCGTGTCTCTCAACATTTTAGGGATTATATCTCTTCCCACATTCCAGCCATTTTCAGAAACACATTAGTTAGGTTACTTGATACCATTTGGAACTTCATTGAATACGACTTATGAATACATCGTTATGTGCACCTTGAAATCTTTTTTTTTTAAATTCTAATCTTTAGTGTCGTTTTGTTTGGTCTGTTTTCTTTTTATCCCTCATAGCTAATTTTTCCATTCATGCTTTTCTACTTCTTGGAAGTAATATCTCCGTTGTCAGAAACCAATTTTTCTCGCCTGTGAGTTTATTTCCCAGCATTCAGTACCCTATATAACGAATACTATTGCGTACGAAGTGAGTGCGCTTGTGTTATGTTTCTAAAGAACTTCTCGTATTTCTTAATGATTGTTTGACTATTGAAAAGTATACTTTACTGTTCCATTGTCTCTTTCTATTTTGGTGTTCTATTTTCGTTTTTGCTATAAAAATTAACAGTACTTAATCCAATGTAATTAATACTTAGCATTTTCTCTTGAAGCAACATACAATTGATGTGATGTCTTTTTCGTCTTGTTTCCGTTTACTATATTTTCTTGGAGATATTGCAGATAATTATTGTGTCAATCACCAAAGGCTCTTTTAATTTAGATATTATATGTTGTGACGAGTGTGTTCACCAAAAATAAATCCTTGTGGACCCTGTACTTCTCTTATAAATTTTTTATATTACTTTCTATTTCGAGTATTTAATCAAACCATATTATACCTGTATGACTGAGATTTGTCACATGGGATGTTTTGGATTATACTAATATTTTTCCGAAATAAATGAAATATTATTGTAATTTCAAGTAGATATTTGTGATATATCAAATAAATGATTTTTAGAATCTACATAACATTGGTAAATGTCTATCGATAATTGTACTAATTTTTGTATTCTGTTCACAAATATAATTTTCTTGTTCTTGGCTTTATATATATATACTATAGTCATCCGCAGACAGATCTGTTTCGCTGTATTACAGCTCATCAGTACGGCTTAGACTTCCTAACCTAGGATAGAAACCCGACCGAATTGGCGTCAGTCGGCGATTCTACCCCTAGGCCACGAGCGTCCAATAGAAGAAGGCAGGCATTTTAGCACGTATAAACACGCCCAATAGCTAGAGTGTTCCAATTCATTATCGAATGGGCTGTGCTTATATATATATATATATATATATATATATATATGTATGAATGGCGGTGCTATATATATATATATATATATATATATATATATATAGAGAGAGAGAGAGAGAGAGAGAGAGTCGCCGACTGACGCCAATTCGGTCGGGTTTCGAGCCTGGGTTATGTAGCAACCGGAGTCTAATCGTACTGATGAGCTGTAGTACAGCGAAACAGATCTGTCTGTGGATGACAATAATTACGCTCTCACACCCTGATTGAACACTCTAGAAGAAAGGTAGACTTTGAAAAACAGTAGCCACTCTAGCGTGTATGCATCGCTCATTCAGTAAAAATGAATTTGAGCACGCTAGCTATTGGGCGCGTAATATGATATGCGCTAAAATGACTGCCTTTTTTCCACCGAACGCCCCGTGGCCTAGGGGTAGAGTCGCCGACTGACGCCAATTCGGTCGGGTTCCGAGCCCGTGTTATGTAGCAAGCGGAGTCTAACGTACTGATGAGCTGCGAAACAGATCAGTCTGTGGATTGATATATATTTTTTTTATTGGCGTTTGTGGTTTTTTGATGCATTAGAACCAGGATGATAAAACTGTAAAGTTTTGTTTTTTTTCTAATGAGATAATCGACTGCTGGGGAACACATTCATTTGCAACTGGCATCGGAGACAACGGTATGGATTTGTGAATTTTCAGAACATCTTAGACATGAATAGAATCAAAATAACAAGAAAAGACTTAAATAAAAATAAATACATAGTGCGATAAATGACAATAAAAAAAACGATAAGATAAGAATGTTGAGGTAAACGTTCTGTCTCCATTTGATTTCAATTTTCTTTATGTATTTGATTGACAGAAAAAATATCCATTCGAATATCTCTCATATTGTGCCTCTCAGTATTGTCTGATGGCTTTGTAAAGTGATGTATATCAAATATTAAAAAAAATTATGCTTGATGATGAAAACAACTTTCTTGCTCGCATGAGCGAAACAGTTAAGCAAATGATCAAATGATCTGTTCCCTTCGCTTTCATATTCTCTCTCACTCTCTCAAGCATTCCCTCTTTTTTCTCCCAAATACACACATATAATTTATTTTTCTGTCTCTGTCTCTCTTTCTCTCACACACACTATAATATATATATATATATATATATATATATATATATATATATATATATATTAATCGCTTCACCCCAAGAAAGGTGGTACCGCCAATGGTGCACAGGGGGCTACATAAGTGTAAAAGCTTAGACAAGTAAAGAGTGAAGAGAAAGCCGGACACGTTACATGGGGTGTCAGTGAAAAGGCAAGAGAAGGATGGGAATACTAATGTGAAGACAGTTGCTACGGTAGAAAGAAAGGCAAAAAACATGATATACGGGGTGATGTAGAAAGAACAAGAAAAAAGTGGATAAGAGATGGGTATTGACATTGCATTTGAATTCCTGGAGGTTGTAGCTGCCAAGAAAGCAAGTATACAGAAGGGAGTTCCACAGGAGTAAAGTGCGATAAAAGAAGCTAATGGAGTACAATTGTCGGCTAACTGTAAAAGGGTGGTAAATATATTTGCACGAGTAAATTTATGTGACGGTGGCACCCGTGCTTGAAGTTCGATGGAGCAGAAACCAGAATATATTTGTAGAATAGACAGAGAAGCAACATCCTGCCGGTGAGAAAGTGGCTGAATTCGAGTTGCCACGTCGGGACGAGTCACGTTACAGATTCTTCTTGGAAGCCTGTCGAGAACGCTGAGATGAACAGCAGGGACGCCTGTCCATATAAGACAGTAGTATTTTATGCAAGGATGGACGGATGGTTGATTTATATATGTCCAAGGTGATTTCAGGTGTAAAAAATCTTCCTGGGCCGACACAAAGAACCAATCATCTTAGCAGTGGATTTAGCTATTGATCATATGTAATGATTCCACTTGAGGTCAGCAGATAGAATAAGGCCGAGGAGACGCAGTATATATATATATATATATATATATATATATATATATATATATATATATAGGCTGTTCATAAAGTTCATATGCACTTTTAAAAATTTATAACTTTGTTTTTATTTGCGAGAGAAATGATATATAAAAAGGATTAGAAAGAAGTAAATCTATATTTTTAAGGTGTTATTGAAATTTTATTTCAGTTTTCACATGTTTTCCATCATCAGTAATACAAGGGATAATACGCCTTTGCAGTTCATATTTTTTACTCATGTAAAGATTGTTGCAGATTTTCTGGTAAAAAAATATTCAATAAATGTACTTAAAACTAGTTACATTAAACTTTATAATATTTTTTACAGAATATTTCTATCACAAATATAAATAAATTTATATTTTTTTAAAAAATGCACACGAAACTTATGGACACCCTATATATATATATATATATATATATATATATATATATATATATATATAGACTAGAATAGATATATCAAAGGTAATACGATATAGTGAGAAGCAATAAAAATAGAAAATAAAACTAGGTTAACAGTAGGTTGACACTTTGATTGTTAGGAAAAAAATAAATAACGAAAAACAGTAAAATAAAGACTTAAAAAAGAATAAAGTAAGCATGAATTCCCTAGAAACTATTGGCCAAATTTCAAAGTGAATTTTTATTCTGATTAGTTAATAGGTATACACACATAAATTTTCTGTATTCTCACATACATAAATAGCAAATCGATGTTTTTGTATTTAAATGTAAATAATTTTCACAACCAACATCCACAATTGTATGATGATAAGATTCTATCTGGACAGATACAAATTTCCGAGTCGCAATATACTTTTAATTCATAAATGCTCTACACTTTTTTTTGTATGGAGCACTGTTTATAAAAAAATAATACCGGAGAACTCAAAATTGTAAAACCTTCGTTCCTTTTTACCTAGATCCATATATATATATATATATATATATATATATTGATTGTTCGATTGTTTAATGCATAGTTTTTGGTCCTAATAGGGTCAGACCAAGACACATTTGAATTAAGAAGTGTTCTATACAATTATATTGTAGAACTTTTGAATATTTTTCTTTTTTTAAATGAGTTAATTCGCTACCCAGGTTTCTACCATGAGTGGTGTCTTCAGGCAATTTTTAATGACTGATTTTACCTCTTACCGTTTTCTCTTATTAGACCGCTCTTATTAATGTGTTTTATTTCAACGTTCATGGGGCAGGGAATTTATGAACGCACATTGTTTAAATTAAAACGAATTATCACGTTTATATCCATGGTTGTACGAACCTAAGAGGTATTACTTAGTGTGCATGCATTTAGTCATCATTGCGCGTTCATAAATTCCCTACCAGGTAAACGTTCAAATAAAACACGTTACAAGAGCGTTCTTAAAAAATGGTAAAACGTAAAATCATTTATTAAAAATCGCCTGAAGACGCCACTCACGGTAGAAACCTGAGTAGCGAAATAACTCGTTAAGAAATAGCAAATATGTGTGTGTGTGTGTGTGTGTGAGAGAGAGAGAGCGAGAAAGAGAGACTACAATTTGAATGTTTTAATTGGAAAATATATATTTCTTATTTCAGCAATTCGATGTGAACCACGACAATGTTTTGTAGAGAAATGAAAGGAAAACTAAACTTATGCTTATCATCAATAAGCGACAGCTGAAGTTTCTGGGACAGGCAATGAAGAAGCAGACTTGGAGAATCTGATAATCAAAGCGCAGTGAGAGGGAAGATGAGACATGGTTAAACAGCGCGTAACACTTAAACATGAGCTTAAAGAAATGAATGGCAATGCATATTTTGATAGAAATAACGGGACAGCTTATATTAAGAACGAAAAGGGACAGGATGAGTTAAAGGGCCATGATCGCCTACTTTCCAAAGAATCATTACACATAAAAGATGAAAGGAGAATATATAGTAGACGTGTATTTACATTCTATGTCTCGCTCTCTCAAAGAAGCACACAACAAATTTTAAGATTTGAGTAAATGTCACGGTGAAATCGAATTTCTTTCCGGTCAGTTCTTGCAGTAGCGATACTTATCGGTAAGCAGGTCACCATTTCCAACATTTCATCGTTTTCAAATCAATCGAACGTTTCAACAGTTTTTAATGTAGGCTTAAAATAGATTTTTGCTATATATATTATATATATATAGTATAGATCTGTTAGGAAACCAATGTTAACAAATTTTTTTTTTAATCCAAAGTAGGGAGAAAAAAAACCCTGAAAATTGACATAATCTACCTATTGCTTTAATATATTATATTTCTATAAATAATTTTTATATTGCTAATCGTATAAGACATATGCAGACATCAAATAATTAAACAATTTTTAAGAACACCTTTCTGGATACTAAGGAGAAAACAAAATCGAATTGCTTCGAAAGTTTTACCAACTCCATAGAAAACTGAAACAGGTTTAATTTTGAAAAATTCTTATTAAATAGTTTGCACTTTTGAAAGAAAATGTGTGCCAGAAATATAGAAAGATATTATATATATATATATATATATATATATATATATATATATATTTAGAAAAATTAAGAAAATTTTAATAAACAATTCGGACATTTTTTTCAAATTTTTAAAAGATTTTAATTTGCAAAATATTATAACCTTTTCCTTTTTTATGTGTTTATTTTTTCTTCAATTTAAATTTAGCAAATTCCATGGAATCAGGGCCTTCCTGGAATCATTTTCATTTTGACTCTCTAGTGTTTGTATAATAATAAACACATTAGTATTCTATACTAAATGCAGATAAAATAAGTTATTTTAAAATGTCTTTAGAGGGGAATATGTAAATCAAAACAGTTCCTTAATGAGTTTCACATGTTTGCTAAGAATTACACAAATAAGCCCTCTAACAAACTCACACAAAAGATGAAGCGGGAAGAAATAGTGTAAGTTAAAGACAGAAGATTTCCTTAAATACAACAATATTTTAAATTTATTTCTGAACATCGGTACGAAGCAAAAATTAAACTGAAAATCTAAGAGTATAGAATTTACTCAAAAAATGCGTTTATTTTAAATAGGTACATTTCAATTAGGAACATTACAATTAGGTACATTACATTGAGCCTTCTCTAACATAAAATATAAGTGTACGTGTTCCTTTCCTTTTGCTAAATTGCACGACATTTATGTCTTGCTAATAGTGAATAATTAAAGAACTATACGGTTTTGATCGCGTGGAAAGGGGTGAAACCCTCTATTTGTTTTAGTGAGAAAAGGAAATAAGTATAGAAAAACAGATTGGGATAAAGTAATTTCAGTGGCTATTTACGTGAAATGGAAAAGATTATTAATTTCTATGTCTTCCATTTGTAAAAACTACTGAAAACAACGAAGGCAGTTCATATTTATGATTATTATTACAATACTTCTTTGAAGTTTTTCAGCTCGAATATTTAATAAGATTGTTGGATTTCTACAGATATTTTATTGTTGGAAAGCTCGCGATTAGCTAAATCAATCATTAACTAAGGAATTAAGATACATCATAAAACAATCAAGTAAGAAAACAGTTAAATTTTCACTGATTAAGAGCAGATACTAAGACAATAATAATAATAATAATAATAATAATAATAATAATAATAATATTTTTTCATCATATTTCGATATCTGCCATGGTCGCACTACCAACCAAAACCTAAGGTAGGTCGTGGCGTGTTGTTATGGTTCCATTTCATATGTTTTTCTATTTTCCCCATCATCCCTAGCGTTACATAGACAAAGTTCTCCTTAGTGTGTGGGCTGTATTAATAAGACAATTTTTTGTATATCTCTTAAGCTGGGGTTTCCAGGGATTCTTTCAATGTGTTGTTTTGTTCCATTTTTTATCATTCCAAGTGCACCTACTATCACTGCGACGACTCTTGTTTTCAATTTCCACATTTTTTCTATTTCAGTTTCCAGGTCTTTATATTTTGACAGTTTTTCAAATTCCTTGGTTGCTTGTTGTTATTATTATTATTATTATTATTATTATTATTATTATTATTATTATTTAATCAAATGTGGCAGCACGAGTTTTCGAGAGAAGAGTAAAATATCAGACCTTAGCCGCTTGTTCAAATAATTCCGGAAGTTATTTTTCCTACTCACCTGAAAAAAAATAAAAAGTTCATGTTAAATCTTTTATGCATGCATGAAACAGGAACACAATTAAGTATGAATACATGGCAACAAAACAGAGAGCAATAGAAAACATGGGTTATCTTCAGGTATCATGAGAGACATCAATGAAATATTATGGCATGGTTGCATCACCTCCCAAAGCCCCAAGCTAAGAATTTACGGATTATGTATATATTCCATTCGTGACTCAAAATCATTTCGCGACCCAAATCTTAAAACGGCATGATTACCTGCTTCTCATATTTGTTTGAACAATATTGATACACGTAAAGCATTTTCTTCCACTCCTACTCACTAATTTTTTAAATATGCATGGATTCATTTTATATTTTCAAAAAATAAATCATTTTCACAATTTATCTTAATATATCAACTGAAGAAGAAGAGTATTGTTTTGAAGCATGAAATTTATTTTAGTGATATATAGCTTTTATAAAACAGTGCAATGGTAAAATTACAATATATATATATATATATATATATATATATATATATATATATTGTATGTGTGTGTGTATGTGCATATATAATGTATAAATTTACTGAAATCAAGACAGAAAAATATATAAATATCTTTTGAGAAATATTTATTTTAATTTTAATTTCGGCACATAATTTGATAGGGACAACTGTTCATATGATATATAATTTCTTCAATACGGACAAATATAAAATATATATTGCAATTTTTTTATTACAACGGTTTATAAACTGATTGTATCACTACAAACACACACACACACACACACATATATATATATATATATATATATATATTTATACGGGAATTTCGTCTTTGTGAAATGTATATGTGTGAGTACACGAACGCCAGGATCCGTAAGAAGATACGAAAAAGTGTAAAGCGGTAAAAATATATGTAGGTATGAACAAAGTAACATTTTTAAGTATATGTGGGAATGTACACAAATGTATATATGCATATAAGTTAGTATAAATGGATGGGTTGGTTGTATGGGGTTACACAAACACCAGTATCCAAAGAATTAGAAATTCTTTTACAGTTCAATCTTCACGACGGCCTGGGCAATCCCAGACAGATCTGACGCCAATACCTAAGTTCTGACTCTCTTTTCCTCTTTCTCTTTTCTTTCTGCTTATTTATTTTCTTTTTATTTTTACCCTTCTCTCCAGTTAAAGAAAATGCTTATTCCGGCAAAATGTTTTGTACCAAATGGAAGGAAATATTGTAAGGTCTGATGAAATGAGCAAATTAAGCTCATAGAAATGATTTATAATTTATAACCAATTAAAATGACGTGTTGCGTTTTCCTTTATATATAGATATCATATTGCTCTGGATAACAAAATCCATTGAGCTCTCTATATAGATATAACACGATATTTTATACTAAGTTAATCTTTTTGGGATTATCCTCACCGTTTACGGACTGGACATATATATATATATATATATATATATATATATATATATATATATATATAGCTACACACACATGTATATGAATTCATGGTTATTTATAAAATTAAGGAGTGTGCGTTGTGGTGCCGTGCATATTGGCTAGGGACGAAAAATATTGAAGCATTCCCTTCTGCACAAATACCCTTGGGAAAAGCATTAATTTGTCTCTTTCCTCCAGATATGGGTTAAATAAGACATATTGGGCTTTATAGCCTTGGTTGGCAACCAATCTACCGCAGAATGTAATGGCAGTCAACTGCGGGATAATCTTCTGCCTAGTCAGTCATGTCTTGAAAAAGACATGATCACCCAAGCGTGTATCACGTATGATACTTAACTGACTGACTGAATTGGGGAAAATGCTTTACGCTTGTCAATATTGTTCAATTGGTCAATAATTAAATTTTAAAAAAAATCCAACCTCATTATTGTTTTTTATTTCCGTGGTCCCGAATATGTATCTTACTTAGAGAAAATAATTTTCGTTAAATCAACTGTGTGCACGTCTACACCCATCAAAAGTTAACATATCGACATTTCTTCAAATCATTTCCTTGTTTGGTTGGCTGATTTTGTTTAGCGGCATACCAACTTTCAATAGCGAAATCTAAACACGTAAATACAATTATAGCTTCAACTAAATATATATATAAATAGGTGATGTCAGCAATTTTACTATAAATATATACTAATGATATATTTTTATTAAAAATTTATTAATCTGCTTTCATAAGGACTTTATTGTTTTGTGAGGAGTTCCCTCTTTTCTGGGATCTTAACACGTGCTAACCCCATGGTCAAAGTGGATCTAAGAAAAACAGAAATTAAGAGGTGGTCCCACGGTCATCAAAACCATAAATTGGATAATTAAAGGACTTGCTGCTTGGTTTAGTTTATAGAATAAACCTGTTCGTAACTTATGAGAAAGACTTCGGAAGATACATTCGTTATTACATTTGGTACACAAAGTCAGGTGCCCCTGCCGTTCTCCTCAGTGTTCTTGACAAGCTCCAAAGGAGAGTCTGTAATGTGATAGGTACTGATCTGGCGACTCGACTGCATCCACTTTCCCATTGTCGAAATGTGGCCTCCCTCTGTCTCTTCTATAAATACTTTCATGGCTTCTGCTCGGATGAGCTTAAGTCACTGATGCCTCCTCAACAGGTGTTTACCCGTGCAACCAGACTGGCCAACTGGGTCCCACCCATTCACAGTCAGGTTAGCCAAATACAGACGACAATTCTACTCCTGCAGCTTCCTCTCTCGAACATCCCGCCTGTGGAACTCACTCCCGTATTCTTGCTTTCCTGACGGCTACAACCTCCAGAAATTTAAATGCAAAGTTAATACTCATCTACTAACCACTGGACTCTAGCTCTCTCCCCTCCCCTGTATAACCTTCCCTTTCTCTCCGCCTATGTATCTGTCATTGCACCTGCTTTCTCAGCTTTCTATTGTTCCTTTCTAACTAGCTTGTACTCCTCACTCTTTTCTAATTAATCTTTTTACATTTATGTAACCTCCTGCACATCAGTGGCGTTTCTGCCTTGCTCGTGAAATGATTAAAAAAAAAAGTATTCAGCGTTTCATCTAATATTTCTTTAATTATAATCAAACATATTACGGATGAAATGAAATTCTCTATGCAAGGCTCATTCACTGTAAACATTTACCGGAGTATAATGTTATGCCTTTTTATTTAATTTACTGTCTATACTTCTCTTATTAAAGTCATTAGGATAATAATATAAATAAATATAATATTTATGTCGGAAATACATTTCACTATTTATATTATCCGGACAATTGTCCTCTTCTTTGTTGCCATTTTTACGGCGTTTCAACTCTTTTACTCTACTGTCGTCTTCAGGTGCAAGGAATTTTGAACGACACTCCTTATTACGAGCACTGGAGTATATCATTCTCATTTCTTTGTTATTCATGAGTTATCTTCTTCTCACCTGAATCTGTTAGATGTTCACCAGTGCTGTACTCTGGTATTGAACTCACAATTCATTGGGTCAAATCACAGGTACTAACCTACGTCTTTCTCGACTTGTCCATGTGTCTTTAAGGACAAGAACAACTGAATTTCTGGGATGCATAAACTTAATATTCAGTAACCATGTGCTTATTCCTTATGTCTTCAGTTTTCAGTGGCGTTCTCTATCTATTATTTCAACTTCATCCCATAGGGGGAGATGATCTTTCTGTGGTCAGCTACGCCTGATTTTTCTAACTCCTCTCGTGTTACGACCTTGCTATGTTCTTGAATTTTTACTTTAAGGGGATGGCCTGTTTCTCATTTATATTTCCTAAGGAATCAGCACATATTCTGGTCTACAAAAATCTCCTAAGCCGACCAAGCATAGATATGAATACAATATGCGAATCATTAATACACAGTGCCAGATATAATCATTAGTGTCAAACTTCACAATATGATCTCTGGAAAGAGCACTCTGGCTATTGGGCGTATATGATGATAATATACACGCTAAAAAGTCTGCCTTCTTCTACCGATCGCCCATAGCTCAGACGCCAGTTCTGTCGGATTTCAATCGTAGGTTAAAAGCAATCGGAGTCTAACCGTACTGATGAGCTGTGATACAGCGAAACAGATATGTCTGCGGATGACTATATATATATATATATATATATATATATATATATATATATATATATATATAAAAACATCAGAAATTGCAATATGAATTCTGGTAAAAATGGTTACTGAACATTAGGTTTAAAAGTCCCAGAAATTCAGTTGCTCTTGTCCTTAAGAGCACATGGCTCAGTGAATATAGACGTTGGTTAGTTCCAGTGACTTGACCTAAAGTGTTGCGAGTTCAATACCAGGCTAACAGCTTCTATGAGTTGGGTTAGGGGGAGGTAAATCATGACTAACAAAAGGCATAAGAATTATTTACCGTAATAAAGTGTTCTGACCAAGGTAACAAGGATGAAGACAATAGTCCGAAAAATGTAAATAGTGTAAATACTACCTAATCTCAGAAATATAGACAAAATGCGTTTCAATTTACTGATAATTAATTCTTTTATATTAATAAAAATAATAATTATTATTATTATTCATAATTTCCATAGCCGCCTACGTATTGAGTATAAAACAATTTGTATTAATATGATTCCTAATACAGACACGTTAATTGAAATCCCGAACGATTTCCAAAGGTAGGCATCGTTGAATCTGGTCTGTTTCGATAAGCGCTTGTGCTGTAATCTTGGATGCGCCTGTGGTGTGATCAATAATGACTTGGAATTTTTAATCGTCAAACCGAATTCCATGTTCAGTTAGTTTGTTTTATTTATTTATCCGTTAATAATCTTTGGAACAACTGGGAATTCACCACTCCATGGTTTAATTAGTAACACATGTATCGCTTTAACCTTATCATCTCCAAAAAATAAGATAAAATAAAAATTTACTTACTTAGTAATCAGATTTCAGCATTAAATAACCAATAGAGATATTGCTATACCACTAAAACATACATCCAAAATAACAATCTATAGTCTTAATAATGACAAACGAATATATTCGAATCCTATTCAGCTGAAGTACATAGCACTGTTGTAAGAATAACCTGACAGAACGAAATATTCCTGTGTTAATCTCGGAATTAAAAAATTTCGGACCATAAAAAAAATGTGGAGTGGAAAAAATGGAAGAGTGAATATTAGTCTATTAACAAAATAAAGAATACATTTCCTAATAAAACAATGTCTGAGAAAAGTTAGAAAGTGAATTAATGAAATTGAACAGTATAATGCCGAAATTTGGTGAAAGCTAAAAATCATGAAAATGGAGACTTCGGAAACAAAAAAAAAGAAACTCTTTGATCTAAAAGAAAAAGAAGATTACTAATCAGACACATATATATCAAAACATTTAAATGCCTTATTCCAAATATAAACAATAGCTAACCAAATAAAAAAGAAATTGAAAATTTAAAAAAAAAATAGAATGATAAAGTGTCACCTACCATTAAGGCTTAATATCTGTAAGTAGGTACTCTCTCGTAGAATTTAAAAACAAGGTCAATAAGTCATAAAAGAATTACTGAATCAGAAGTGGATTAATGCACTACAAATACAAAATCATAGACAGGACCATCCTCACATATACAAAAGAATATCAACTGGGACCATCAATGTGAAATTACTAATGGATGTTGTATTGGCTTTCTGTGAAAATCAACATTTCACAAACATAATGTCGGCTTATATTTGAACGTTGTGTAATAAAGTCAGAAATGGCATCAAACAACTGTAGGGTATTTCATCGATCTGAAAAATGAATAAATACTCTATGGACCTCACATCAACATATGACTGCATCAACAGTCATTCTGACTTATACTCCTTAAAAACACCTTCCAAATTCATTGAAGTTTTGGATATGATAGAAGAATTATAATTGTAGACAAAATAATATATCGCTGTCGAGGACACCAAACATTAAAATGACATCGCGTGTACTAAAAGTCGTAAATAAAGAATCAAACTATTTATTTTTTCTAGATCATGCGCGACGTCATATTTTTTTAATCGTTTCACCCCAAGCAAGGTGGTACCGACAAATTTAGTAAAATTTTAGGCAGGGGGAGAATAAAGAGAAAGACGAATTAGTTACAAGGGGTGTCAGCGAAAGGGCAAGAGAAGGATGGGAACACAGGCGTGAAGACATTTGCTACAGTAGAGAGAAAGGAAAATAACAGATATACGAGGTGATGTAGAAAAGACTGAAGTCAAGTGGATAAGAGATGGGTATTGACATTGCATTTAAATTTCTGAGGGTTGTAGCCGTCAGGAAAGCAAGCTCGAAGTACGAGAAAAGAAGCTGCTGGAATAGAATTGTCGGCTACATTTTGTTGATCTAACTGTAAATGGGTGGGACCTTGTTGCCAGATTGGTTGCACGACTAATTTCTTGTGATGGGGGCAACAGTGACTTAAGTTCGTCGGAGCAGAAAACATGAAAATATCTATAGAATTGATATAGGGGAGCCAAATCCCGCCGGTGAGAAGTGGCTGGAGTCGAACTGCCAAGCTGATACCTATCACATTACAGATTCTCCTTTGGAGCCTGTCGAGAACACTGAGATGAACAGTAGATGCGCCTGATCAAATATGACAGCAGTACTCCATTCACGGACGGATGTTTTATCTGTATACTCGCGCATATATAAAGAGTTGCGTATTAATTATCGTATCATTACATAAACATTCCAAAAAATAGTCGAAGAGACAACTATGTCGAGAGAATGATAGGCTCTTTCTGACGAGGATATACGCATTCATAATTTAGTCAAGAATGGTGTGTAGCATAAAACTCAGCCAAGTGCTCCGAGAAATAGAACTAAGAAAGTACATTTTTCGAAACAGAATTATACGATCCGGATTTGAAATAAAGCAGTGATATTACGTAGCCGGAATCAATCATAAAATATCTGGTTGTGGAATAATTAAATAATAAACACATAACATAATTTGATCGAATCTAACATATATAATTCATGAATTAAACAACTTGAATATACAGTGCTAGGTGTAGCTTTGCGCAGTCATTATGCATGTTGCCAAACGCATTAAAAATCATTGAAAATATCAGATAAATTCAACCGCTTTTTTGGACTTATCGTTATATTGGTTTCGAGTGCTTTAAATAGCTCAAGGCGAGGACTATGCTTCTTCGAAACTTCTGAACTGCCAAGCATAAAAAAGGAATGTTTGAATAACAGAATTCAAATCACAGGGGGAGGAATTAACAGAAGAAACAAATGAAATCATTAGCACATGGAAAAAAGATGCTTGGTATAATAGGAATATTCGTGTTCAGTACTAATTCTATGAAAAGGAAAGGAAGGAAGCTTCATCAATACTATGAAGGGCGATAATAACCACTGAACTTGAGAAAGCAATTTTGCTGAATAACTGTTTAAGTTAAAGATTGTATATATTCACTTCCAACAGCAACACCAGCTACACGGACAATGAGAAAACAATTACTATTACAGTTACGATTATCAATATTCCACTCATATTTAACGGGAGGAAGCCTCGTTAAAATTAGTCGTAGTCTAGTTGATGTTGTTGATATATCTTTTCTTTTAATTTTTGGGTGGGTGCAGAGATGTACAGAGATAAGGAAAACAGAGTACAGTGGATGTCAAAGAAAGGACGGGAGGTGGATGGAATTGATGGAGATAGAAGATGGCAATGTAAGTTGCATTTAAACTCTTGGAAATTTCTGATTTCAGAGAAGCAAGCGTGTGGAAGGGAGTTTCACAGAGGGAAAGTGTTAGAAAATAAACTGATACAGTAAGAAATGTGGTTATATTTTACAATTTTGACGTTAAAATAATTGGATAAAGCACGAATAAATTCATGTAGTCAGAGCAAAAGGTAAAGAAGCTCATCAGATGAGAAGCCTTGAAAACACTAGTAAAAAAGACAGAAGGAAGCCACAAACGACTAAATGTGAGCTGCCAAGTTTGGATCAACTATGTTGCAGATCCTGTATTTTGTTTTACATTCGTAGCCGTATTTCCACAGATAAATATTTTGGATGTCATGTAATTTTACTCTCACACTAAGTATTCAGAATATTAAGGATTATTTTCGTGATTCTAAGAACATTTCTTTTAAAGATTTCGACTGAACAATTCAATTCGAATTATTATTATCCATGATTCATTGTTCCAAATCCCGTACGCAGCATATCAATGAAGTCCACTGTGATTATTATAATCTTTCATTTCAAAAGATATGCGTGTTCAAATTACTAGGTTTCATAATTATTATTATTATAAAATAGTAATATATCATATTATTATTATTATTATTATTATTATTATTATTATTATTATTATTATTCTTATTATTATGTCATTTTTCATTATAAATCGATTCCTGTTAGGTCGCACTACCAAACAAGTATACAGGAAAACCTAAGGCAGTTAGTGGTGTGTTGTTATGACTTCATTTCATGTTTTTCCATATCTCCCTAACATCCCTAGCGTTATATAGACAAAGTTCTCTTTAGTTTGTGGGCTGTACTTAAGACAATTTTTTGTATGTATCTTAAGCAACGTTTTCCAGAGATTCTTTCAATATGTTGCTTTGTTCCAATTTTTATCATTCAAAGTGCACCTACTATCACTTGCACGATTCTTGTTTTCGATTTCCACATATTTTCTAATTAAATTTCTAGGTTTATATTTTGACAGTTTTTCGAATTCCTTGGTTGCTATGTTACAATCCACTAGACATGCCATATCAATTAATAGACAAGTTTTTTTCTTTCTGGTTTTTAAGCAATAATGCCGGACTATTTACTTCAATTTGTCTGACTGTGTAGATGGTATCATCCTATAAAATGTTGAGATTAGATGGTTTATTGTTTCTTGGTATTTTTCAAAGAACCTGCATTTTGGATCAACATTATCATGTATAATATTTGCCTGAAAGTTCCTAGTGAAAAGACTTTGGTCTTGCGCTGCAAGAATAAAGCCTTCAGTCTCAGACTTTAATCCAGATGAACGTAACCATCGATGAGTATTAACTTTATCAATATTGGATTTATAGCCACGTTCTGGATTTTGGCCATGCAGAGGTTTGTCTTGCCAGCGTTGTTTCATCTGTTCAAGAGCTCTATCTTTGGCATTCCATGTTCTTATTTTTTGGCCGCAATAGTTGATTCTTGGCTTCTGTTTTGATGTTTTACAGAATCTACTAAATACAAATCTTGTTTGTATTTACTGCTTTCTTTTATTATTGAATAGTTTTTCTTTCTTCTTCTTCTTCTTCTTTTACTTCTTCTTCTTTTACTTCTTCTTTGTTTGTTCTTTTTCTTTTTCTTTCTCTTCTTCTTTTTCTTCTTTTTCTTCTCCTTTTCTTCTTTTTCTTTTTCTTTTTCTTTTTCTTCTTCTTCTTCCTCTTCCTTCTTCTTCTTATTTCCTTTGATTTCTGTTGTAGACCCTTTTTTCCGGGTCCCAAACAGATAATAATTTCCAGGAATATCATTATCTTATTTTCTACTGATCATTTTTATGAAAAGATGAACAAACAAACTATAATCATATACAAGCGCTGTAATGTGTCAGATGTGTTTGTGAGTACACTCCTTGAATTTCTCAAGATAATGGGCTACTAGGATACGCTTCAATGAGTGTATAAGTACTTTTCTACTCATTATGAAGGCCTTAAATAAAACTGGAATTATTTTTCTTTTGGTATGGCTTATGTTTTAGATTTTAACATTAAGATTCTTCAATTTTGATAGTATTTAAGGATCTTTAAAAATACATTACAATCTTCAATGCTTGCTATATCAATAAGAAAGCACAATCTGTTTTTTGGTTTTTGATAACGGTGTCTAAGCTATTAGTTTTTGATTGTTCTGTGTGTATTATTAAGTCCCGGATTTTTTTACAGGTTTTATGCGTGTAACCAGGTTTAGTTAATGCTTATAGCAGTTTCGTTCCCGTTAAATTTGCAGATTTTCACGTGCAGATGTTGGCCTAATCAGACATGTCGTATTTTTATTCAATGGGAGCCAATTCTGTGCAAGCTGATACATTTTCTATTGTTTCTGGTTATTTCACAGAATTTGCATTTAGTTTTAACAGATTTTTTAGTGAATACTATTATAATTATTATTACGTGCTGTTTCTGTTTCTATGTGTAATGAAAATTACATATTACATGCATTAGACAACAATAAATAAACAACAGCGGATGCAAGTAAATATTAAATACTACTAAAAGCGTTGTCGGCTCATTGTTTTCAAAAGCAATGCGTTTTCAAATCGTTTTAGTTGTGATATCGAAGATTATCTGTACTTTTTTCAAACACAGTCAGAAGTAGATCTGGCAATGTGTTTTCATCTCGGTTATCTATGCCAACATTTTCATAGCCATAGTTTATATTTTGAAAATAATTGAGATAGAGTTAAAGAAGAGAAAACAGTGACTATGAATCGTAGAAGAGCAAACGTTGTACAACCATACATTATTAACTACAGTGAAATAATCTAAATAGAAAAAAATGGTTGATACCTTACAAAAAAAAATCTATACCGGCGCCATTTTTGTTGTAAACCGAAATCATCTCTTTCACACTATTTATCATGTTAGTTAATATATATTTATATTTTCTAGTAAGCTTCACTTTCTACCAGTTATTCGTGCAAAGAATCTGTTTGAGTGGAATTTACTTTTCGCCGATTGAATATGGAGAGAATGCGGGTGTCTTGCTACATTTTATGTGGCATGGCGGGTCCTAGCCGTAAAAGTGAGACTTAGCGGAACCAAGTTCGTCCGAGCACTTTCCATGGTAGTTGCGATAGAAAATTGAGAAATTCATTACATCCTGCCTGTGAGAGAGTGGAAATAAAAATTCATATTCAACAAAGGTTAGAAGGCATGTTTGAACTCTATCAATGCTGGAGAATATAAAAATTGTACTCTTATTCTGGACCTGATCTAGTTCTTATAAATGTATGGAATATCCAGGTTATCATGAATTTGGATTTGTGTTATCGCTTGTACGGACGCTGTAAACGTCATCGTTCCTCAAAGAATACATAATATTCAAAATGAACTAATGCATAACAGTAACGACGGCTTTTCTAATAACGTCATATAATAATATGAGGTAGGCCTAAAAATACTATTAATATAGCATCATTTTTGCCTCGCAACTTACTGAGAAAAATGAAGTGTACAAAACCATCCTCCAATTAAATATCTTATAAAAATAACATTCATTACTGCAATAGTAATGGTGATGTTGATAATGGCCTGGTAAAATCTTCAGATTATGGAAAATAACATCCTCGAGGTATTATGAAAAGCACAGATGGTTTTCTGAAGTAAGCGATGTTAAAACTCATACTTGACTCTTCTTTCATAAGCTTTTCATAACCTCTTTTCCTCGCCTTTTACTGCTGAGCTGTTGTTGAGTCCCAGGATTCTGATTTCTATATCAGACTAAACAATTTAACTGATGCTGTATGTTTGGTGGGTCAGCCCCCTTCTTTCACGTCCCTCTTCTGATAGTTTTGCGACCGTCTGCTTCATTCAGAATTACTTCAGCACATGTGACTGCATGTGGTAGTAAGAGATCTTGGAATGTATAAAACATAAAAAAACTATCGGGGTAAAAGAAAGAAAGATTGAAAGAAGACTAAGGGATTACTGCGAGGAATGATTTAAAATGGAATGAATATATGGAAGAAAATCTATAAAAGAGAAATAAAGAATGCAATATGGATACATTTTAATAAATAGGCTGCATAATTGAAAGTTGAATAAAAAAGAAATGGAAATAGAAAAAAATAGTTTTTGTCGATTGAAAATGTGAAAGAAAGAAAAAAAATTGTAAATGATTTTAAAAAATAATGAGTCAATAAATATTCAAAGAGAAATTCAGGATAAGAACAAGTAGAAGAAATTTTATAATGAAGAAATAGAAAAAGAATAGTCATTACAAAGTTAGAAAAACATAACGACAAAATGTTAGAAAGAAACTGAATCCCAAGTGCAATTGAAACAAGATACAGCAGATATAATATAAAAAAACAAAACGAGGAAAAAATATATATTAGCGAAAATGACACTCCCATGAAGATTAAAAAGTGAGAAAATATTGACGACAGTAAAAGGGTAGAAAGACGAAAAATATCAAAGCAAAAAAAAAGAAGAAAATAATGAATCATTTAAAGAAAACGTGGGGAAACTGTTTCAAAGCGTAGAAATATTTCTGTGTGTATATTTTAGCTTTAAATCTTCAGAAGGAAAAAACATAAAATGTCAAACAGGGAGAAGGGAAATGTAGACAAGGAGCGGAAGATATAGAAAGAAATCGGAGAAAAAAAAGAAAGAAAAGAGATATTAGATAACATGAAGTGAAGAAAGAGAAAGAGAACATTTATTAAATAAGATGGAAACGAATTTGGCTGAAAAAGTATTGGGTAGGAAAGGCAAGATTAAAAGTCAAGGATAAGAGTAATACCTACCCTTACACTGAACCAGAAAGTAACTTAGTCCTTAGCCCCCAAAAAAGTATCTCTTTTTCTTTCTCTCCGGCTGACTGCTCCAAGTGACTCACGAACAAAAGAAGGATAAGAAGTAGAAGAAGTAAATAACTTTTAACATTTGATGCCATGTGTATACACATATTCTCATTTTGTTCGGGAAACGGAATCTCTTTGTTAGTATGTGCTTGGGAGTGGGAATGTGTTATCGTCAGTTTTTTTCAAAAGTTTAAGATTTAGTGTTCAACTTGTTGTGCTTGAAAACATTCGGTCTGAGAATCATGAAGATCGAATCATTTTTCACGTTTTATAAGATATTACGCGGTTAGGGAAACATTTCTCTATTTTCTGTGTTCCTTTCATTTGGTCAATAAAACTATTTTTCAAGAGAATTTCACTCTTTCTTGCTCCAACATTTACTTGCACAAATGTCCGACGCCTGCTCATTGTATTTAAATATTGAACTATCTTTCTCTGACAAAGTTTAGTCATACATTGCAAATTAATAAACATTCCTATCTTTCATTATCCTACCGTGCTGTCAGATTCTGGTCCATATACGATCTTTATTTGAAACAATTATATATATATATATATATATATTAGAACATGTACATAACTTCTCTATATATAATCGCTACGAAGACGCGTCGGTTTCTGCATCGGAGTACTGATGCTTCGTCAGGCGATGTGGTACTGGGAATCCTTTTCATTTTTATTTATTTCGTTTTGTAAGGGGTTTTGGCTGTTTTTTTTGATATTGTGATATTTCGTTGACAGTTGGACTTTTTGTGGAGAGTGTTAGTGTGTGTTGGTGGGTGTTAGCAAGATAATGTAGTCAGTCTGTGACCGTTGGAATTTATTAGTTTGTGCGGATATTTTTTTTGTTTATTTTTATTTTTGCAGAGTCTTTACAATCGGTGTAAGTTTGCATGTTTAATCTTAATATGGGGTTTAGGGAATGTGTTATTTGTCTTACATTTTTAATTTTTGATTTTTTATATCATTGTTTGGGAATCGCTTTTTCTATTCAATTTTTAATTTTAAATCTTTGATTTTTAATTAGATCAATTTTTGGAAATCATTTTCACTATTAAATTTGTAAGTGTTAATTTTCTATTCTCATATAAATTTCTATTCTCATATCGAGTCTATATATGATTCGATTTATTATGGTTATGGTTATTAACCTTACTGTAATTATATTTATATATACTTTATTTTTTATAAGCGTTTCACCCCGAGCAAGGCATGTCACTGCCACTACTGCGCGGGGGGCTACATAGGGTGGAGAAAGGATTCTTAAATATAGGAAATGTCAGAGGGTGAGTGATAGGCGGGTAGGGATACCGAGAATGGTTAAATATAGGAAATGTCAGAGCGTGGGTGATAGGCAGGTAAGGATACCGAGAATGAGGGTTGGGTAGATGACAGTGTTCTGAGAAGAATTGGGTGTTAGAGTGATAGGAGGTGTCTATTGACCCTATATTTAAACACCTGGAGATTGGAGCTGTCGGGAAAGCAGACTTGTGGAAGGCAGTTCCACAGGCGGGAAGCGCGACAAAGAAGCTGTTGGAGTAGAATTTACGGTTACATCTTATCTGTTTAACTGTAAAAGGGTGGGACCTAGTTGCTAATCTAGTATCTCCTGTAAATTCCTGCTTAGGCGGCACCAGTGCTCTAAGTTCATCGGAGCAGAAGCCATGAAAGTACTTGTAGAAAAGGCATATTATATATATATATATATATATATATATATATATATATATATATATATATAATATTAGTAGAATTAGTAAAGGTAAAAGTTTTGTTACTTCCACATCCCGATTCAGAGCTTCACCAAGCGTATCAGTCCTTCCACTAGTCAATTGCTAATACCACTGACAAATGAATGGATTGGTCGGTGTACAACTTTTTATAGGCAAAATCATGAATAAATAAAGGCAAACGGAAATCTTTAGAATTTTATTGATAGACTATATAAAGGCAAATATAAGGATTTTATTTTGTGACAGTGTATTTATATAAGAAAAAAAAGTTCCTGTTTTTAGCCCTTCCGCTTTTTGACGACACTTGTTTCGGGTCCTGCTGGGTTCCTATACCACCTTCCTCACCGATCTTCTACCATGGCAGGTAGTACTTGATTACGTGATACCAATAGCATACATAGTTTGATCTGACCTGAAGCTTACAGCACCTGGTATTCTCAAGCGGTCACCCATTTAAGTAATGTCCAGGCTAGACGTTGCTTAACTTTAGAACCAACTGGAACCGATGTTTCAACGTGAAGTAGTATATATACCTATTATCGATCTGAGTATTCGATAGAATTGAAAAAATATGTTGTGATATGTATTTTTATTGCATCTACTAAAACAATTACAACTACAAAAATAACGTTTAAATTATAATAAAGAGACTGATATATATATATATATATATATATATATATGTATGTGTGTGTGTGTGTGTATGTGTGTTTATCAGTGCACCTGTAAGTGAGTCATGACTGTATTAAATATTTTATCATAATCTACGAAACCTCATATCTACAGCGGACAATGCTGAGTGCTTTGTTTGGAAATTCTCTTCAACCTCCACAATTGACTCATCTCCAGTTCCCACACGTGATTTGTAACCTAGAACTGAGGCTTAAATGAGTGATATATATATATATATATATATATATATATATATATATATATATATATATACATATATATATATATATAAACCCGTCTCTGATCTCTAACATAATTTCTTAGTTTGACCTCCAAGTGGGATGATGAAATTCCAGTCATTAGACCTAAATAAATGTACTCGTGGACTCTGTCCTATCCCCCTGCAAAATCTATAACTCTTGTCCCGCTGCTTCTTACTTCTCTGCTTGTTGGAAGTTTTTTACTGTAGTTCCTGTTTTTAAAAAAATTTAGAGTGCGCTCCGAAATCTCTATCTTCTTATCATCTTCTTACAAATTTTCGGTGTTCGTTAATTTTAATGTTTCCAAAACGATCTGCTCTCTCTTAGCCACCATAGAAAAGCTTTTCTAGATTCCATCAATAAGGATCACACAAGTGTCTCAGATGAAATCACAGGGCCCCTTATCGGCCTCAATCTCTGAGCCGATCTTAAATAGAATTACTACATTTAATCAATAGATTCATATGGTTCTTTTCTCGCCCTTATCGTTTGTGGAACTCCATTCCGTATATTTTTTCCATGATAACTATAATAGTCAAAAAATAAGTGCAAGGTCAATTGATTTTTTTCTTTAATTCTCATTTTTCTCTTATTTTTTTCATCGACATCCCCTGCACCCAATTTTCATCTTCCCTCTTTTCTCACTGTAATCACTTTTGCACCAATACTGCTTTGCTTGAGGAAAACCAAGAAAAACAAGTAACAGAATTTCTCGAGTCATTCCTTTGTGTATGACTATCTAACGCGGACAATTATTAATATATTTTTATCTGTAAATTATGATGAAATAAGGGCAAAATATAAACCTCACGTACCAAATAGAACCTGCAAAATATGTTTGGTAATCCACATACACACACACGTGCACACTTACACAGACATATACATATGCTTGTATATCATTCGAAAACAACAGACGTTCGCATTTTTACTCCTATCCCACTCTTAAAAACAATGTTTTATTTATTACTTCAGTAATAAATCAATATGTTTCCCTTTTTGTGTGAATGGATGCGACGAAGACATTTTGTGACATTAATGTTTCCAGTTTTCTTTTTCGAGAAAAAAATATTGGCATAAATATTTGTGCGTTTAGTCGATGATGATGAACACACGACATTCAGCGGAAATTCGTAGGTTAAAAACATATGAAAGCCATATTGTCGGTCATGTTAGAATTTGCTTGTATACCTATGTATCTTTTCTTTTTTTTATTTATTCATCGTTACTTGACATCATTAACAGCTGAACGAGTTGGGATTTTGTCCTTTCTCATCATCAATGGAAAAGTATAAAAGCTTCCAATAAAAACTTATATTGATTAACCCATACGATATTACTCTGAACAGTTTTTCTATTCTGCTCACGCTTTCTTCTTGATAATGCATTTTGTATTCATTGTTAGAATCTTAGACAATGCCATATTTATGCGGCAAAACTTTCTGTTAGCAAATCTAAATAACGAGTTAGTTTGATAAATATATACGAATTCGCTTTCTATGACATGTAAGTGGTTAAGTATCGGATAACAGCTGGTGATAATGATGACTGGATTATTCCATAGTATTAATAATAGCTAGAAGCTAGTATCCCGGTCTACTAGGTCGGGTAGTCAATAATTTGCAGAAATTTGCTCAGCCACACTTGTGTCAACTTGAGATCACACCTCGGATTTTTGCTGAAACTATGCTGAGCTTACTTTAGTTAAAGTTCATCGAGACAGGGAGGACATTATCTGGTTTGTTAAAAAAAAATTAAATGGTCCCGATGACGTGTAATTCCCTGTTCACACAACCACCGACCTAATTTCTTTCAAAAGTGGTATGGTTGTTCCGCATTTTTCAAAAGGATGTCGCTCTAACGCATGCGCGTTGTGGTGCAGTGGATATCGACTTGGAACGAAAATTCGGAAAACCGAGTACGAATTCCATTCAAATTCATTGCATGCACTTATGCGAAAATACCCTTGGTAAAAGTATTAATCCATCTATTCCCTCCAGCTATGAGTCAAACAACAAGACAGATTGGATAAATTGGTTAGCAACCAGTCTACTGTAGGAAAATAATCTGCCCAGTCAGCCATGTCTATTTCGAGACATGATCGCCCAAGCGTGTATCGCGTATGGCACTTAACTAACAAAGTCACTCTTGGGTAGCCTGCCCAGGCCGAAAACTTCAAGGTCCCACGTTAGTGACAAATTGGTAATAGTGAGTTTCGAACCAGGTTTTTATGGTTGTAAATTGAACTTTCAAAAATAGGGGTGTTCAAACCTTATACAAAGAGAGTCAGATATGAGATGAACATGTGTGAGAACTAACTAGCCTGCTGAGCAATATTTAAACCATTAGAGTTAAATGAAAATAAACTACTTTGTAAAATTTTATTGCAAATGAAATATTTTAATTTATTCACATGGATGACTAATAAATTTAAACATGTCTTAACAAAATGAAACAGTCCCTTATATCTGAAGCCCATATAAGATGAAGGAAGATATGTTTAAGGGAGAAAATTCCAGAAATCTATGATATATCTCAGGTTAATACTAAATTTGTGTGTGTGTGTGTGTGTGTGTGTGTGTGTGTGTGTGTGTGTGTGTGTGTGTGTGTGGACGGTTTATATTTTGTCTTTATTTCATTATAAGTATATTATTAATTGTCTCCGTTAGATAGTCATAAAAAAGGAATGACTCGAGAATTTCTGTTTGTAATTAATGTTCTCTTTCAAATTTAGAGTTAAAAATTGTAAACATAAAATATATAAATATAAAAATATGAGTAGAAACATATGAATAGGTACATAACAACAATATTCAGCTTATTGTGAATTTAAAAAAGTGACTGAAGTTTAATAGTCAAAAAATATTTATGAATGAACTTATCAACACAAAACACATTTAATAAGATTTTAGAATTTATCTTAAATGACTAAAGAAATAACTTGCCTGCATTAATGTTAAAGTTGGTACTGAGATCTTGACTGCAGTGTTAATGCCAATTTTTTTCAAAGGCGGTGGTCTTTTTTTAAAGAGAGTGATTTTAAACATTGGCTGGATATGGCCAAGTGTGTCACACGGTCAAAGAGTGACTAGAGAATGCTGCGTACATCTTTTGGTGAAACATGAAATTGCTTCTCGAGCTATTTAGTGTACATACTCAGATTTACAATATTAGCTTGCCGTAGGTGATACATTCTATGGGAGAAGATGGGAGACCATAGAAAATTAGACTGCCTACCGTAAATAGCCCTGGGGCTATATTTTGGAAATTCCTGTTCTAAAATCTCCACCTCATACATAGCGATTCTATTTGTGCTATTTAAATAGCGTTAGATTTGGATATAAATCATAACTTTGGGAGGTAAACAATTGAATATATAACAAACTAATAACTATTTTTATATTATTCACAATAAGAACAACAAAAAAGTCCATTTTTCATTATCTCCAGTATTATATATATTATATATTAAAGGCAGGTTCTACAAGCGGACGTGAAATCAATCTCTTCTATCAATCTGAAGATAAGCTTCTGATCTCGAAGTATTAATGAATAATAAATAGGTAATGCCCATCACCTTATTTACTTTCCTTTATTTTACTAAATGCATTGTGATAGCCTCCAAATACCTACTTATATATATATATATATATATATACGTAAAAAAATCACAAGATTTTTTTACGTGTCTTTGCTCTACATTGCTTCCTCTTTGTTATTCCGCTTTGGTTAGTTCTGTATCGAGAACTTTTTCTTTCTTTGTGGTTGGTTCCGTTTGGGTTTTTTTTTCTTTACTGTGGGGTATTGTATGTATTGTCTGTATTCCGCAGTTTTCTTTTTTTTTCCCCTCTTGTCCAACGCCTTATAGCGACGGACAATAACGGAGTTAGATTCTGTCTGTTATTTGTTGTCCTCAAAGTTTATTTTCGTATAATTTTAGGATTTAGATACTTACAGAGTCGGTCTTGTTATTATATATATATATATTAAAAGTTAACGGCACTTGTGTTGCAGCAAACTGTTTTATTACAAACTTGTAATAAAACTATTACTATATATATATATGTATATATTAAGACCTTGAAATCTCAATACCAAAGCTTTCGTAATGTTTCGATTTTTTTATTTTAGCTTTGTATGGAGTATATTTGACATTTTTGTTCATTGATTCAAAGCCAGCCAAGTACAATCATTCTTCTTCAATAGGTGCATATTCACATTTTCTTAATCATTATCTGTTTTCTTGTTTATTTTCTTTGCAACAATCAAATATATATTTATTTTCCCTCCCCTTTATTTGCAGAATTTAATTCTATTTCTTCTTTTATTTATATACATTTGGTTTGAAATATTTCTTTTTGCATTTGATTGTTTTTTTTTCTTGTGTTTCTTTCAATTCTACGAATATTTTGTCTCAGTCTGAAATTACATATTTCCGATTCCGTTTATTCTTCTCTATACTATCCTCACTATTTTTTTCTTTTTTATTAACACCATTTTTTTCTATTTCATTTTTTTAAATTTTTCTTCATATTTTTTGTTTCCCTTCTACATTTCGTTGATGGTTTTTACAGCTGCCCCTTTTTTCATCTCTTCATAACCCTTCTGTATTCTTCTTTATATAGATTTTCTGACTTCTTCTGTTCTTTACTTGACATTTTTCTCATTTTTTGTCTGTGGCATTTTTTCATTTTTTATTCCAAACACACGTCTTCTCAATGTCTGATATCTTCTCTAGAATATTTATTTGCCTTTTGTTTGTATCATACTTAAATATGCAATTTAATATGTATTAATTTATGTGTTTTATGTTGGGTAAATAATTTTCACAATTGACCGCATTTTAATTTGAAAGTTTATTCCACATTTAACATTCAGGTATTGTCAATTATCTCGTGTAATTGTTAGTTTATTGTAAAAAATACCAGTTGTTTATCACAAATTTGATTTGCTCTGTTAAAAAATATATATTATTCAAACAAAGCAAGAATTTCATTTATTATTTGCACACTTCTGTCTCATCTAAAGACAAAAACATTGATAGAATCTATCTAAATAAAGAATTAACAAAGTTTGAAACTAATCCTTTATATTTATGATTAGATGATTGCGATTAACTATTTATAAAACCGAATCTTATTATTTCAGACAGGAATTATGAAAACATTTTTTTATTTGTTCGGCGAGGATATTTTTATTTCCGTCTGTATATCGATTTAGGTTTGCTTTAATTATGCAATTATAAGTGTATTTTGAATATTTAGGGTAGCATCATTCTATATTTAGTTAAAATCTATTTCAACTACCCTCCTCTAACATTTCTCATATTATAAATGCAACAGTGTATGAATGCCAATTCGCATTATATATGCAAATATATATAAATGCAATTTCACATTAGAAATGTAAATAAACACACGTTTCACGCTGCATCTGCATCTGCTCTATCTGTGACAGCTTTTGCCTGTGACTGCTCGGGTTCATTTATCTAACACGGACAGTCTAAAACTTGATTTTTTTATAATGAGAATACGAGCAGTTAAATTTATCTGTAGTCTCAGAAAGTGGAAAGTCCCAATAGAAAATTTACTGGAGAACATGAAAATAGTGCAGCAAAGATATATTCGCTCCCTTCTAGCATCTTATGAAATACCTTATCTAAATTTCTTTGTAACTTCCAAATTTTGGTTTGGTTTCTTCAAAAAGCATTTTAACACATGGCTCATTTAATTTTCTTGGGAGTTTGATAATCTTATCTTTTTAGTATTAAAGTCTTTGTTCGACTTTAATTTTTTAATCTTTTCCCACAAGAAAGATAGGACTGCCACTGGTGCGCTGGGGCTACAGTGAGAGAGAAAAAAAGGTACATAGGATGTCGAAGAAATGATAAGTAACGGATGGGAATCATTAGGACTAAGTTGTCTATTACTGTTGCATTTAAACTTTTGTAGAGTTTAGATATCAGGAAAGCAAGTAAATAGAAGGGTGTTCCATATACTGGAAGTTCCAGAAAAGAAACCGTTAGTGTACAAGAGATTGTTACAATTAAATAGTTCGACTTATAAAAGGGTTTGAGCTTGATTACACATGTAAATACAAGTGGTCGGAGAACCAAGGGAAAATCTTGTCTGAGCAGTTGCAGTTAAATACTTGCTTCTTATAAAAATATGATTTTCTGCTTTCATAGTGTTTTGAAACCAGTTTGAGATCACACTATTTACCCATAGCTGGAATGCTAAGAGGTGCTGCCATCCTGTGTCAGGGTGAACTTGGGAGCAAGAGCAATTAAGACGTAGCTCCACGTTCACTAAAACCTTCTGTACAGAGGCAATGAATCCGGATGACGTATAATCTCATGGACAACAATTGAATTTTCATGGAGAAGGGCTTCATTAGAACTACAAAATTCTGAAGACCTAAAATACTGCGGTTGTTGCTCTTCATTGACTCAAACAGTTCATATTGTATCTGCGATGTACATTGTTCATAACTACGTATTTTCATTAAATCGGTCACTTGCACTCTGCTTAAAATCAGTTTCAACTCAACTCAATCTTTCAAATTATTGCAATACTATTTCAAATCAAATCCCAGTGAACACACAATTGCATTCCGAAAATTCATTTAACAAAAATTTCTTGTAGGAAATAACATTTTGGCATCTATTTTACCTTGTTCTTTATCGTTACAATATTATTTCCATCGCTTCATATTCTAGTAAAATATAAATTTCACATTATTGGTTATTTGTACACAAATAGAATTGAGATTTCAAAGAACTAAAGAGATTCAATCTTTCATAGTATTTGCATACTGCATCATTGTTTAAATATTTCCCCTGTTTAGACAATATTTTTAGATTTTATATGCGATGGTTAACGAATTAATAATTCGAGGTTATTCTTTAATTCATTCTGCAAATCTTGGAAATACTATTTTCAGTTAGTTCTGAAAACTTTATTTATTTAAATCTATGCCCCGATGAACATTGTTTTATTTCTTAGCTAAAGTTAGCGCTTTAATATCTTTGAGAAAATCATCGATAATTTCGGTTTTTCTAATTTATCTGTCTTGTAAACAATATCAGGTTTGCTTGTTGATTTTGCAGATTTGGTTTTATTCACATCTTAAAGATAATTGCATAACCCCTTTAGTATATATATATATATATATATATATATATATATATATATATATTCAGATGAATCAATTATGTTCAATCCGACTGTTTTGATCTTAATTACTTGTCATACTCTTTTTACATTGTTGTTATTAAAGTATTTTAAAAGAGCAAACTTTCAAAGTATCGCTAAAATATTTCAACAGTTATACCTTATTCGAATAAATTTTGTCGTTTGCATAGACATTTTCTGAATTAGCGTTTCGAATTTATAATAAAAACGAAACTACAGACCTAATATTTCACATGACTTGCCAATTTCTCACCAGAAGGAGAAAATAAAAAAATATTTCAAATATATATATATATATATATATATATATATATATATATATATCAAGATATGTCAACATGAATATTAATATATGTTTGTAAAAATGTGTAAAGATATTCATTGATATATTCATTTCATCCTTTTGTCAGCATTCTAGCTGTGAAAGACACATGGCGACGTGTCCCCCGGTATTCGTTCATTCATTTATCCGCTGTGTAAGACATAGAGAGGGATGCGTCCAAGTTGTAGGCACTGACTCATAGGCACTGGCACGTTTCCCAACCCGTTCAATCAGAGAACACCATCCTTGCAACCCCAAAGCCACAAACATGACGAGCTATTGTTAAGCGGATTCAATAATAGACTCAATATCTTCCCTCTCATATTGTGAATTACTGCACAAGATGAACTTTGTATGGAATGCGTCGCTGAGGCAGCTTAATCATTAATGCTGGACAGTGTTTCGTTTCTGTAGGCGAGTTGATTTCAGTGGAAACTATCGACTTTTTACTGAGAGTCGGAAATGCTGCGTAGACGGGCAGCGGTAAACAGGTAAAACAGGGAAAAGGAGAGAAGATAATTAATGTATGACGGGATAGAAACAAGTAAGAACTTATATTTTTCAAACATAATAATACACACACTCACGTATATATATATATATATATATATATATATATATATTGTCATCCGCAAACAGATCTGTTTCCCTGTATCACAGCTCATCAATGCGGTTAGACTCCGATTGCTACACAACCCAGGCTCGAAACCAGCTCATCAGTACGCATAGACAGCGGATTGCTTTTTACCCAGGATTGAAACCCGACCGAATTGGCGTCAGTCGGCGATTCTACTTCTGATCTACGGGCGTCCGGTAGAAGGAGGCAGACATTTTAACGTGTATATTATCATTATACACGCCCGAATAGCTGAGAGTGTTCTAATTCATTACTGAATGTATATATATATTTGTGTATTTAGGCAGCAAACTTTCTTTTAAACATGTCAGATTAAATAAATTGCAAACAATATGGTTTGATTATTTTTAATACAATCCGTTCATACTCACGGATAATCTTTCGTGTATTACAATCAAAAGATGTCAGAAATGTTCATATTTTAACTCGTGCGTGACCAGGACATTACAACATAGAAAAAACATCAATTTTTGATAATTTTCACATTCTAATGAACGCTAGCAATTTGTCAACCGTTATATTTGAAGCAGAAAAAATGTACAGTATTTTTTAGCCACACAGCTTTCCGGTTTCATTTGTTACCAAAACTCAAACCCCTGAAGATGATCTCAGAAAGACGTTGAACGCACTTGGATACCTTAAGAAATGAATGAAAATAACATCTGTCAAACTTACAGCTCATTTCTGACATCCTTTGATTGTAATACGCCAAAGATTATCCGTGAGTATGTACGGATGGTATTAAAAAATAATCAAATATAGTGTTTGCAATTTATTTAATCTGACATATATATATATATATATATATATATATATATATATTGTGTATTTGAACAACAATCAATATTTTATAAATCTTTTATTAAAGACGATTTAAGAAAGAAGTGATTTTACTCATTTTAAGTGTTTTTCTTTCACGACATACAATGGGTTACTGTACTTGCCCAGCTTACTTACCAAGACTAGATGTGACACAAGGTCGATTTAACGTGGAAGCGGCACACAATGGTTTATGCATATGGGAAAAGGACAAAAATTGACTTTTGCCCCTTGCCCCAACGTCCACGGTTACGCTGGCCTAGGTATTTCACCGATCCAGCCTATTTAATTTGACGAAGAAATTGCTTCGGCAGCGTTGAAATCCCCGGGGCTGTACAACTTCTCCCTTCTAAAATGTTGATAATCATAACTCTTCTCATAGCACAGAGATATTAAACATGCCTAAGTAAATCATCATTGGCAATGGTTAAATCATGTGCAATGTAAGTAAAGTATATAATAACTGTCTAAATGTTTTATACAGCTTTTGGCTATTACCAAGAACGTGTCATTTTGTTTTATTTAAATTCTTTTTATCTGAATATGTAAGTTTTTTTAAAAATAATATTTGTGTATCTATAATGATTAGAATATAATTTAAGTTTTCAAACACGGTAAATACTTACTAACAATAATACAAACTGTTTACACGGCCACAATTTTCTTTCGTCCTTTACGACATCATGAGTCGAGATTAGTGTTTTGTTTAAAAAATGGGATTATATATATCTAGGTAAAGTGTTGACACAATTTTACATTGTTTGGACAGTTGTCCTCATCTTTATTGTCATATTGCCGACGTTTTGACTGTTGTACTCTCCGGTCCTCTTCAGATGATTGTTTTATTTTAATCGTTTAACCCCAAGCAAGGCGGTAACGCCACTGATGCGCAGGGAACTAAATAAGAGAAAAAGATTAGATAGAAGAGAGTAAAAGAAAGACTAACTAGTTATGGGGCGTCTCAGAGAATAGAGCAAGAGAAGGATGGGAATACAGGCGTGATGACGGTTGCAAAGGTAGGGAGAAAGGAAAAGATATACAGGGTGATGTAAAAAGAAAACTGAATTCAAGTAGTTAAGAGATGGGTATTGACATTGCATTTAAATTTCTGGAGGTTGTAGCCGTCAGGAAAGCAAGAATATTGAAGAGTTTCACAGGCAGGAAGTGCGAAAGAAGAAGATGGAATGTCGAACTGAACTGTTTATTTCAATTTCAATGGCTCAACTCATACATATAGGCAGACATTGAACGTGAATATAGCAATAAAATTGAAGATAGCAGTCTGTACGATTAAAATAGTGTAAATAACTATAAAACACGAAATGCAGATCATGTAAGAATATGTCATGTATCATACAATAGATAACGTTGGTTATGATTATTTAATATCATAAATCATTGCATAATACTCGGAATTACCGGAAACATTCTTGGCACGAGACTTGATGGTAAGACTGTGCGGTCCGAGTGACACTTGTAGGAAAACTTTCGTCTGTTCCGGCGTTATCTAGAACGCACACGTATAAACAGCTTCAAAGACCAGTAAGGTTCAATTTAGTCTGTAAAGTGTCTTACGTGATGCACGCTTAAGCGACCAGTTTGACTGACTGGGCAGAAGAATTTTGGCTGACATTACTTCCTGTGGCTATAGAACACAATCTGTCCTGGTATTTAATCCATAGCTGGTAGGAAAATAAACTGATTAATACCATTCTAAAGGTCATATACGTGTTCGATTTGTAGATATTCCCCTGTTTATATAATCCCTCAAAAACATATCTGGTCGTTTTAGTTGCGTACGAAACTTAAACAAAATGTTTTTTATGGAAGGAAAATATTTTTAAAAACATTGTATATTATATATACATATATATATATATATATATATCTTACGTGCTTTGACCGCGCAGCCACGTAGGAACAACTGATTAAACAAAGCTCAATTGGTGTTCAAACAAGTGTGTTTTAATAATAAATACAAGCCGTATCCTCAAATATGTCCATCCATTAAAAATAGTGGTTATTACATATATATATCGTATGTCGAACCGTACAGATAAGCTGTGATAAAGATCTGTTTGTGGATGACTATATATATATATATAGTCATCCGCAGACAGATCCGTTTCGCAGCTCACTAGTACGGTTAGGCATACGAATGATTCAAGCCAGGATTGAAACCCGACTGAATTGACATCAGCCGGCGATTCTACATCTGAGCTATGGGCGGTCGGTAAAAGTAGTTAGACTTTTAGCGGATTACAATGCAAACACACGCCAGTAGCTGCGATGATTTCAAATTCATTAGAATTTATAACAGAAATAAGTTATAATATCACTACAAAAGTTTTTTTAGACACTATCCGTGTCTTATTAAGTGAGGAATACTATTTCAAGTTGGAGGTTAGTAAAAGATTCAAAACTAGCAAAACTCCCCTTGATCAGGGAGGCACTGTTACATAGAAAAAGATGAACAATCAAAACAAAGCTATTTCAAATCTGTTCTTCCAATCTTCAGATTAGAAATTACTTTATTTCGATTTGTCCACTCTGTCAATGTAACAATGCCTCCCTGATTAAAAAATTTGGGCTGAGTCTTGAACCTATTAAACCCCTCCAACCTGAAAGAGAATTCATCACATTATAAGACACGGATAGTGTCGAAAAAACTTTAATCATGGTATTATAACATTTGTATTTTATAAATTCTAAATATATATTATTTGCTCTACTTTGTATTCAGCACATTTTTAAGAATAGTATTTCTTTGGATACGGTGTTTTATTTTATTCACACCTTCTCTTTACTTATATATATATATATATATATATATATATATATATATATATATATATACATATAGTAAATTAACCTAGTGAGCCAACAAACCTACCAAAGTTTCACCTAAACGGATCTTCAGGGAAGGTTGGTCAGCCTTCCCTGAAGATCCGTTTAGGTGAAACTTTAGTAGGTTTGTTGGAGCACTAGGTTAATTTATTTATTCTGCTCTGCTTAGGTATTGAGCGCTTTTTTGTTATGATTGCTCGTCTGGGCTACGTACTAGCTCGGTCCAAATTGCTTTGGCTGATGTACATGTGCTTAGCTCTTTCTTTTTTACAAACATTTTTCCTTCTGCGTATATACGCGGAGGGTTTTTCGAAACGAGTATAGTGCGTGTGTGTATCAATGATTCTTCTTGTGAACAGTTTCAAATAAATTAGTATTGACTATCTCAGCCGCATATTTTCATGTAATGTCTTCAGACATTTAAAATCACATCCTAGAAATATTATATTAGTTTTTTTTTTCATGGATACGAATATTGATCACTCTGACAAAATGACCTTTGCGAATGAGTTCTTATACAAAAAAGAAAATAATTGAATTAAGATTCTTATAGCTCAAGAACAAATATCTAAACATATTGAAATCAAAAACCATCTTTATTTTAACATAAATTCGTTGATTCTATTTCGTGTATTTCTTTTTCTCTGCACACAACTAGAAGCAGAATTCAAAAAAATATCTGCAATAAAACTCTTACCGCTAATTATAGTATGAGAAAATTTTTTTCCTTTTCCCTGGTGGGCAGATCTAATGGATTTTTAGATATAATCTTTCGTTTGTCTCTTCAAGCCAGCAATTTTTTCGTCTTCATGCTGATATGTTTCAATTCAACATTCTTAATCCTGTAATTCCGTCAGCTTTTGACTTTTGCAATTTTTAACTTTCATTTGAATGATTTCTTAAACCAGTCAGGTTCCTCACCAAACAGCCACCCTCCTCAACCGTACACTCTTGTTCTTTGCGACTCCATCAGGTCGATGATCTGCTTGCTTTTTTATTTGCACGATCTTTAAGTTGATTAATAAAAAGAATTATTACAGAAAAATAAATAAAACGTGGAAAAATGGGATAAAGAAAGACAGGCATAAAAATGGACAAAAAGTGTTTTTTATGCAGCAATATTACTGCAAAAAGAGAATCGTTAAGTGTCATACGTGATACACGCTTGCGCGATCATGTCTCGAAAGAAACATGACTGACTGGACAGAAGATTATCCCGCAGTACGTTGCCATTGCTTTCTGCGGTAGACTGGTTGCCAACCAAGGCTATAGAACCCAATCTGTCCTGTTACTTAACCCATAACTGGAAGGAATAGACGGATTAATACCTTTCCCAAGGGTATTTGCGCGTAAGTGAAATTCAATGAATTCAGCTAGAATTCGACCTAGGCTCCCCGATTTCGCGTTCCGAGCCGATATCCAATGCACCACAATGCATATCCGAAAAAGAAAATACTTTTAAAAAATCTATTTGAATTGTTGGGTTTATCTTTTTTCTTTTTATACATTTGTTGACTTTTGCTTTTTGATTTGCCAGAAAAAAACTGAAATGAATAAACTAATCCAGTTTCAAAATTCATTAAGAAATATAGTATGAAAAAAGCCTAATTTTTAATATATTGGTTTCTGATAATATATCACATTTTTTATATATCAATGTCACTGGAAAAATGTATTTAAGATTTAATGCTAGTTGCTGAAATGTATCTTTTGGAATATGTTTTGTTTTAAAAATATACGTTTTTCAAGAAATACTAAAAATTCGTCAGGCAGTAAATAATCTTTATTGAACAGCACTAATCGATTCAAACAAACCCTGAAAGCTTATAAAAGTTATAGACAGTTTAGTAAATATATATTAAGCATATCCGGCCCGTAAAAATACTAAATAAAATTTAAAAAAGAAATTGTTATATGGGTTATGTCTTGAAGGCTGTTACAATGCGTTGAGTAAAATAAAGGAAGGTAAAGAAGTGTTTGGGTATTACCTATTTATTAAACATTAATATTTTGAGATCAAAATCTCATCTTCAGTATGGCAGAAAGAAGATTTTGTCTGTCCGAGTGTGTTCTCGGCCTTTCAAAGAATGGCTATTCCTGGCTGGCTGTCTGCTGCTGCTGCTGCTGCTGCTGCTGTGTGTGTGTGTGTGTGTGTGTGTGTGTGTGTGTGTGTGTGTGTGTGTGTGTGTGTGTGTGTGTGTGTGTGTGTGTGTGTATTCTAGTTGGGGCCTTTTTGGTCTGATAATGTCAGTTTGCTTGTATGTGTGGTTTATTTAGTGTGATCTGACTGTTCCCTTGACTCTTTGACTTGGCTGAAGCGGATCAATTTCATTACTGTTGTTTTCTGGTGGTGTGTGCGTGTCCGTGACTGTGTAATGTATGTGTGTCTGTGCGCGTAGTTATTGTAATTTATTCTACTTTATTTTGTGTGTGTGTGTGCGTGCGCGCGCGCGTGTGTGTGTGTGTGTGTGACATTACATTTTAAAAATAGAAAAATAAAGCTGAACAATAATATGCAAACCTTCACAGAAACACAATGCGGCTAACTGCCTTGAAAACAATGATTTGGATTGTTCTAGCTAATTTGTCAGTGATGAGCGAAATTAATTATGATTTGCATTGTTCTCACTTAAGTTTGAACGCATAAGCCAACTAGAATGCAAAATATATAGAGATATATTTTCAGCTTTCCTTGGTTCAATATCAAGTTCGTCAGTGATGAGTTAAATTAATATACTAACATCTATTTAGTAGACTATATTGGTAAACAATACAGCAGACATTTTCGTTTCATCCAAATGAAGACAACTTCCACCAATGATAGTAATTACCACCAAAGATATGCAAGGTTAGCAACTTAAATATTTTCCATCAAACTAACCTTAATTATATTTGTTAAACTTAATCAATATTGGCAAATAGATGCTTTGGTTTATTTTGTTTTATTATTTATTTACCCATCGCACGCCGTATATACGTTAGTAGTAAACAACAGAAAATTCTACGCAGTGTGATTTTCACAGATGATACTTTAATTAAGACAACTCTATACCGACATGTCAGATTTTCTAATAGCGGTTAAGAATGAGGATGAAGATGAGTGACGGCTGCAAAATTTGGTGCAAAACAGCTTTTTCAAACAAACCAATTCCAATGCAAATCAGAATAATATCATGAATGGATATAGCACTATTTTCCTTTCTAAACAATCCTCTTCACACATCCTAATCATGTGGTTTCTTTTAGATTAAATAAAGTAGACAGATCCTTCTCCATCATAAAAAGTAAGAGGTATCTTTCTCTGCGTCTTGTCTCTTCATGATTGCCTGGATCTTTTTAACAACGAACATATCAATCATACAATATACTGATACTGTCTAGCCAGACTGTTTTATTGTTGCGTACAATTTGGGACACGTATCTTTCTTACATTGAATAAATCCGCCTTCATTCATGCCCGTCATCAAATGCCGCTTCATCAACGGAATGTATTTAGCAGTTTTAAATTTACCATCGTGATGAATCGACTTTGAGATACTATCAATGTTTATATATCACCAATGTATTAAACTCTAATTCCTTCCAAATTAAGCATTTCTTTGTGGAACACCAGTCATTTGTCTTCCGATTATCGCTTATTAGCAGCTCCATCATTATACGCAAGATATTTCGAAATTCTATATAAAAAATATAAGAGTTTTTGAACCATTAAGAGGAAGCATAATAGTAGATTAAAGTATTGATATCTGGAACATGTTAAATCGATAATTTTAAGTTTAATCCGTGCTTCAGTTACCTTGACTCGGTGAGACGCTAATAAGCAGTATTAAACGAAAGCTAAATGTAATAACTCTGAACATCTAACTACGTATATTAAATAAAAGGTTCAATTCTTAATTTTCTGTAAGTGACTCGGCTCAACATACAGCTGATGAAAATCAAGGGGTAAACGGCTGAAACGTTGTTGTAACGAAAAAATAGTCTCCATGCAAGTAATGTAAATGGGTTGATATTTATTTTCATAACTTGAGTTAATCTTTAATAAAACTACATTTTACTTTTTAAACAAATCTATCAGTCATTTAAATGCCATCCGTGATACGCAATTTGGCGACATGATTGAAATTGCAGGTGATTTCCCAGCACTAGTTAACCTTTACTTTCTGTTAACCGTTACTTTCTAAGGTTACCGAACCCAGTTCATAGATGAAGGAAGAAAATTTGGAATAATACCTTCCCAAATGTATTTGTGCGTAAATGGACTAAACGAATTCGACTGGTTAGGGTTAGGGTTTAGAGTTAGTGAAATATATAGGAAATTCTTCTTCAAAGCACCGCAATTCATAAGACACACCACCATGCTTAATTTTTCCAAATATTCATTGATCATCTAGTCTTTCTCCTGGCTTGTTTCTCTCGTACATTTTAATTTTACTTACAAAATTTCAATGATGGACTCGTCTGTCCCCAGTTTATGTTGACACTATCAATGTCGAGTTCGTATACTTTTTATACGCATGAGTATATTTATTATTTTTTGCATGAATAATATTAGTTTCGACTCGCACCCAGATCTCCTATGATCTAAGTTGATTTTTCAAACTTGACAGCGACATTGTTTGCTGTTGAGAGGAATTAATTCAGCATTTAACTCTTGAGCAGTTTTCGTTCATTTATTTATTTTCAGCAGCAATTGAAAATTTTGGTGCTCAAGCTCCTTTTCTAAAACCGTTTTCTACAAATATTGCACCCCATGACTAGAAATCTTTAATTCATCAGAAAAATTTGCATTTAAGTATAGACCTCTTGGGATGAAATTTCATTTGATTCCCGCAGGACAATTCTTAGATTCTTGGATTATGGGCAAATTACGTCAAAATTTAAAAAAATAAATTAAATTAGAAATATTAAGAAACAGTCATAATGACATAATCTTTTTTTTTTTTCACTCATAACAGATAAAGCTACGTGTTTGTTTATCAAATTAGTGTTAAGTTAGCATTTGCAGATTGTATTGAAATTTAACTTAGTTGCAAATTTGGATTATCTTAAAAATCTATTGAAGGGGAGAAATTAAAATATAACGTTTCGCATGCAAAATATTAATGCGTTGGCGAAACGTATTGTCGACTGAGGAATCTAGAATTGAAAATTTAGTACTAAGACACCTGGCGAACAATAGAAGCAAATACACTGTAATAAGTGGAATATTATCTTTATTCTAAAACATACAGTTGTATATCATTTTAAATTGTTATTTAGATAAGTACAACTAGAAATATGGTTCTCTGTTAATATTTCGGTTTCTCACGTGGTATAATGTCTTAATGTAATGGCGTCACTAAGTTACGACCTGCATCTGCTTTTCAGTTAATTTTATCGTCCCATAGCAACGTTTTATATCAACACAAGTTAATAATCATATTTGATGGTGGATGTCTTCATATCAGCGTCCCTGCAACCACGCTGAAGATGACTCATGTGAGGCGGAAAATTTGAACAAGCTTAATAAAAAAGATATCCAGATGTTGGACAATTTTTTCCTCATTTTCACCAGAAAAGAAGTTCAAAATTCAATGGTTAATCTTAATAGATATTCACTGTCTATTATTATATATATATATATATATGTGTGTGTGTGTGTGTGTGTGTGTGTGTGTGTGTGATTAAATCTGAGATAGGAGCTATTAAGTTTAACTTTATATGTGATTTCTGAAGAGATCATATTTTTTTAATCGTATCACCCCGAGCAAGGCGGTGACCAGAAAACCAGAAACCGCATCCTAGACAGGAAACAAGGGATGAGCCTCTTCACCTGTTCAATAGACGTGGCTGGAGTGTGAACCGGGCGAATAGTGGCAGTCTATCTACTCCAAGAAGAAAAAAAGTGAGAAGATTGGAAAAGAGAAAACCGGAAACCGCATCCTAAACAGAAAACAAGGGATGAGCCTCTTCACCTGTTCAATAAACGTGGGTGGAGTGTGAATCGGGCGATAGTTTAGTCTATCAACTCCAATTGTCAAATTTTGGAGTGAAACTCTATTTTGACTAGTTAAATGGAACAAACACATAAACTTTGTTTTTCGTATCTACAAATAGCAAAAGTTTTGTTTCTTGTATTTAAATTAAAATCATTTTCTCAACTAACATCTAACATTTCCTTATGACGAGATAGAAACATTGAAACATTGAAATTTCCGTGTCGCAATGTACGTTTAATTTTTAATTGTATAACAAATTAATTATAGATCTATATAATTATATATATATGTGTGTGTGTGTGTGTATTTTAATCTAAAATATATTTTATCTGTATCAGGTAAAAAAATTGCTTCATCATTTAATGTGAAGTTCTAAGTGCAACAATTTTTTTTATAAAATAAAATGTAATTATTTAAATATACAAAATACCATATAAAGAATTTTACCGAGTAGCGACCGATGTAAAAATCGAGACGCCCCCCCCACCACCACCACCTTCAACCGGTTATATTGATATCTAAGAATATTTAATAGAAAAATACACTAGCTTAACTTTATATACAATAGGAAAAGAAAACGAAACCTACACATTATGTTTTTTCTATGTTTTCTTCATGTAGACCGAACAAAGACGCATACTTAACCTTCTTGAAATGCAATATTATCTACAGCAATTACTTAACTGCGTCGTTTAGTAACAAATATTGCATGAAATAGGCAGTGTATGAGGCAAGATCTGTAGCACTTAGTGAAAACATCAGTTTTCAAGTGAAACCTACGTCTGGTTTCTAAGTAGAGATAAAGTTTACGGCGGTATAAAAGAATTAGCGTTTGGGTAAATGGGTGGGGGACAAAGTAAATAGGATCTGGGAAAATGCTTATTATCTAGAAAGAAACTGCCATAAACGATACTTTGATCTGTTTGTGGCGTTTTTATTAATTCCTTTTGTTGTTGTTATTGTTAGGGATAGAATATACGCGTCACGTTTGCTGATGGATTCTTCCTTTGCCAAAGTTTGGATTTACAGTGCCATTTGATGCCTGAGTTAGTGGTAAAAAATGTCGATTTGTTTTTCTTTATGCTTAAGCGCAAGTCTTCAGGGAGATCCTATACCTCAGTTTTGTTAGTGATCTTTATGTAAACGTGTAAATTATTATATGAGGAAACAATATAATGGAACAAAATGAGGATTTTATAAACGTTCAAATTATCAGCATTAAACCCGGTCAGTGTAGTAGGTTTTCTATTCATTTTACAAACAAAAAACAATCTCTAAAGCATTCGACAGAGTATGGCATGCCGGCCTTCTACGGAAACTGCGAAGCTATGGCATAACTGGACTTTGGTTGGACTTAACCCGGTTATTCCTCCCTAACCGCACACTAATTAAGCGGACATGCCTCCCAGAACTACCCTGCAAACGCGGGTGTACCTCAAGGCTCTATCCTAGGTCCTACGCTCTTTCTAATCTATATCAATGATCTCCCCGATACCATAAGATCACAAGTAGGCATGTACGCCGATGATACCACAGTTTACTCTCGCGTCGATCAAAAATCTAGTGTAGGTGACAAAGCGAACCTCGATGCCGAGCTTGAGAAGGACCTCCAATCCGTGGTGGATTGGGGTAAGAAATGATCTCGTTAAATTCAATTCTTCCAAAACGAAGCTCCTGTCAATTAACCACCACAGACAACCGCACCTCCCTCCCATTAGCATAAAATAGGCTTGCCTCCCAAAGAGTAAATCACTACGCCTGCTTGGCCTGACACTCTCAGCGAACCTCAAGTGGAACGACTACGTCGAATCCATTGCTAAATCCGCAGCTATGAAAGTCGGCTCTCTGTGCAGGGCCCGGAAATTCTTTCCGCCTGAATCTATCCTGCAATTATATAAATCCACCATCCACCCGTGTATTGAGTACTGCTGCCACATCTGGTCGGGTGCCCCTTATTTTCTCCTCGGGATTCTTGACAAAATACAGCGAAGAATCTGTAATGTGATTGATACCGACTTGGCTGACCGCCTGCAGTATCTCTCTGACCGGCGTGACGTGGCTTCCCTGTGCCTCTTCTATAAATACTTTCGTGGCTTCTGCTCTGATGAACTTAAATCACTGGTGCCCTGTAGGTACGAATTTCACGAGATACTAGATTGGCAACTAGGTCCCACCCTTTTACAGTTAAACTGATAAAATGTAACCGCAATTTCTACTCCAACAGCTTCTTTCCTGGCACTTCCCGCCTGTGGAATTCCCTACTGCATGCTTGCTTCCCCGACGGCTATAACCTCAAGGAGTTTAAATGTTAAGTCAATACACAACTCCTAACACACTAACTCACACCCACTCTCTCCAACTGTCTCCCTATGTATATCCTAAGTCGTCTAGCACCCTCCTTCTGACATTTGCTATACCCAATCCCTCTATGTAACCTCTGCGCTATAGTGGCAGTGGAATGCCTTGCGTGGGGTGACACGATTTTAAAAAAATCATTAAGCAAGGTGGAAATGAAACTAGAAGGCATGGGAATAAAGGATTGTAAGTAGACAATATCATCGAAGATAAAAGAAAAACTTGAAGCATTGGAAATGTGGTTCTACAGAAGAATGCCGCGGATAACATTTACCGAGCATGTGAGCAATGATGAAGTGTCGAAGAAAAGAGCTACGAAAAGGAAATTAATAGTGAACGTCAGGAAGAGACAACTGAAGTTCCCGGGACATGCAATAAGGAAAAAGGCTTGGAGAACCTGATACTGACAGGCCAGACAGAAGGAAAAAGAGAAACGAGAAGGCAGCGGATAACATATTTGAAAGGCCTGAGCAGGTGAATAACGGAACGGGGTTTGCGGAGTGTAACAGCAGAAAACGTACTAAGAGCCACCAGGGTTAGGGAGACGTGGAAATCCATCATCGCCTACCTCCTGTGTTGAAAAGAATCTTCTTTTGTTTTAAATAAAACAAATTGCTAACTTCCATTAGAACGTGAAAATTATCCAAAATGGAATTTTTTTTTATATGTTCTAATGTTATGCACGTATTAAAGTGAGAAAAACTGTTCTTTTTACAAACATTTTAGTACATTACTACAATAAACTTTTTATTGTAATACGTGAAAGTTTATCCGTGAGTATGAACGGATTTTAATCAAAATAAGCAAACATAATGTTTGCAATTTATATAATCTCAACACACACACACACACACACACACACACACACACACACACACACATATATATATATATATATATTACTCATCCGCATACAAGCCTGTTTCGCTGTATCATAGCTCATCAGTGTGGCTAGGCACGTCCACTTGCTTTTGGCTGGGATGAAATATCGAATAATCTAATTTATGCAGATACAGAGAACTGTTACTAGTAATAAGTGTGTCTGCGAGGGAAAGAAAGTCAGAGAGAGTGAGAGATACTGAGACTGATTTTTATAATATACATCCTTGTGTAAATTAATTGAAACAGCTGCTTAAATTTTTTTTCTTTGATATTTTTCCAGTTTTACACCAACTGAAGTAACTGAACGCAACCGATTTCATTTTTTTTCTTGTTGATTCGGGGATTTGAAGTGCTTTGCAGAATTATGTATTTTTTCTGGTTCTATGATGAAATTGGCTTGGGATTGAAAAATATTGTGTCAACTTTGATTTATATGATTGTTATCACGTCCAGACAATATTGTCTGGACTGTCGATTAATTGTCCTACAGCCATTGTCTGCGATGGACGTTATTCCATGGAAATGAACGAAATATTTGACGATGCACGAAAACACTGGCGAAATTACAGAGAGATAGTGGATATTGTTGTTGTCGGCCTTTCAACTGTTAATTGTGTCATCAAGCTGAAGAAGCAAACTGGATCCATCAGTCAAAGAAAACTTCGGTCGGAATAAAAAAATAAAAATCAAGAACTCTAAGCCACGACGTATACGTAATCAGGGACAGTGTGAAAAATCCTAGGATAACATTAGTTTTTTTTTTGTTTTAATTTAATTTCATAATAATTGTATTCTGCTGATACGTCAGTTTGATTAATACAGTGTTTCAAAATCTAAATAGTGGATTTTTTGTGGATGCTGTCATAATTCTTTAAAATAAATAAAGCTCCAAATATGTGTGTGTGTGTGTGCGTGTGTATTAGAACATGAATATAGGTGAAATTCTGTATGAAAAATTCTTGTCATTATAGCATTACACATTTCATGAAAGCAATGATCATTTCAGTAAAAGATAATAATTAGCAAAGTTAGAAATATTGCAGAATAATGAATGTGATCCAAATTGTTCTTATAGCAAAATTATACTCCACTTAGTAGAAATCGCTTCACAGTGATGGATGTTATTTAAAGATCTATTCTGATTGCCACTTACTAAATATTTATCACAGTTTGATACTGTCTGGATGCTCTGTATTTGTCTTGCTAGGTTAATCTTATTGAATAAAAATAATTTAAGTCTATTGATACATTAATACATAAAGGTTAAGTTATATATTTTATCAGCATCGGTTTGAATCTAATGCAATAGGAACATTGATTAACAAATTTAAAATTTGGAAAACTATAAGATATTAGTAATAGATTAAATGATGTTTGAATAGAATTTATTTATTTAGATAACGACTTAAATGTCTGTCTTTGAAACCATGTATTTTAATTTACAAATCTCTTGGACTTGAATCATACAAACCATGCATCCACATTTACGTGGTCTTACGCGAAAATACTTGAAGACGAAGGTAAGATATTTAAAAGCACCGATATAAAATAGTGTTGCAACAAAACAACGGCGACGTACACAAACTCTCCAACACATCCGAGAAAATAATACGTGTGTGTGTGACATGTGGCATATAATATTTTGAGAGTGCGTATTCTTACCCATATGTCATTGAAATGTAAAACCAGATTACTTCATATTTGTTTTTCTGTTTTACTTAATTCTCTATATTCCCTTTTTGCTGTCATTGTTAATTTATACCTCGTCGTTTTTCGAAGCAAAGGCGATGTAACATTTTCTTATGGCTTGCGCATGATTTTGTATTTTAGTACAACAACCTGGGCAACTGAAAACGATCGTCAAACGTTAACGGAATTTTTCTTCTCTTATCTCGATGAACATTTGATGAACCAGTGAAAAAATTGCAGCCATTAATCATCGATCGGCATCATCCCCTTTTACTTCTCTAGTGACAAAACAACCTGCTTGCTTAAGCAAAAAAAAAAATAATATAAAAAATATTATTTTTGCATTTTTTCATGTACGTATTTATTGTAATTATAGCTACAATCGTTCTAATAATGTTTTTGATCATCTATTTTTTTCGAATATTATATAATTGTTCTTATAACGTTACCAAAATATCTTTATTGAGCCTTATAGTTTGAAATTATATAATTTATTATTATATCCATTTTTCCTTGAAAAAATGTTTCATAAAGCTTTAAAATAAAAAGTTATTTCATATTTAGACATTTTCTTAATATCGTTCTGATCTTTATGCTCGCTACTTATATATATATATATATACTCTGAAACAGCGGATTTACCAGCACACCTCTTCATTTAATAATAATAAATACAAAAATAGAACATCCCTATCAAAATATCATTGGTATCTAAGGGAAACGAAAAAAATAACCACAATATAGTGGAAAATTCTAAAATATGCTAAAACATGTAAGCCCTTCAATGAACCCGGTTCATTATGTTTATACAAAAAACTATTTATTATTAAATCACTTAAGTATAAAAATCTGTTAAATAAACGCAATGAGATAAATGTCATATGAAGACATTGCAAAATGTTCACATTAGAAAATGGGTAAAATCTAAATGAAATAACATGCATATAACTAACAAGTGCTTAAGGAAAATAATTACTGACGAACTATAAAATAAATTGAATCATAAAATTATTTTAAAAACTCATTCTTTTTATAAAAAAAATACAACAAATAAATAGATAGACCAAAAATGATCACTAATTGAAAATTACAGCATAGGTACTAAATGAGAATAACACATTAAAAGCAATAAAACTAAAGAGAGAACAGAGGGAAAAAAAAGGAAAATTCTAAGATCACATTAATGGCAGGTTAAAATCTTGACCGTTAAAAAGGGAAAAGATACACGGAAAAAGGGTAGGATAGGGGAGGAAAAAAAGAAAAGAAAAAAGTTGGTTAGTATGTATTCTTTGGGTCCAAATCCCAAAATGTATCGCCGATCTGATTAGTTAAAGGAAATACGCATGTAAATTTTATATCTTCCCACATAAATACACAACAAACCAAAGATTTTTGTTAATTCCATGTAAATCATCTGCACAACCACTATCAAACATTGCCTGATAATTAGAATCTATATCGAAACATAGAAATTTCCGTGTCGCAATGTACAATTAATACATAACTATATATATATATATATATATATATATATATATATATATATATATATATATAGAGGCAAATGTAAATATATGAGAGGGAGAATATGTGCATGCATGTGTAGTAATGTCTATTGTCCGAACAAATAATTTTTTAAAATGAGAAACATAGCATGCTTGAAAAATAATGAACAAAGATCATTTATTTAATTCTTTTATGATCATTTATCAAAATTAGGACTAGCATTACCAGTGGTACAGGTAAGTCCAATCAAATTTACTTATTATTTGTTAAACAGGTTTCTGGAAGATGTTAAGTCAAACAAGTGGCAAAAAAAAACCCAAAAAAAAAACAATCTAACAACACATTTAAATGAGTCGATGGAGCAAATGAAGGTTTTGAAGAAAATAGACTCATAATGTAGGTGCCTAAAAATGATAATCATTTTCTTTCAAATGCAACGTAGATAATCATCATGAAGTTTTGATCGGAAATGTATTTCCATTCTGCATATCATACGGATCAACCATTTCTGAACAAGACTTTTTTTGCCATGTCTGCTTTTTCGAAAATATGATTGTACCCAATGTTTTGAAAAAATAATTGGAAATTAATACTGACCTTACAAACGCGTTTTTTTACCGAGCGAGTTAACGACAGTAATAGCTAAGCATCCATATTTTTTGCAACATAAAGTATTTTCATTAATCATAACGCTTGATGCGTTATGATTAATGAAAATACTTCAAATGTGAAAATTACTTTAAATAGGTCATGGAGAAGATATCTGGTTTCATGAACACTATTAAAAAATTATTTTTTTCTAAACTAGTAAAACTGAAGTTTCAGAAATTTGATATTCAAAACATGCACGTCTCCTTCGTCATATCTCAAGGAGTATCGAATTTTATAAGGCTAAGTGAGGATATCCTTTGCTTTTGGTGCATGACACAAGAAACCCAATATAGTAAAATTATCGTCTAGAAGGCTAATTTTGCAACAAATCTGCTTATATAAGCTTCTGTCCTTCTTGAAATAAAATGTTTACGTCACGTCGATTCATAAAATAAAAACACAGACAAATATTACATGTTGCACGTTCGTCAAATTGAATAATTTGAATTATATATATATATATATATATATTATCATTATCATACAAGCCTGTTTCGCTCTATCACAGCTCATCAGTGTGACTAGACATACGCTTCCTTCCAGACGGGTTTCCAGACGAAATTCGATCTATATATATATATATATATATATATATATATATATATATATATATATATATATATATATGGAGATCCAGAAGTAAGTGAACCAGTATGATAACATTACATAACATTATCTCTTTTTTTCGAGATAGACAAAATATTTTATTTAAACTATATGCCACAATAAAAATATAGGTAACGATAATACAACATTTCATCATTGTATATCCAACTAAAATAAAACTAATAATAATAAATTATGATGTTCAATGTAAGTGAACCGTTACATTTAATATTTTATGACTTCTCGTTTTGAGTTTTACAACGTCGACTAGTCATTTCTTATAATTTTTAATATATTTATGGCATTAGTGAGCATCAGCTTTTGATCATCCTTTTTGACATACCTTTTGGCATACCTCATTTATTTGTTCGATATGACATGGGCATCTTGCATGTACTTTTTACTTTAACTGATTTTCACCTGTTTTCAGATAAGGACTTTGTCTTAAGTATTCCAAAATTCTAAATTTATTTTTCGAGACCATTCTTTTGTAAATTTTCTTTGGGTATTAATATCATTTTCCTGTTCTTTCATCCAGCCCTGACCTAAAAAAAACTTCAACCAGGCGCAAGACTCTTTCGGTCAAGATCGCTTAGTAAATTTCACGGTCCATTGTGCCGTGAATACATATTTTTCCTGTTCTAGCTGCTGCATAACAACCATCAATCATAAATGCGTACCGTCATATTTAATACGTTGGACATTTTTTCTGCTTTAATAGCAGAATTAGAAGTTGGTCAAAAATACAACCTATCGCTTCTGCCAGAAAGATCCAGTTTAGTTTCATCTGACTATAAAATTTTCATGGCGTTTTTAATTTAGTAATATGAGCTTTGGCATTGTTCAGTCGAGCTAGTTTGTGTTTTTATTTAAAGCAGTGGCTTTTTTTTCTATGAATACCAGCATCCTTCAAAATTCGTCGTACTGTAGACGTATTCACATTGATTCCAAAATTAGACAAGAACCCTAGAGAACGCCTCAGGTCACATAAGATTGTTGAAATAAATGTTTATTTGCTCATATCTGTTATTTTGCATGGACAGTCACTACTTTATCATGATATCATCAAAATAAAAGCCTTCCATTCATAAATAATTTGTCACACATTGGATACGTACAATCGAAGACTTTCTGATAGATTGTTGCAGACATCTTCCTTAATATAAGTTTCAAATATGCAATTTTTAAAGATTCATGAAATTTGTTTTGTTCTTAACATATTTTTAAAGATTTAATTTCTAACTGTAAACTTTTACATGTGTTTATGTGTGCGTGCCTGTTTGTGTGAAAGACAAAGAGAGAGAGAGAGATTGAATTCTTACGTCAATCGGGAGTGTTGCTTTTTATTGCATGCTTCAACGCAGTCCTCAGGCCATGTTAAACTCATTGTCCGTCTTTATATTGATAAATTGATCTCGGTGTACACTCTTATACTTATAATTTTCGGCGTCTATCTTATACTTACGCACAGTCTATTACTTGCCGATATTGAGCATTTTTCGCAGAAATATAATATACCATAGATATTTCGATCACACACACACACACACACACACATATATATATATATATATATATATATATTGTTAAATAAAAGAGACAATGAATGTCTATTATGTTTAATCAAGAGCCGTTTGGAAACATCGTATTTTCGCTTGAATTTCAGGTGAAAATAAAGACAAAAATTCTCCAACATTTGGATATGTTTTTATTATGTTGATTCTAAGCTTTCAGCTTACATAATAAAAAAATACAAATGTTGGAGAATTTTTGTCTTTATTTTCACTTGAAATTATAGCCAAAATAGAGATGTTTAGAAAGGCTCAGGATTAAAAAGAATAGACATTCATTGTCTCTTATATTTAACAATATATGCTTAGAAAATTATCTTATTATTTACTTCACAATGACATTACACTCGATCAATATCGGTCTTTAATCAGGAATAACAAGCAGCCAATAGGAACAACTAAACTCAGTTATTAGATGTTGCCCAGCAACAGGTGTTTCGGGTTATATTTTGTTCACATTAGATTCTAGGAGAACGAAAACTGATTATCTTACCTTGTCTTTGAATATCAATACAGGCATTTCTACATACCTGCGTTTGTATTAGTTAGTCGTTGAACCTAAAAAGTAACAATCCACCATTTGAAAGGTCAGCTTTTAAAAGTGCTGGGTGTTTAGACACTTGCTTTAACTTTAATGCTTGGTAAGGTCATCGGTTTAGAAAGCGATAGCGAGTATTATTGGATTACCAGTACTACTCATGCATAGAAACTTTATTATCTATCTATCTATCTATCTATCTATCTATCTATCTATCTATCTATCTATCTAAGCATGGGTTGTGTAGCAATCGGAGTGTAACTGTACTGATGAGCTGTGATACAGCGAAACAGATCTGTCTGCGTATGACACAATATGTATATATATATATATATATATATATTGGCTTGTTTCTATAATCAACACAATATATTATACTATACTGATATTTTTGTCTGTACGTCAACATATTCTTAGGGAACTTGCTCATACTTTTAACCCTCTAGGGCCATTCGTATCATATTTGATACAGTATTTCCCTATAAGGAAACATTTGGTATTTCCCCATCAGGAAACATTTGGTATTCATTGACTGAGAAGTCAGTACTGCTTTCATTTGAAAGTTTATAAAATATTTCTCTTAAAAAAATTTTCAGGAAAATATTTCTTTCAAGGCTTGTTTTCATACTGTATCAAATGTGATACGAATGGCCCTAGAGGGTTATATATATATATATATACATATATAAAGTTACTGAAATCAAGATAGAAAAATATATAAATATTTTCTGAGAAATATTTCTATTAATTTGAATTTCGACACATAACTTTGATAATGACAAGTGTTCATCTGATATATAATTTCTTCAATATGTACAAATGGAACATTTGAACTCATACAATGGTATTGGAAAAATTATCTAATCAGAAATGAAACACATAAAAAAAATAACACCTGATCTTTATTTTTTCGGAGATGAAAATAGCGAAGACGTGAGACTCATTAGCAAAATGTCCATCTAATTTTATGCTTTAATCCCTAACGTCTTTTTGGTTTCATTTCGGTTTTAATGATTTTCTTTTATTCTTTCGTATTTATTCACGCTTATGTACAACATTATTAGAACTTATCTATTCCTACATGATTTAAGTTTACAGATCTTTCGATTCTCATCTATGTATTTTATTTATTCATTTTTTGTAAATCATTTATTCCCTATTCAAAAACGTAAATTGACCATTTTTTTCCGTCGAAGTCTGATGTCGAGCCCTGGTTGATTGAGTTCGATCGATGAAATTAATCAACAATTCACCTCTTGAAATCTGCTTAGTCTCTACCCCGTCGCGCGTCAACTTTCGCCTCATTGGCCAAAGAGAGCTTTATAATTTGTGTTATATTTTTTTCTGAATAATTTTTCGCATTAAAGATTAGCTATAATTGACACATTTGTGGCCTCCATCAAAAGTCGAGCCACTTGAGAGTTGGCTAGCAATCTTCGAATAAATAAGCGGTTTTTAATTAGATAGGGATTAGACACTGGCGCCATACTTACCACCTGCTGCTGGCATAGGTTGTTCTTATGTGTAGTTACAATTAGCAAGATCTCACTGTTATATATATATATATATATATATATATATATATATATAGATATTTAATTAGCATCAATATATATATATACAGATATCAATACATGCAGTGTGTGTTCTGCAATGTTTTATATTTATATTAGCATCAATTACACACACACACTCTCTCTCTTTCTCACACACACACACATGTGTGTGTGAGAGTGTGTATTTGATACTAATATAAATATGAAACATTGCAGAACACAAACTGCATGTATTTATAGATATATATTGATGCTAATTATATATATATATATATATATATATATATAAATTAATATTTATATATATATATATATTCCTTTAATTAAATTTATAAGACTATATATATATGTATTTATATATATATATTTGTATATTTATTTACAAGACTATATATATATATATATATATATATATATATATATATATATTTATTTATTTACAAGACTATATATATTTATCAAACATCAAAACCTTCAATGAAAGTAAAGAAATTTGCAACAAGGCCCTTCAAAAAAACGGATTTAAGAACAAATTGTCGTATATAAAACCTACAATAGACCACGAACCATCTAATACTAAAAATAAAAATAATTGTAGAAAAAGAAAGATAATTTGGTTTAACCCTCCATACTGCAAACTAACAAATATTAATAAATATTTTCTCAGATTAGAAGACAAACATTTTAATAGCAACAATCCTCTAGGAAAAACTTTTAATAGCAACACTCTAACAATTATCTACTCTTGTACCCCAAATATGGACAACATTATAAATTCTCATAATAGGCAAATTCTAAAGAATTTACGTAAAACCGACTCTAGGTCCGGAATTTTAAATGAATGCAATTGTAGCTCCGTTGATATCTGCCCGGTGGATGGCAAATGTAAATCCACACAGGTAATTTATGAAACTCACATTTCACCATCCAACAACAGGAAAAATTACCGGACTTATATTGGTATGTCCGCGGGGCTCTATAAGCAAAGGTATTACAATCACAGTTATTCTTTTACGAACCCGGATCAGAAATACCAGACAGCCCTTTCACGGAGATTCTGGAAAATAAAGGAAGAATTGCTGGACACTGTAGTTAGTTGGAAACTGATAGGTTCAACCCGAATTCCGAGGTGCGATCTGTGTCTGCAAGAAAAAATACTAAAATTAAAGTACCCAAACCAGCACCTATTTTTGAATTTAAAAAAAGAATTCATTAGTAAGTGCCGCCATAAGGCGAAATTTGTGAACATTTAAAAGTTAAGTTCTAAATTCAGCTTTTAGGAGAGAAAATATAAATGAAATTATTTTTGATTGGTTGATTACTTAAATAATTTTTTAAATAGTAATTTTGAACCCCTCGACTTTCCTCTTCCTTTCTCCTATTAATATCTACCTTTTTAAGAAGTAAGGATACTTAGACTAACTTAACCCCCAATGTTTCCTTCATGTATGTATATATATTTTCGACGCACCTAAAATTCATTTTTTTTAATTTTTTAAAATTTTTTTAAAATAAATTTATTTTTAATTTAAATCTAAATTATATGTCAGATTTTTTCACCCAAATAATTTTTTTTGAAAAATGTTTTTTCTAAAAATTTCATCCTATTTAAAAACGTTAGTTTTGTTAAAACACGTCCCTAGCGTCTCTACGGAGATTACATTTTTCTTTTCTTTATTTTTTCTTTCTTTTCTTCTTACTTTTTCTTTCCTTTTCTTTCCATTTTGTTTAGCCCACTTCCCTCTCAAACACCACTTCCAATGTTTTCCTTCACTTCCCCTTCCTCTTGTTAGAGCTAGACAAAGCGAAATTTAAAAATTTTTCACTTACATCTCAATCTAGATGTAAAGTTGTCCAAAATGTAAAAATCTAAAAACAGGCATTGATTGCTATCTACTAATCAATCCCACAACTTCTAGTTTTTTTTCTGTGACGTAAATTATGAACTTCCGCCTTGTAATAACTTGTTTTATTTTGAGTATAAAAGTTGCCGATGAAATGTGAAAACTCTCTTAGGGATTTCATGTAGAAATGATCATACAACGGTTTTGAAATTCGAAATTAATTTTATTTTACACGAACGAACACACACACACACACACACACACACACACACACACACATATATATATATATATTAATGTATATTGTGCAGTAAGTATTTTTTTCAAACATCTTTCATTGAAGACGACAGAGAAGGAATTTTTTTTTACTTCTATTAATAGCTGCAAAATGGCTGGAAGCGCTTGTGACGATAAAAATTATGGACTTTTTTTATATTTCTTTCCTCCAAGAAAATATAAAATTTTAGGATGCTAAAATATATAAAAAAAAATCAATCTCATCTACCTTATATATATATATATATATATATATATATATATATATATATATATATCAATCCTCATGCATCCTGTTTCACGAAATTGCAGCTTATCAGTGCAATTAGACTAGCGATTGCTTCTAGTCTGCCCCGACCAAAATGACATCAATCGGCGGTATATATATATATATATATATATATATATATATATATATATATATATATATATATATTCGTGTAAAATCTTCTGTACAATAAAGAATGAAGCTGATGATGGTTCGCCTGAAATAGGCATAAAGTCCCGATATACCATGAAATATCCGTGTCTGCCTAAATTTGTTTCTTATATTTTCTTTATATGTATGTACAGGTTTCTCCTTTGGATTCTTCTTTGTCTATAACGCATGCTGATACACACACACACACACACACACACACACACACACACACACACACACACACACACTATATATATATATATATATATATATATAAAACAGTCGTAGTGAGATAGGCAATAGCCACAATGAAGTTGCTTATATATAGTACTTAATATGGTGAACCTTCAATATTGAAATAAATGTATAAAATACAATGTAAAATCTAATTAAATGTCACCTTCGAATAGAAGCGTCATCAAGCTATTTTCAAATTTTAGTTTTCGATTAAAATTTAAACATGACCTGCGGACTATTTTTTGATTCGCGATTAAAACTATGCGGAAGTTGTTTCGATATATAAGTCGTGTATTGACAAATGGTGAAATTGCCATCATGAACAATCGATATTCTTTGTTTTCAGCCGGAGAAATCTGACCCAGATTATACTGAAAACTAGACATATATCTTCACACAAATGATAAAAAAAAATTTTTCTTTCTTGAAAAAATAAAATAATCTTTATGCGAGAGAAGAACATATCCAAGCTAATTGCCAGCAAATAGACACAAAAATATCAACCCAAGCATCGATATACGCAATGAATGGAACTTTGTTTTTTCTCGAACGCTCGTTAATCCAACGTTCACATTACTTTTGAATACTTTTGTATTCAGAAGCATGTTGCAATTTCTATCTTTATTTATCGCAAATATTTCTCTTTTTAATTTATGTTTCGCTTAAAGCTTTTTTCTTAATTTATGTTTAACGCAACATTATCAAATTGGCATATTTTACAAGGAAAAATCAATAAATCCATATGTTAGTTCTTTTATCTTACTTTATTCTTATCGATAATATACTTCATAAAAGATGGCTACATATTTTATCATCAGAATTGAATTTAAACTTGTTAAACATTTCCCGAGGTTAGAGGAAATCTGAATGAAAAGGAAACGTAAAAAAAAAAAAGCGCAGCTAAAATTTTGTTTTCTTTTTTAATTTTTTCTTTTGTTCATAAATGTCAACACGTGTGGCTATAAAATCAACTAAGGAGGTTTATAAATAGGAATGGCACACGGTTGACAAAGTAGATTTGAAGAAATGACTACAGAATAATTTATTTAAACTATTTACATTGTTCCCTTTCTTTTCCTTATCTTTGACATATCCACAATGCTTACATCACCAAATAGACAAAAAAGCTGGCTGAATGCAGTCAACTGACTCAAAGAGTTGCGAATTCAATACTTGGCTGTTGCAGGATCGAAAAAATATATATCGAATTTTTTTTAGATAAATTTTTTTAGATAAATAATACTGTGTCATTTTTTTAGATAAATAATACTGTGTCATCAAGAAAATGTATGGCACGTGAAAATAGAACAATTCAACTTGGTAGAAGAAATAGAGGGTCCAGGTCGAAGTTCCATTGAACTGAATCCGGAATGTACAATAGCCGAAACGTCGACAATAAGGCAATGAAGAAGACGAAACAAACTCAGGGGTGTAAAAAGTACAATACCACACCTGATAAATATATACAAATAGCAGCAGAATATTTAATGGGATCACCATGGAGAAGAAGCTCATATATATATATATATATATATATATATATATATATATATATGCAAAGTAATGAGCAGTTTCATGACTTTTAGATTTCGTGCGATACCATCATGATGTCATCACTAATCGGGGCCGGGCTTCTTCTATACACACACACACACACACACACACACACACATATATATATATATATATATATATATATGCGTGTATGTACGTGTGTGGAATTTTGTCACTTTGAGCAGCGTTCTTTCAGTCTCACCTATTTCAAAATACCGTGAAGGCATTTTTGTTATATCTTCTCAATTCAGGTTTATTTACTTTTTTGTAGGTATAATGAAAATAGACGTTTATAGTGAAAATTCCAGCAATACATTGAAGAAAAATTTTAACAGTAGTAAATCTTTGAAGATCTCATTATAAACCTCTTTACAAAACACCTCAATACAACCAGTTCTACAAAATGATTTTTTCCTATTCTATTCATATGAATCTATTCTAAAATTCATGTCAGCATAAAGAAGCAATTGCGGTTGATAGGTTCTTAAAACAAAACGAGCAAACGAACCAAAAAATATTTCGAAGTCGGCGTGACTGTCATAAAAATGCTCAGCTATATGCTATTTCCGCACTAATTTTTTTAAAAACCGTATTTTATTTTCATATCCAGAATATTATGACAAAAAACACTTGCTACTCATAAAAAAGCAACAATTTAGGGATTAAGTGTCATTACATTTGATATATATATATACATACATTCATATGTATATAGGGTTCGCACGCTCGAATCCTGCCGAATGGCACACATCTTTGTAATAACAATTTATCGTATATAATCAGGCCGGTAGATATAAATATATAATACTGTTTAATTAAAAAACAAAATATATATTTAAATACAAGTATCCATAAAAAATAATGTTCAAAAAATTCATTTCGAATTGTCGGTTGTTTATAACCAAGTTTCGTTAAAATTCGTTAATTTCCGTATACATTCATATATATATATATATATATATATATATATAGCCCAGAGGTAGAATTGCCGACTGACGTTAATTCAATCGGAGTCTAACCGTACTGATGAGCTGTGATACAGCGAAACAGATCTGTTTGTGGATGACAATATATATATATATATAATCTGCATACAGCCTTGTTTCGCTCTATCCACAGCTCATTACAGTGCCGCAGGATTTACCATTCGATTCAAGCCACGACTGCAACCCGACTGATTTGCCAACAGTAGGTGATTTATCCACCAAGCAATAGGCACAGGACCGAGAAAGACAGATTTCATAGTGTGTGCTGTTTTTTACAGATTAGAAATACTACATCAATCAACAGTGTTCAATCCTGTGACAGAATCGAGATCTTTCAACACGGTAACTGTAGAACCTAATGTGAAGCCACTACTAAAATTTCTCCTTCTCCTTAGTACTGAATCCTCTCTCGAGAGCGTAACTAAATTATCAACATATTAGCCTGTTTTGCTATGTCATAGCTCATCACGCGGTTAGACTTTTAATATTTCAGTTAGTTGCGCGTTAACCTGAAGATCTAAAGGACCGTCTTTTAATCCTGGGTTTCGACGTCCGGTAGCTAGCAGAAATATATATATATATGTGTGTGTTTGTGTGTGTGTGTGTGTGTGTGTGTGCGTGTGTGTGTGCACGCGTGTGTGCACGCGTGTGTGCACGCGTGTGTGTGTGTGCACGCGTGTGCGTGTGTGTGTGTGCGCGCGCACACGCGGTGGGTAGAATAAAAAAAAACTAAATATGTCTTAATCAAATATTTTCCACTTTTATTAAAGCTTCTTCAGATAACTGGTTAAAGACAATGGATGAAATTCTTTAAGATTTTTAAACAAGAAAGCGACAATATACAGGAATGTTGTTTGTGCTTTGATTCTTATTGGTCAGATAAATGTCACGGGTCATAAATCAATAGACGATGATTTTAAATGCCAGCGCATGTATGTATAGAGAACTTGTCAGTTTATAGATACGTGTGCATGTCAATATAGGTGCTAAGTGTATTAAAAATGTAGATTTTTTTTATTTTTTAAACGCTTTTGTTCGTAAAGCAACTTCTGAAATATTGTTCATGCGTAGAGCCTCTTTCCAAATCTCCCAAACTACTCCTCTTTTTTTATTTTCCGTGCACGTTGAATATTTAGGTGAAACTTGATATTTAGAAAATTTGGATAAAACATCCAAAACATAAAACTACAAAAACCAAAGCCAATTGTGTCGCTCTAATCAATGCATTTTACTGCCACTGTTGCGCGGGGGGTTATATAGGAGGAATGTCATGAGAAAGAGTGGCAGATTACAGTGGGTGTCAGGAAGAGTGTAAGAAAAGGATGAGAATACTGATGAGAGTGGGGTGGACAGAGAAAGAAGCATGAGAGGGAAGATGCAAGTTAGTGAGATAGGAGATGACTTGATTTTACATTTGAATTCTTGGAGATTGTAGCTCTCTGAAAAACAACGAAGCGGAAGGAAATTCCACAAACGGGAAGTGCGAGAAAAGAAGCTGTGGGTTAGTATATGCATTTACATTTTATTGGTTTTGCATTAAAAGTGTAGTACATATCTGCTAATCATGTGGCTCGAGGAAATTCATATATTTTGAGTACCAGTGAGCTAAGTTCATCAGAGCAGAAGTCGTGAAAGTATTTGTAAAAGAGACACAGTGAAGCCACACTCTGTTGGTCAGAAAGCGATTGTATCCTAGCTGCCAAGTCGGGATCGATCACATTATAGTTTCTCTGTTGGATTATTTCAAAGACACCTAGTTGGATAGCAGGAGCACCCGGCCAGATATGGCAGCAGTATTCAATTCATGGTCGGATGGTAGAGATGTAAGCAAAATTTATACATATATATATATATATATATATATATATATATATATATATATATATATATATATTATGACAATGAATACGATTTTAAATGGTTCATTATTTTAAACAGAAAAAAATGAATCGATAGATGCCATTTTTGCCATTCTTTTGGCTTTTATTTCAGATTATTACACATTAATCCGTGTGTATTATGGTGCAATAGTTATAGACGCGGTAGAAGTAGTCAGAAAAATGAGTTCGTATTCAATTTGAGTTCGATACGTTAGCTTCCGCGCAAATACCAGTGGGAAAGTTATTTATCCATTTCTTCTCCCTCTAGCTATGGGTTCAGTAGCAGAACAGATTCAGTTCTATAGCATTGGTTGGCAACCAGTTTACCGCAGAAAGTAATGGCAACATACTGCGGGAAAATTTCTGCCTTGTCAGTCATTGTTCGAAAGAGAAATTATCGTTTAGCGTGTATCACGTATGGAACTTAACTGACTAATTGACACAAAAAACTGAAGCTGGGAAATAATTTCTTTTCATCATTGGGCAGAATGTTTGGTACCTTATAGATATACATTTACTGTTTATATTTATTATCATGTTTGCATAGCCTTTACAATTTGCAAACAGTATATTTTTATATTGATGAAATAATCAGTGATAGTAATGATAATGTTTCAGCAGATACAGTGACGATTTACAGGGGCAACGGTATTTCTTTTGGACAAAAAACACCATGAACATTACACATATTTTATGACAAGATAAAGACAAATGAATCATATAATCATTCAGTTATTAATAAATTAAATAGAAAAATGGTAGATAAAATTACACACACCAAACATACAAACATATACACTCGACTCGTCCGGAGTGCACCCACCCGACTTCCCTATTAGAACTGAGGCCAAACTGCACGACGTATATATTACCCCGACAATAGTATCCAGAGTAATTTCAAAACTCGACCCCCATAAGGCTTGTGGAGACGATGGAATCCCGGTGATAGTCCTTAAGAGGTGTGCCCCTGAACTTTCCCCTGTCCTCTCTAAACTGTTTAACTACTGCCTTTCTGCTTCCTGCTTTCCTGCATGCTGGAAATTCTCCTCAGTCGTTCCTGTCTTTAAGAACTGTGGTGAACCCTCGGACCCATCCAACTATCGCCCTATCAGTCTTCTACCAATATTCGGGAAAGTGTTCGAGGCTATAATAAATGCTGAAATAGTTCATCATCTCACCGCCCACAAACTGTTCTCCGACAGGCAATATGGATTCCGATTTGACAGGTCCACAGCCGACCTGCTAACTACTGTAACGGAGTACATGCTAAAGGCCCTTGATGAGTCTGACGAGGCTCGCGCGGTAGCTCTGGATATCTCCAAGGCTTTCGACAGGGTTTGGCACCCTGGCCTCCTATGCAAACTACGCGGTTATGGTATTACCGGTCGCCTGCTTGACCTAATCCAATCTTTCTTAAATAACCGCAAAATGAAGGTCGTTCTGAATGGGCGTGCCTCTTCGTCCTACAGCACGAATGCTGGTGTCCCACAAGGCTCTATCCTGGGCCCAACGCTCTTCCTTATTTTCATCAACGACCTCCCAGATGAGATCAAGTCCCAAGTAGGCATCTACGCAGATGACACTACAATATACTCCCGCTCCAGTAAGAAACCTGTCGTGGCGGACAGACATAATCTCGCTGCTGACCTTGAGCGGGATCTACACTCTGTGGTGAACTGGGGCAAGAAGTGGCTTGTCAACTTCAATTCATCTAAGACCAAGCTGTTGTCTGTCAACCATTACAGGCAACCTCTTCTGCCTCCCATAAGCATGGACCAGATGATTCTCCCGGATAGTAATACACTACGCCTCCTCGGACTTACCCTGTCCTCAGACCTCAAATGGAAGCACTATATTGAATCCATAGCAAAATCTATTGCTAAGAAGATTGGGTCACTATGTCGATCCAGGATGTTTTTTCCACCTGAATCCATCCTGCATATATACAAGTCAACCATCCGTCCGTGCATGGAGTACTGCTGCCATTTATGGTCAGGTGCCCCTGCCGTTCTCCTCAGTGTTCTTGACAAGCTCCAAAGGAGAGTCTGTAATGTGATAGGTACTGATCTGGCGACTCGTCTGCAGCCACTTTCCCATCGTCGAAATGTGGCCTCCCTCTGTCTCTTCTATAAATACTTTCATGGCTTCTGCCCGGATGAGCTTAAGTCACTGATGCCTCCTCAACAGGTGTTTACCCGTTCAACCAGACTGGCAACTGGGTCCCACCCATTCACAGTCAGGTTAGCCAAACGCAGACGACAATTCTACTCCTGCAGCTTCCTCTCTCGCACTTCCCGCCTGTGGAACTCACTCCCGTATTCTTGCTTTCCTGACGGCTACGACCTCCAGAAATTTAAAAGCAAAGTTAATACTCACCTACTAACCACTGGCCTCTAGCTCTCTCCCCTCCCCTGTATAACCTTCCCTTTCTCTCCGCCCATGTATCTGTCATTGCACCTGCTTTCTCAGCTTTCTATTGTTCCTTTCTAACTAGCTTGTACTCCTCACTCTTTTCTAATTAATCTTTTTACATTTATGTAACCCCCTGCACATCAGTGGCGTTTCTGCCTTGCTCGGGGTGAAATGATTAAATATATATATATATATATATATATATATATATATATATATATATATATTATATTTTAGAACATGTAAAAAAAATTTTTATCCACTACAAAGTGAACATTTTGTTTCGACATTAAAATTACAATGTCTCATCAGCGATTCTCTATGGATGAAATCGAACACACACACACACACACACACACACATATATATATATATATATATATATATATATATATATATATATATCGTTAAACATTTATCAGGAATGGGGCTTTGGTTTGTGTTTCTACAGTTACAATGGTTGTTGTGTGCTTTTATTATTTTGCTGTTATGTACTTTAGTTATTTTTTCTAGATTGTTAGAGCATCTATAGCTTAGTTTTATTGTATACCTATTGAAGATTTTGCTTAAAGTGTTATTTCTGGGAAAATGCTGATCTATTAGTTTCATAAATTTATGTCCCAGTTTAAAGTAAACTAACTGATTAAAAGGAGGTTTATACCATATGATTTTCCTGTTTCTATTTCTTTCTTTTTGAGCTCCTGAATTTTTGCACAAAGTTAATTTTCGATGGTTGATATCCGATGTCTTTAAGGATTTTATCGCAAATTACTTTGTGTTCATCAAATATTTCTTTATTTGAGGAGTGTGTGTTAATGTGGCGTTCGAATGATGATGGAATATGCATGATAATGGATGGTGGGGTTTATATAGATTGGTTTAGCATGATGTTTCATGTAAGGTTGGAAAGTGTTCGATATTAAGTCTAATGTTATGTCTAGGAAGTCAACTTGCTTGATATTAGGGTTAATTACTACGTTAAGACCAAAAGATTTAAAGACATTATGAATTAATTTTCTAGTTTTATCAACCTTATCTCCATTAGATATATTTATTATCATGAGTCCGTCATCTCTGTCGAGTTCTATATTGTTACTGTCAATTTCTTTATACGCCGTGAGGTTGTACAATAGGATTAATCCGATTAGATTCGAAGATTCTGCAGAATCCAGAATTCCCATAACGTATTTAAAAAGCGCTTTTACAATCACCTCTCATCCTTCAATAGCAAAGAAAAACAAAACATGACGTCTCTTCTGAAATACTTTTGGAAGTTAAAAAACGAAAATATAAAACCTAAAGTTAAATGGAATATCCTCAAACAAGCAAGAACATTTAAATCAATAACGAAACCATGCTTCCATTGTCTTAAAAAAAAAAATGAAATCATTAAATGCATGAATAGCAACAAACTTTTAAACCAGAGGCATGAAATCACAGTAAACTGCAACCACATTAAAGAACTAACCTTAAAATCATGCAAAATATACTACAAAAGCCAAAGCTAGGACACCTCAGAGACGATAAACTTTTATAGTATTAGCAACGCTCTTACACCAAATTTTACTTATTAAACACCACAAACTGAGATCTAATTTAAAGTTTGAGATAAAAAAAAGTGATATCCTAAGTTCAAAATTAAAGTTAAATATAAAAAATTAAATTAAATTTTAAAAACTGTGTTTAAATACAAAAATCTTCTATAGTTGGACAAATAAATGATAAAGATGGGTCCAATCCCGTCCCTCTCCATGCTTTACACTTCCTTACTCTCCACATCAAACCCAAAGAATAAACTCTAGCTATTTATCAACTATATTACCTACCCACCCCACTGTTTAAAAATTCTACAGACAATTTGCAAGACTTATTCCCTTATTGCTAACCCCCACCAGCATCCCACACACAACTCGGAAAATATAAGAAAAGAGGCTTTCCATTTCTTTCCCCAACTCCTGAAGAGACATTGTAATTTCAATGTCGAAACAAAATGTACACTTGGTAGTGGATAAAAAATTTGTACATGTTCTAAAATATAATTCACAGCTCTATATTATATATCGAGGACTATTTTGAACATTGTGAATTTTTCTTCGTTCCTTATTTACTCGGATATATATATATATATATATATATATATATATATATATATATATATATATATATATATATATGCCCGACATAGTAGAGTAAGTGGAGCAAAAAGATAAAGTTTATTATGATGCGATTCAGTCAGGAAGAAATTTGGAATAGGCATGTGTTGTTTGCTATTCCCGCCGGAAAATCCATTATGAATATTTCAAAGTGTTTGTGTGTCAATATGATGACGTTGGAGAAGATTTTGGAAAGAATTGCATAATATATTCAGTCAAAATCATGGATGATTTTCATGAGACTAATAAGGATTACGATGGTACAACAATTCGAAAAACTCGCCCTGATCGTTCTGATATGAAAATAACAACCGAATCAAAACGCAGCTCTACATGAAGTGCCATGAGTAGGTATTGATGTTCTTGTTTAGGGGTTAGCTGCTCGACGACCTAACATCTGACTACAGGATTCTGCAACATGCTACACAAAGAGGAAAATCTTTAGTATTTCAAGATACTTTGTGTAATTTTGTTAAATTCATCTGTTAAAATGAGATGGCAGTTTCACTTTTTTCTATTTTGTATAATTTTTACAACAATTTATCCATTGCTGGATGTATATATTTGTGTGGATCCGTATTTTATCACTATAAATGTTAAATGTAGTAGATATTCATATTTAATTTGAAACTCTATTTATTAAACAGTTTATTTATTTTCGTCTAATTAGTTATACGAGAAATCTTATTAAAAAGCATATATATATATCGCTAATTCAGTAATGACTTAGAGTACTCTAACTACTTGCGTATGATACATCAAACGCAAAATGTCTGCCTACTGAGCGCCCATAGCTCACCGATAGAATCGCCGACTGACGTCAATTCGGTCGGGTTTCAATTCTGGGTAAATGCAATCGGATGTCTAACCGTACTGATGAGCTGTTATACAGCAAAACAGATTTGTCTACGGATGACTGTATATATAATTATATAAATAACATAATATGAGAGCATATATATATATATATATATATATATATATATATATGATACTAAATATCTTAAAACAGTGTCAAAATTTACAGGCCATATGCAGAAATGAAAGCTGCCAACATCATTAAAAAGACTAAAAGATTATCCTAAAGTGCCCGATGGGAGCAATTATTTGTACAATTTGTACAAATTTTCAAAGAAATCTCCGAACCGCACACATGAAAATTGAAAAGCTTAAACAGAAATGCATTGCAAACCTTTGAAACCGAATCTAACAAAAAACGGTGAGTGAATTAAATAAAAATGTGTTTTTTAAAATCTTCTCTCCTTTGCGCGTAATTCCTATTCTCTTATTTTTCGTCAGGTTCTGCAAAGAGAAATGTAACCAGCTTAGTTATTCGCAATTTCAATGAAGAAATTTACCATTAGATTTAATAACCTGGCAATAGGGACTAAAATTACACTTTCTACAAACGATCATTCACTTATCAAAGCAACCCTATCATGTGTCTTTCTTGTTGTTTTTAAGACGCACTAAACGTTTGGATCTCTTTAGGCCTCGCTTATATAATTTGCGATCTGATTTATTTTACAGACAGCAAGAAAGAAGTAATATTTTCTTAAGTTCTCATGTATCATTGACATAAAATCTCCATTGGTGTCTTCCTCTGTTAGGTGATGTGGTTTATCGGTTGAAGACGATAATTATAGAAAACGCAATTCATATAATTACCACTGATTCAGTTTATAAGTTTGAAAAGCAGACAAATGTATAGGTGTTCTTAAAAAATATTTCAAAATTTTGCATAGGCTTCATGTTTATCAATTACATTTAAATTTCTCATAGACGACATCAGATGATTAATTTTAGAGAAAATCTCAACGTTTACATGCATACACGAACTTCACAGCTAAAGATATATTCAGAAAATTTCCCCACTCCAGTTTTTATTGACTTCAATCGTGGTCTTCTTCCTCATGTGCCAGGTCACTTCAGGACGTACGCGATCGTGTATTTCCTCTTGACTCTGTCTGTTGTCGCTCTCAGTGATTTTTCTCTTGCTATTCCTTCCAAACTCCGTTCCGTTATCCATATGTCAAGGTATAACAAGTAGGTCCTGCGCTGATTACCTCTGTCTCTCCTTCCCTCTATCCATCATGTGATTATTAAATTCATTAGCTCGTCCTTCCTCATTACGTTTCCCAGGAAATTATCTGTCTTTTTATGATTTGAAATATGTGTTTTTTTCTCGTCTGTATCCTCTCCAACACCCCATAGTTGCACACGTAATCCGTCCATGACATCCTCAACATCCTTCTGTAAAACCACATTTCTGCTGCCTAAACCTCTCCTTCATCTTTGATGAGAACGTCCAAAAATTCACTTCCATACAGAAGAACAGATATAGATCCAGCACACTTTTCTTTTTTTCTAATGAAATTTTCCTGTATTTCGGTACTCGGGTTTGATTGTAAAATGCGTCCTTGAATAAGCAAATGGGTCTTTGGATTTCCATGCTACGCTTTCCATTCTCTGTCAGAACATTTCCCAGATATTTGAATTGTTTTATTGTTTTATTTTCGTTTCTCCAACTTGTAGTTGGTATTTTTGTCTCTTCTTTTTACTGATGAATATACTTTCAGTTTTCAGTTTATGCTCAGTCCTTTCTTCTCGCTTTCTTTTGCTACCTTCGGTAGAGGGTGGTCATTTTTCTCTTCTGTGTCTGCTATCAGCATCGTGTCATCTGCGTATCTTATACTGACGTATCATGGCTAGACATTTATTTCTCTCAGAAAAGCTTCACTGTACAGGTGGAATAAAACCGGTGAGAAAACATATTTGTCTTACGCCTCTTTCTATTTTTGGATACCTGTTGAGTACATTTCCTGTCCTTACACAAGTGGTTTGCAACCAATATAGATTCTTGATTATCCTAACGTCTTTTCTGAAAATGTCAAATTTGTCGAGCATCTCTATCAAGAATTTGTGGAGTACTTTGTGGAGCGCCTTTGCGTAGTTTATAAACCGCAAATAAAATTTCTTTTTCATTTGTATTGCTCATTCAGATAGTATACTGAGCATTCCTCGCTCCTATATCTTTAACGAATCCGCAATGTTCTTGTCTTATCTCTGGGATGATTATGTTGTGCGCACTGTTCATCAGAAAAATGGACAAGGTTTACATATACAATAAATGTTCTGCTTCGAAATCAGATGCCACGAGTTAATTTTCTCTCAAAAATGTGGTGTGTATATTTTTTATATATAAGATCAACGAGAATATATATATATATATATATATATATATATATATATATATATATATATATATAAACTCAGAAGTCTGCATACGTTGTATACCCATTTCAGCGAGAACCCAAAAAACGATCAAAAACGAATTTTTAATTTATTTCAAATATGCTACATAAGTTCATATACCAGATGGCTACACAAAAATATATCCATACACAGGAAGTTTTCATAAAATGGTGAGGATTTTAGTAGGAAATTACTTTTAAAAATGTGTAGTCCTGACATAGATACAGAGAGACAGAAAAAATTCAAGTCTCGTATAGAGAAGAAGACTTTTAGATTTCTTATGTATCGAAGAATAAAGAAATAACATTTCACCGTGTCACAGGGATAAAAGTGATGGAGAAGAAAAGATAAGTAAGAGAAAAATCGGTTACACAGGAGAATAATAAAAGGAGAAATAAGAAATAAAAAAGGAAGGGGAAAAAACTTTCGGTAGCTGTAATGACGAATGCCGACTTCAGATTTTGAAATTAAAGTAAATTTCTATAAGAAACAGAAAAGAAGAATAAACAAGAGGAAAATACAGAAAGGAGACAATATATTATATATTTAGCTCTGTTAATAATTTATCAAAATCTTTTGTTTAAAATAATATGTCGGGAAAATTGTAGAAAGTATAAAACTTAATAATTGAATAAAATTTAATATATATATAATAATAATTGCTATGAAAGTCGGCTCCCTGTGCAGGGCCCGGAAATTTTTCCCACCTGAAACTATTCTGCACATATACAAATCTACCATCCGCCCGTGTATTGAATATTGCTGCCATATCTGGTCGGGTGCCCCTGCTGCTCTCCTTGGGCTTCTTGACAAAATACAAAGGAGAATCTGTAACGTGGTTGATACTGACTTGGCAGACCGGCTGCAGCCGCTCTCACACCGGCGCGATGTAGCTTCCCTGTGCCTCTTCTACAAGTACTTTCATGGCTTCTGCTCCGATGAGCTTAGATCACTGGTGCCGCCTAAGCACGAATTTACACGAGATACTAGATTAGCAACTAGGTCCCACCCTTTTACAGTTAAACAAATAAGATGTAACCGTAAATTCTACTCCAACAGCTTCTTTTCTCGCGCTTCCCGCCTGTGGAACTCCCTTCCACAAGTCTGCTTTCCCGACAGTTACAATCTCCAGGTGTTTAAATGTAGGGTCAATAGACACCTCCTATCACACTAACTCCCAACTATTCTCACAACACTCTCATCTACCCAACCCTCATTCTCGGTATCCTCACCCGCCTATCACCTACCCTCTGTTATTTCCTATATTTAATCAGCCTTTCTCCACTCTACGTAGCCCCCTGCACAGTAGTGGCAGTGATATGCCTTGCTCGGGGTGAAACGCTTATAAAAGAAAAAAAAAAGTAGAAATAGGGAAATATTATAGTGGCCTAAAATGAGAATTTGGCAAATGATGTATATAGATATACATACACACAAACACTTAAACACACCTTGAGGTTCTCGACAAAATCTAATGAAGGTCCTGAAATGTAATCAGTTCTGACATGGATTCTCGACTTCAATCATTGTCTCAGCGACATGATGGGCTTTCCCTCTGACTCTACGAAAAATATTTTCATGGCGATCTTTTTCTCCGGTGTTCTTTTCTCGTAAATTTTAGCTTGATTCTAGATCTGGATTTACTCTTTTACCCATGAAATAGTTAAATATAAGCGCCATTGCTACCCCGACGATTTCTTTTCTACCACTTCCCGGCGGTCGAACTCCCTTCCGTTTACTTGATTCCCTGATTGCTACAATCTCCAAAAATTTGAACGTGACATCAGTTGCGATCTTATATCTTTTGTATCTTCTTGAATCTCATTCGTCTATTATCCAGTTTTTTGTCACAATTTAACACCCTGTACACTAGTTACGGCCGCGCCTTTCTTGGGGGAAAGAATTATATATATATATATATATATATATATATATATATATATATATATAATTATTTGAGCAGTAAATATGTTTTCAAATATCTTTCAAGAAATATATAAAGAAAAATTGAAAAAAGAAGTCTTTCCGTTTCCGTTTTGTAATAGTTAAGGAATATAAAAATTCTTTATAACTTTTATTATCCCTGGATTTCGGCCATTTTTATAGCCCTTTCTAAGGGTGATTTTTCTATCTGGTGTTGTTATTTTCATCATAACTTGACTAAAACGTTTGATATATGGGGTCTTCGAATAGCAAGATGTTTCTGATATTGTTATTTATGTAGTATACTTGTGTTATAGATTATAATTTTCTGTAAGTTTTTTTTGTAAATTATATAAATATCTTATTATATAGCAATTTTGTTTGATAAGTAGCATCTAAGGCGTCTTCCTAATATTTGGTAGTGCATCTAATATAGGTAATTAATTTCTCAGAAGAAACACTATGTACTGGGAAATATCGGTTTATATATTAAAGCATACTTCTAATTTCTTATCAGGTTTGCATTCTTATAAAATTGGCTTTAGTCGTATAACCAAATAGTAATTAAAATTCACCCTTAGCGGTTTTCAAAAAACAATGTAGTGTATAAATTCAAATGCCTCTTTCGAGAATGTATCTCTAACAAACTAAATATTACCTACATTGGACATACTACTAACTCGCTTTCGCGGAGACTTACATTGCACTTAAATGAAAATTCTAACATATTCCGATATTTAAAACACCACGGCTATCAACACACACTTCTTAGGAAAACACTTGTTGAAAATACGCATATACTTAGACAAGAAAATAATAAACGAAAACTTAAAATTCTAGAAGCTATCTACATCAAACAGTTTAAACCTAGCCTAAATAAAATAAATTTCGACACCTCTACTACCATACTTCAATGCCTATAATCGACGGGATAGGTCATAGTTATTATACTTACCCACTACACCATAGTAGCAGCAGTTCCCAGACCAATCCCTCATACCACTATACACTCAATTGACCAAAATCCCACTACCACCATTCCTTCTCGGCCTACAGCCATGTGCGACCAAAAAAATGGACCTGTCTAATTTTCTCTGTATAACTCCACTCTGTTAATAATAATTGAAATGTTCTATGTTTACTGAACATTAAATGTTCATCCTTTGATAATGGCTTATGTAAGCCGAAAGCTCAGACCTGATAAAAAATAAACAATTATTGCGATTTCTTGTCGTCTTTCCATGACAACACTATCAAGCTAATCAGATCATACGAATGGATCTTACACAAAATAAATAGACAGAACTTGTCTATATTATTTAATGAAACCTGCATTAATATATATATATATATATATATATATATATATATATATGCAAGGGAACGAGTTTTTGTGTGTTTTTGTATAATAACAGTTTTTGGTCACTTGACAACATTCTGCAATAAATAGTCACATTTGCTTTCGACCATATGTTGTCATTATTATAAATTGCAGAAATATATTACAAATTGCATAAATTACATCGGCAGTCTTATCTGCTGTAACTTCTTGGAAATACAAACAAGTCAAGGCTATTAGTTTTATCACAGCTACTTGTTACTGCCTATTATATAATTTATACTGTGTTTTATTTCGTCTTACTCATTCTGTTTTGGTTTTCTGAAGTGATAACATATTATTTAATAAATCATTCATACATTTTTCAGCAAAATTTCTTTGAAAGAGTACATTTTTGGACCTAACCCATTTTTCTTCCACTCTACTCAAATAGAGGGGAACTAGATAGAGAAGTTACAGAAAACAAGAATTTCCATGAAATTTTTAGACTGTATAAATGACATTTGTTTACTTGTTAAATTTTTGCCAAGTGTTATCAGAATTTAAAATGAAATCTTTTCATCACTTTATCGTTTATTCCTTTTAATCTGTTGAGCCGCTTCTGTAAAATTTTGATGTTCACTTGCTTCAGTTTTTTTTAATCTTTGCTGCGATAAATGCTCCGCATCCCAGTTCAACAAACACAACGATCTTTCGAGATTAAACTTTTTATTTCTTTCTGTTTGTATTTGTTTTCTGGAAAATAGTTAGATGATTTTAACATCTCTCTTTCTATTTTTTCTGTTTATGTTCATTGTATTGTCAGAAAGAATTTCTTATCAACTGAAAGTCTGAGATTATATATATGCAAATCATTGTGAATTATGTATATGCAAATCATTGCACTTTTAAGCAAATATTTACTGAGCTACAGTCTATTACCAAAAGTGATATGCTCTATTTGATAAAACGCACGTGCACGTGGGCTTGCATTAATTTCAGATACGAAAATTATGATTAATTCAAAATGATCCCAAAAGATATAAATAAGTAAAATACATACAAACGTAGACACACACACACGCGCGCGCGCGCGCGAATACACACACGTGCACACACACACATGTTCTTACTCATGAGGGATGTTTGCATATCGAGCAACTTAGTGCTAAACATTATCACAATTAAACACTTAAATATATATATATGTATGTGTGTGTGTGTGTGTGTGTGTGTGTGTGTGTGTGTGTGTCTTTCACAGTTATTTTCAGTGGCTATTCTTATTTGAATAGGCGCTCCGTTAATTCACGGAGAGTATAGTGAATCATTTTCAACAAACTGCTTGAACTTTCGAGAAATCTTAAAGATAATTGTGTGCAGTACAGAAAACAGCGACATTGAGCCGAATTGTCTTGAACAAAGCAACACAGGCTTCCTGTAAATAGATGTCACCATTCTATGAAATTGCACCATCTACACAGTCCGAAAAATTGAAGCAAATCGGCCGGATATTATTGTTAAAAAACAGAAAGATACCACTTGCTTATTAATTGATATGGCTTCTCGGTACCCATCTCTAATCTACTTGACTCCTGTCGAGAACACTGAAATGAACAGCAGGGGCGCTTGACCATATATGACAGCAGTATTCTATGCACGGACGGATTGTTGATTTGTATATTTGCAAGATGGATTCAGGCGGAAAAAACCTCCTGGTCCGAAACCGTAACAAAACTATCCTAGCAGTGAATTTGTCTATTGACATTAAATTAATGATTCCACTTGAGGTCGGAAGAGAGGGTAAAGCCAAGAAAGCAGAGTATGTTGCTTTCAGGAGACTCGCTTCGTCCATGCTTATGGAGGGCAGTAGAGGTTGCCTGTGATGTTTGACAGATAGCAATTTCGTTTGGCATTTAGTTTCTTTATGTCTTTCATTTCTTTTAAAAAATAAACGTTAGTAAAATCACAAATCTACATTTAGGAAAAGGAGCCTTAAAAATTGTACAAAATTAGCGAACTACACGTGGAAATAAAAAGTAAAAAAAAAATGTCAACGACACTTATGTAACCTGGGGTATATTAAAAAAAGACAGACCCTGCAGCAGTGGTGAAGTCTTCAGTTTGTGTCGCGAATTTAGCCACAATATGTGGCTTCCCTGTGCCTCTTCTACAAGTACTTTCATGGCTTCTGCTCCGATGAGCTTAGATCACTGGTGCCGCCTAAGCACGAATTTACACGAGATACTAGATTAGCAACTAGGTCACACCCTTTTACAGTTAAACAGATAAGATGTAACCGTAAATTCTACTCCAACAGCTTCTTTTCTCGCGTTTCCCGCCTGTGGAACTCCCTTCCACAAGTCTGTTTTCCCGACAGCTACAATCCCCAGGTGTTTAAATGTAGTGTAAATATACACCTCCTATCACCCTAACTCCCAATTATTCTCAGAACACTCTCATCTACCCAACCCTCATTCTCGGTATCCTTACCCGCCTATCACCCACCCTCTGACATTTCCTATATTTAATCATCCTTTCTCCACTCTATGTAGTCCCCTGCGCAGTAGTGGAAGTGACATGCCTTGCTCGGGGTGAAACGCTTATAAAAAAAATATCATTTCAAGAATGAAAATGTTTGAATAATAAAATGTTCGAAATTATGTCCGGATGCATCACCTTGCATCTCATTCGCTGTGTCTCTAGCATTTTCATTCCATTTTACCTGTCACCATTTTGGGAGTGTATGTGCGTATGTATACATGTGTGAAAAGATCTCCATAGACGCAGTATATATAATTATGTACTCAAACGCAATGTGTTGTTGGACTAGAAAGGGTGAGATGAATGCTTTTAGTTTCGAGCCACGGGATAGAATTAATTATACTAAGTGGCCTATATGAAAAGGCTTTTGTGTTTTTCGCTTTAGAAAATGACTTATAAGATTTAGATAACGATAATTAAGTCATCATTATAATTTGATTCGCAGAGGTTGACCAAGCCGAGTTACATCTATGCATAACGAATCATCAAGTTAGAAATCTAAATAATCAATCATATTTGAAGACATAAACAATTTCCTGCACGCCACATGATATATATATATATATATATATATATATATATATATATATATATATGGAATATATATCTATGTAAAACAAACAGTAGAGTCATTGGAGCAAAGATGTATGATTCAACATACAAAGAATCTGAAAAACATAAGAATAGACGCACGCATAGACGCAATACGTGTGCAATATTCTATATATTTAATATCTAGGATTATACTCAATAGAGGCATAAATATAATAATTTACACATTATATTTAACTATATAGAAATATGTATTTTTTTAATCATTTCACCCCAAGCAATCTATTCCACTCCCACTATTGCGCATGGGGCTACATAGGGGAAGGTAAAGAAGAGGAGTGGTTAGATGTAGGAAATGTCAGAAGGAATGTGATAGATGGGTAAGGATACCAAGGATGAGGGATGGGTAGATGGGAAGAGTGTTTGAAAGAATGGGAGCGAGTTAGTGTGTTAGGAGGTGTCTATTGACCTTACATTCACCTGAAGAAGAAGCAGTCCTCATACAGGGCTAGCTTCGAAACTCGAAAATTTTTGTGTAGTGATAATATGAATTTATAAACCATTGTAACAACTATTACAGTATAGGTTTAAATTCTGGCTAGAAGCAATCGTCTAACCGTACAGATGAGCTGTGATACAACAAAACAGGTCAGTCTGCGGGTGACTATATATATGCATGCATGTGTTTTTTTTCTGATTTTACTTTGCAATATTCACTATACTTAATAATGTGTTTAGCGTATTATGACAAAACCAACTTCATATGTACAAAGCGCCCACGCTTGTTACGTTTTCGCTACATGTGTCCAAATTTGGTGCCATTATTTTTTAATACAAGTCCTTGTTGATACTCAACGGGGAATATGAGAGGAGAGAAAAAGACTGATACATAATTTAATGTTTATAAGAGTTCAACAAATATGTATATATACGCACATGCGATCGCACGCACGCACGCACCTTGCATTTCGCAAACATATAGTCCAATACCTACGCATGTGTACATATTTAAATAGGTATGTAGAATGGTTTACATATTTGTACATATAATTGCACTCGTGTATACCATCCGCCCGTGCATTGCATACTGCTGCCATATCTGGTCGGGTGCCCCTGCTATTCTCCTCGGGCTTCTCGACAAGGTACAACGGAGGGTCTGTAATGTGATCGATACAAACTTGGTAGACCGCCTGCAGTCTCTCTCTCACCGGCGCGACGTGGCTTCCCTGTGTCTCTTCTATAAATACTTTCACGGCTTCTGCTCCAATGAACTTAGATCACTGCTGTCCACTAGATACGAATTTGCACGAGAAACTAGATTAGCAAATAGATCCCACACTTTTACAATGAAACAGATAAAATGCAACCTCAACTTCTACTCCAACAGTTTCTTTTCTCGCACTTCCAGACTGTGGAATTCCCTTCCACATAATTGCTTCTCCGACGGATACAAATCCAGGGGTTTAAATGTAAGGTCAATAGACACCTCCTAACACACTAACCTGCTCCCATTCTTTCAAAAACTCTTCCCATCTGCCCAACCCTCATCCTTGGTATCCTTACCCATCTATCACCTTCCTTCTGACATTTCCTACATCTAAACACTCCTCTTCTTTACCTTCCCCTATGTAGCCCCATGCGCAATAGTGGGAGTGGAATACCTTGCTTGGGGTGAAATGATTTAAAAAATTACATATTTCTATATAGTTAAATATAATGTGTAAATTATTATATTTATGCCTCTATTGAGTATAATCCTAGATAGTAAATATATACAATATTGCACACGTATTGCGTCTATGCGTGCGTCTATTCTTATGTTTTTCAGATTATTTGTATGTTGAATCATACATCTTTGCTCCAATGACTCTACTGTTTGTTTTACATAGATATATATATATATATCTGTGTGTGTGTGTGTGTGTCTGTGTGTGTGTGTGTGTGTGTGTGTGTGTGTGTGTGTCCGTGTGTCTTTTGGTGTGTGCTTAAAGTTGTTTACTCGTATATATACATTGGAAATGGTAGAGCCTGAAGGAGGCGATTTTTTCTTTCTTTTTTGTTAGTACCAATTTAAGTCCCAATATAATGATGTGTTCTTTGTTGCATTCACCATCATACCTAAAGGGGTATATCATATTCACTGGCATGTATGGTGCGATTTTTTCCAATCGATAGCCAAAAAAGGAAAAGAAAAACTAATTAAAAAAAAAACGTAGCCAGCTACTGATGCAAAATCAAGATGTTTTCTTATAGAATACTGCTTTGAAGGTATATTTGCAATTGGATAGAAGGGGTTTTGTGCCTTGAACTTATGGCTGGTATATCCGACCGCAATTTCTGTTGGGGGCGAGAATCAAGTTGAACTATAAAGTCTGAAAAAATATGAAACAAAATAATTGAGAAGATATAGAGAAGAAAGAAAAAAATGAAGTTTGTAAGCTTGTATCACAACAGGAGAATATATAAAAAGTGTGCAAATCAAAATAAAGGAAAAATGAATAAAAAAAGCTAATGCTTACAATGCATAAATATATAAAGGGTAATATCCACAAGGAAGAAAAGTAGGAAGAAGTTTATAAAACGAATGAAAAATTCGAGAACATTGAGAAGGAATAAAACATAAATTCATGTAAGGGAATGTAGTATAAAAACAAAGCGAATATGTATGAAATAAAAGAGGAATGTGAACGAACCAGGAAATCAAGTAAATGAAGAAAGAAAAAAGAAAGAGAAAGAAAGAAAGAAATATTATCTACGCAATGTCTTCGGATAATGTACAAATAAGTTATAACCCATTTCTGAATGTCGCCGCAGGTTAATTGTCTCATATTTTTTTTCTTTTTTATTTATTCGTTTCTGTTTGCAGATCTCTCACGAAAGAATCTATACAAATTAGACCTCTAGGCCATAAATAGAATTGTATGTCTACGCTGAACGCATTGGCTGAAGATGAAATGCTGTCATATTCATATTGGCTTCAAATCTTTATTCCTGTCCGTTTTGAGGATGGATATAAAAGCTCTCAGGTTTGTCAATAAGAAACTACATTAAGAAGCAAATATTTAGATTAACTGGATTTTTACATATAACTTTTTCTTTGAAATCAATGCATTTTTAAAGAGATGCTGATTTATTAAATAGTTTAAACGAAGAGATTATCACTTACTAATGCTCATTTTATTTTACTTAATCATTTCACAAAAGTTAATAAAGTAATTATGATGTAAGGTTTTACTGAGTCAAAGAATCTGAGGATCAACCATTATTGAGAAGAAAGAACATTAAGAGAAATTGATTCAAAATTGATTAAAAGAGACAGGAAATGGCAACATTTTGGAAGATCGAATTTGACAGGGAACGTGGAAGTCGGAAGATAGTTCCACAGAAGTGCAATGGAAATGTTTGCAATTAATTTTATTTAAATCTATTATATATTTTATAGTACAAATGAAGTAACTAATCTGACGATATACTACTGCAGTAAAATTTATAAAGTTTAATTAGCGAAAAGGAAAACTAATTTTCCGTTTCAATTAACAACAAAGGACTGATGAAAATGATTAATTTATACGCATGTCTTTGTAACACTGTGTAGGCTTGAGCATTCAAACAATACAAACGTAGAACCACACAGATTGTTTATTCTTAATTTTGCTCACACAATCATTTTGCCACCATGCATTTCAGGAAAATATCGATCACATTAAATTGTAAATGAAAAAGACAGAAGCATCTTTAGATTTTATCTATTTTCAAAGGTTTCCAAAAATTTACACTGTGTGCTGTTTTCAGACATTACTTATAATTTAAAAATATAATTTACACTGGATAATATTTTAGGACATTATTTATCTTTTAACAAATTCGCCACGTAATCGAAGATTATTACGATATTTTCATGAAAGCCAGTATATGAGATAAAAGTATATTTTTTAAAATGGTATTAAATATAGATATTTAATTAGATATTAAAACACAAAGAATAAGACATATTCTCAATCATTTTCATTTCCAGAAAATTAAATATATTCATCTGAGATGTGTGATGCTTGTCAGTAGCAGTGAAAATTATTTTAGTTATTATGTAATCTTTGATTTCATTAAAGAGAAGATGTGTTAAAAATGCCTTCTCTAGAATAAAAACAAATTTCTTTTGTCTCTTGCTACACCAGTTTTCCTGGGACAATAGATTAACCTGCGGAACACGAATGGCATATTTATGTAAATTAGTGTTTTTTTTTGTTTTTTTTTTTTTGCGTATACACTACTTGTTTTTATTTTTGTGCATGTTTGTGTCATTGTGTGTGTGTGCGTGCGCGCGTTTCTTATTAATGGGGTTTCATGTAATTTTTAAATATACAACGATGCGTTAAAAACGTAGGAAAAGCAATAAAATACTATCAAAATTTAGTTTTGTCAAATGTTAATGAATTATATATGAAATCTTATTAAAGGAATCAATTATCCTTGAAATTTTAAATAATGTTTAAAAATCTCTTTGTATTTAAGTCAATTAAAAGAAATAAATGATGTTTATGATATATAGTTTTGAGCTTAATATAATTTGACAGATTACAAAATACATACCAATACTAAATACATACCATTCGTGCAATGAAACTTCTTCATATATTGTCTTATGAATAGTTAATTAAATTAAATTTATAACTGCTTTCTTAATTTCTAAGAACACTTATTTTGATCTTTATTCAACGTTCATCTCAGGAACTGAGCCTTTTATAATATTGAGAAGTGTCAGTATCATTTCTTTTACCGTCCAGTCTATTAAATTCTTCAATTTGGCTAGTTAGGTTCTTATCAAAATTTCCAAACAAATGTCGGAATATTTTTTGCTCGCAATATTATAGATTCAAGTTCTTTTAAAGCACCACTGATTCAGTTCCAACCTTTAACCATTGATATATGTTAATATCCTAAGAGTTATGCCTCACTTGACGTCATCTCCTTCATTAACACATTTTTATACCCACACCTATGAGATAATAATCATTACGCCGAAGAAAGTAGTACAAGTGATTAAAAAAACAGATGGAAATACTTGCCCGAAAAAGTTTCGAATAACAATGAATGAACATTATAACACCTGCAATTTATCATATTTCCTTTGTGGGTGGGTGTGGTTAATAACAAACCCAAATATATTTAACCTATAAAATACCTTCATTCTGATAGCATGGCACCATTTTACTAAAAAAAAAATATTTTAAACATCAAACATTTATATTAATAAAATATTTCTGTAATCTTTATTGAATTATTTTGTTAACGTGCGTATATATACCTGGAGTGTTGCTTTTAGAAAACTGTGAAATGAATGGTGTTTGATCTGAATAGAATAAAAAATGGAATGTTAAACTTAATTATCGTCTTTTTAAATATGACAGCGGGCATTTTAATGTGTAACTGAGCGTCGACGGAATATCAAGTACAATGCTTGTTACGTGACGGGATGTCTAATGTTGATATAACGCTTAGGGTAAAATGTCTGTACGTTTTAAAAATATTAATTTCTATTCACTATTTTATTCATTTATTTTAATGAGATTTCTTTAGAAGCTAACTAGAAAGAATGAATAAGTTAAATATGCCTTGAGGTCAAGTTGACACGACAATTTTTCTTGATAGATTGGCACTTTTTTCCTACGACGTCATTTACAACGGCGCTATATTGTTGGGGGGTGGTGATTCGTTGTTTTGTGTATTAAGGCGCTTAACTGACGTCCTTGTGCGTCGGCCAGCTACATTGTCTATTCTTTTTGTATTTATAAATAGGGAAAAAGACGAAGGCGAATAAAGTGTAGCATAGCTATTACATATTGAGTCGTTTTGTTTTATACATTGAAATCAACTTCAAGTCGAACGAGAAAATTATTCAGAAGAAAATGATGACAACAAAAAGAACGAAATTAAAAGGAAACTTAAATAACACAGAGAGTATACAACGCATGAAAGAACTGAGGTTATATATTTTAATTTATTAGTAATTTACACATTGTACTTTTCTCATTACGATAAAAAAATAATAGAAACAAGAAAAACCTTTAAAATTGGGCAGTCATAAAGCATTGCATAAATAATAAAACCGTATAGAATTAATTAATGATAATAAAACCGTATAGAATTAATTAATGATAATAAAACCGTATAGAATTAATTAATGATAATAAAACCGTATACGAAAAGTACTAAAATAAAAGAATGGCAACGAACTATTCTTAAATAAAGTAGAATGTTTAAAATGCCAGTTCCCAGATTTTAGTTCCTATTATTATAAGAAGTCTTAAAAACGAATTTTCTAGAATCTAATGATTTTTAGATGAATGATAAAAGGAAAATGGCGTGTTCGAGAGGAAAAACGATGATATTGAAAAATAGCAGAATATAATTAAGATTATCTCTTCTACGAAATATTATTTAAAATTTGATTTACAAAGCATCAAAATTTAAACATCAAAGAGAAAGAAACCACCTTTAAATTAACAACGCAGTCGAGAGCAAATAATGTATAGCGTATAGGAAACGTTTAAAAAAAGAGGGAAAACTTGAACGAAACTTGGAAATAGGAAACAGAAGAGACTTCATCATGAGAGAAAAATATGATTCATTGATGAAAGCTGTTGAGACTATATTTTTTGTAAATCAAAGATCCGCAAAAAATAAGATCAAATTAAGTCTCGAATAATTTTAAAATTTGTAGAAAATAAATATTATTATCCAATAATTATATGGACGTTATAAGAGACATCAAACCAGTCAAAGAATGAAAACCATTTAAAACAAAAACAAAAAAAAATGAAAATAACAAATACACACACACACACACACATATATATATATATATATATATATATAGTACGGTGAGACATCTGATTGCTTGAAACCCGTACGAATTGGCGTCAGTCGACGATTCTAACTCTGAGCTATGGGCGCTCGGTAAAAGGAGAAGGAAATATATATATATATATATATATATATATATATATATATATATATATTGATGTCATCTTCATATAATCAGGCTACATATGTTCCAGATGTGGCCTGATGATTGCGATTAGCATAAAACAGTCTGTCGCCCTTGTGAGTTGGCTTCAATGTTCACTCTTTTATATTTATATACGGTCTGTCTCTGATATTGAGCACTTTATCCTATAAATATAGCACACCTTAAAACTATATTTATTCATATTTATATATATATATATATATATATATATATATATATATATATATGAATAAGAAAGACAATATTAGCAACGTTCAAAATATTATTTTAAAACTGTGTTCAATAGAGCAAGGAATATTTATTAAAAATTATACTTTAGAACATATGCAAAATAAATTCTTCTACAAAACTGTGCATTTTGTTTCGACATTGAAAAATCAATGTCTCATCAGTCGTGAGTAATGATTTTAATAAACATTGTTTTGAAAAGAAAATGAAGAAATGTTTACCTTTTATTTTTGGAAATATTTTCGTAAAAAGTTAGAGGATATTAGAAGAGAAGGGGAAAATAAAGACTGTAGAAAAGTTGAGAAAGCAAAAAGAGAAAACAGAAAAGGAGAAAGGAAGAGGAAAGATAAAGACAAAGTGGAAATAAAAACCCAAAAGGAAAACAAGAGAGAAAAAGCAAAAAGAAAGAGACAATGGAAACGGCTAAGATAGAGAAACTCCATATATATATATATATATATATATATATATATATATATATATATATATATATATATAAAGGAAACTGTAGAAAAAGAAAGATAATTTGGTTTAACCCCCCTTATTGTAAACTACCTAACATCATTATTGGTAAATATTTTCTCAAGTTAATAGACAAAAATTTTAATAAGAGTAACCCTCTACGGAAGATTTTTAATAGGTACACCCTTAAAATTAGTTATTCTTGCACCCCGAATATGGACAACCTTATTAGTTCCCATAATAGGAGAATTCTGGTGAACTTGCGCAATGCTGAATCTAGGTCCGGAATTCGAAACGAATGCTGCTGCATATTCTGTGGACGCCTGCCCGGTGGAGGGAAAATGCAAATCCACCCAGGTGATTTTTGAAGCCCGCATTTCTCCATCTAACAAAAAAAAAAAAAAAAAAACCGACTTCCGGACCTATATCGGTATGTCCGCCGGTCCTTTCAAGCAAAGACTATATAATCACAGGTACTCCTTTTCGAACCCCGGTTAGAGGTACCAAACAGCCCTTTCGCGGGCATTCTAGAAGATGAAAGAGGAAGGGCTAGATCCTGAAATTAGCTAGAAACTGATAGGTTCAGCCCGTATTCCGAGGAATTTTCGTGATAGGTGCTATCTATGTTTACTGGAAAAAATTTCAATATTAAAATGCCCCCACCAACACCGGCTACTGAATCTTAGGAGGGAATTCATCAGTAATTGCCGCCACAAGGCAAATTTTTTGAATACTTAAATTTAAGATTTAAATCCCCGTTGAATAGATGTTAGAATATAAATTAAAAGGATTCAATTTAAGTTTTAATCTTAATTTTACCCTAACATTAACTTTAAAAGGTATTTTAACCCCCCTACCTTCCTATCCCAAGCTCCTTTAATTGTCTATCTTTAGAAAATATGGATTCTTTTACTAAATCCCTTTTTCCTTGGTTAACACCTGTATGTATATATATACATTTTTTTCTCTAATATTTTTACTCTAATAATTTTTTCTTTAATAATTTTTAAACTGATAACTTCCTGTAATTGGCATTTAGCTCGCTTCTATCTAAAAGGGTTAATTAAATAAACTTAAATAAAAAGAATTAAGATCTTATATTGAAACCCATTTCTTCCCGCCTAAATACACCTCTTCAACCAGACCAAAATCTTAACCTTAAAAAAGTAATTTAACCCCTTTAGTTGTCTATCTTTATAAAATATGAACTCCTTTACCAAATCTCTCTCTCTCTCTCTCTCTCTCTCTCTCTATACATACATATATATATATATATATATATATATATATCTTTAATTACTTTACATTAATGACTTCCCGTAATGGATAAACTTAATTAAAAAAAATTAAGATATTACATTTAAATCTATTCCTCCCCTTCCTAAATATACCGTTTCAACAGCCTGTAACCCCGCCACTAACATCTCTATCCTATTGTACTTTATAACCGTTGTTAACCTAAAACCCTTCCAAACTTTACCCCAACCCTTCCGCACTTTACCCGAGGGCCTTCGCCATTTGGATCAAAACAATGACGTAGAATCTCTATTAGAGATCCTATGTCGAAATGTACATCCGACACCTTTGAATTTTGAAAATTTTCTATAATATATATATATATATATATATTCTTAACCGACAGCACAAATAAAAGATTCATGCACAACGCTAAATTTATGTGCTAGGTAGAGAATAACATTACATCTGAAATTTACAAGAAATATTCGGTTAACGCTATGCTTGAGCAGTATATACATTTTACGGGGCTTATGATATTTTATTTTAAAATTATATTTTGAATTTAAATTATTACGTGTGCATGAATATATTTTTGTCTTTAAAATATGTGTTATACATATATACATGTACATTTGCATGTATACATGCGTACACAAACATACATACACACATACAAACATGTATATATATATTAGCTTATGGTTGTTAAAATTTCTATGAAATTGAAGCTAACAGAATTAAGAAATTGATACATAGGGAAATGAAATATCTAAATCTTAAGGTTACAATTAACGACAATCTAAAAAAGTAAACTTTTTAGATGAAACATTTGATAAACTTACCAGATTAAAAGCTGACGCCAATCCTATACACATTTATTTTATATCTAATCACCCCCTATCAGCCATCAATTACATACACTCCTCTCTTACAAATCTCTTACAAATCTAATCACCCCTATCAGTCATCAATTACATACACCCCTCTCTTACAAATCTCTTACAAATCTAATCACCCCCTATCAGTCATCAATTACATAAACTCCTCTCTTACAAATCTCTTACAAATCTAATCACCCCCTATCAGTCATCAATTACATACACTCCTCTCTTACAAATCTCTTACAAATCTAATCACCCCCTATCAGTCATCAATTACATACACTCCTCTCTTACAAATCTCTTACAGATCTAATCACCCCCTATCAGTCATCAATTACATACATCCTCTCTTACAAACAGAATAAATAATAACTCCACAAGCGAAGATATATTTTATAAACACACTAAGTTTTTGGCATCGCCCTCAAAAACTGTGGCTCGATATAGCCTGACATTAAATACACCAAGCACAATAATAATAACAATAATAATAGCAATACAAAAATCATTTGTTATACACAATATTTTAACCAATTGTTTAGCAGTAAGTCAGGGCATAAATAATTCATATTAATAATTCATATTAATTAAGAAGCACTTTCCTAGAAGTAACACGCTTAGCAAGATTTTGAACAGAAATACTTTTAAATTTATTTACAGGCGTATGAATAATCTTGAAAAAGCATTAAAAAACGTAATAACATTTTCAAACGAATATAACAAACTAATTATTCAACACCATCCCAAAAATAGATAATAATATCCATACTTGAAATTGTCGAAAACTGATTGTGTGTCCATTACAAAAATGATGTTTAAACTGACACTATAGTTCAACAATGCACTATTTCAACTACAGAAAATCTAACAGATAAAGATATTTACATAAAGTAAAATGCAATAAAGTAACTTCCATCTACCATCATCATCATATATAAGACCTAACATATATTTAACGTATTTTCTGCTAAAATATTATGAGATTTCAAAATCAAACTACTACTCATCCTTTGATAATTATTGCTTCAATTAACTGATATATTACTTACTATGTTGTCTATATATGCTTGACGTACATTATATTGCAGTACATATCCGTTCTTAAGAAGAAAAACACTCATTTAAGGGATCAAAATTTATAATGATATTAATGAATACATTCTTAACCATTCCACAACCACATTCGATACAATTGCTGACATGTCATAATAAAATTGTATACACTTAAGTTTTTCATAATTGATACTAAAATGTAATTTTTTAAAACCTCTTAATTCTCTCCTCCACCTCTACCCTACAAACACTTTCCCTTTCCTATTTTCTATTAGTTAAGCATCGGTTAAGCTAGTTTAATCCTCTGAATTCCGCAACCCTCTACCTAACTGACTGGATTTGGTAGTAAATTAGTTGTTTCTAAACATTTTTTTTAATTTGCTATATATATATATATATATATATATATATATATATATATATATTCCTAACAGTAAAATAGTTCACTGCTTCTTGAGGTACTAAAAACTAGTACTGAAACAACATGGTTTTTGTCTTGCAGTAATCTATGTTTTTGTTGTAAGCACTAATGATAAAAATGTTACTGTATATATATATATATATATATATATATATATATATATATATATATATATATATGATTTCTACTTGGGAAGTCATAAGTTTATTCACCTGAAAGATGTCAAATTTGACTCGAAACTCGTGTAGCGACAAAAATACCATTATGAACACTTAATCTGTCATAGAAAAAGCAAGTAGTAATTATAATAATAGCAACACTTTTCTACACTTTAAACAAAAATTTCACCGCTTCTCGCACTTTTTCTTATATATACACTACCGGCCATAATTATTAGGTTACCCCAAGTTTTTAAAAGAAATTATGTATTTCCTACTATTTTTTAGTATTTATTGCCAAGTGAATAATTGTAAATGAAAATAGAATAGTTCTTTTGTGAATACTTATCAATAACGTTTGCATCAAATGAATTTATAAATATTTAATAATTAACTGTATTGCAGTTTCATCAATGAAAGAATGAAGAAAACATTGGTTGATTCGGACGAGTTCATCTTTGCTATCTCGCCTTGTAAAATTTTGCAAAATAATAACCATTCTATTTTTATTTAGAATTATCCACGTTGCAATGAATGCAAAAAATAGAATAAAATATATGAGTTCTTTAAAATAAACTGCGGTGGCCTAATAAGTATGACCGATAGTTTAAAAGCAGAAATCTAGAAATAAATTAGTTTGTTGAAGTGTAAAATGTGGCTTCAGCATCGACTTAATATAGAAATGTAGAAAGAAGAATGAGAATTGGCCAAAGCAATGAACTTGACAACCAGAAGAAATTGAGCGTTGCTATGTTGAGAATATGATAGTTGATTAATAGATAAGAATCAAATAGAATAGCCGCCAATTAGGTTTTTAGCGTTTGGCAAATATTTTTCTCGTTATTTTCAGCAATCAACCACAGCTGGTTAAAAGGGAAATCAAACAACAATTTACTTTACAATTCTCTAAACAATATACACATTCATTTGCTTGAGAAATTTCATTCCAAAGTCTCAATCTCTTGATTATTCGCTTTCCTTTACTGTCACTCATTCAGACATCACATGTGTAGACACCGTCAAACAAAATGGAGTTCCAAATGAGACTATAAGAAAAAACAATACAAAAGAAAACTTTGGAGAACAGGGAAAAACTCGTAGTCTATAATTTTGTTTTTATTACCAATACAATAACAGTTCTGTTAAATGTTATCGACTGATGTTGGTTTTAGACCGAAAATTTTTTTTATTGGTTTTTGATGGCTGATGTGACATGTCGTTTTCAGTTTCAGCTTGTGGACACACAATAAAATCGAAATTTCTATCTAAATCATACCTCACACTTTATCACTTCCACAGCGTTTTACCTGATAATGTCGATATCATTTATCAGGTTTCTGTTCTCTATTTAAAGGAAGTTGGGACTCACATATTTATATAATTTCTAAAGTATAAAAACAGATTCAAAATCACCAATATATTCAATAAAAATATAATGGTAACCTTACTCTTGGAGTATCTTTCCTTTTCAGAATGATTATTGATCGGTAATAATATTTTCTATTTAATCATCTTTTAAAATAGTGTTCTTCACAAATAGATGAGAAGAATATATTTGTGCTCAGATATTCTGATGAAAATATCAAGGTGAGATAAACACCCTGACGGTAAATATAAACTACTCCTGGCAGCAATGCTTGTAATCAAGAGGTTGAAGTCTTTAAGGAGCAGGAAACCTCTTATTAACAGCCTCTGTTACGAGGTTCACCCTTACTCGGACTTGTGCCTCCTGTTATGGGTCCCATCTATGGGGAAAATGATGAACGCTAAAACAAGAATTTATGGTCTATTTTATAGGCAAATATCTGACAAGAATTTTTTTAATGACAAAATGCAAAACTTACGAGAATAAAAAATCTATATCTTAATAAAATTACAAAAAATAACAACAATATATTTGATGATTTTTTTATTCGTTTCACCCCAATCAAGGCAGTAGTGTCATTGTTGCGCAGGAGGCTACATAAGATGAGAGCGAAAGGCTATGCTAATATAGAATGGGTAAGAGAAGGATGAAAATGCTAGTTTGAAGAGAATTACGTGAGAGCAAAGTGAGTAGAACAAGATTGAGATGAGCAAGTTTCAGCGGGTTTCGGGAAAGGATAAAGAATGATAGATGTCAAAGCGATAAAAATGACTTTTGACGTTGCATTTCAATCTTTACAGATTATAGCCATCAGGAAAGCAAGTATACGGAAGCAGTTGATTTAGCTAATGATTCAATGTAATCACACAACTTGAGTTCGGCTATGAGAGTTAGGCTTAAGAGGCGCAATATATTGATTTCCGGGAAACTAGTTTCATCCATGCTGATGGAGGATAGGAGGAATTGTTTATGGTTGTTAACTTCGTTTTGGAAACATTAAAATTTACAAGCCATTTCTTACGCCAGCCCACCACAGATTGGAGGCTCGCTTCAAAATCAGCAGCGTGTTTAACAAAGTCCGCCTTGGCAGATTTCTTACACTGACGAGATTAAAAGGAGGTGTCGTAAGCGTAAATGCCTACTTAGGATCTGATCATAGGGAGTTCCTTGATGAAAATCAGTAAAAGCGTCGGATCTTGGATAGAGCCCTGGGAGACACCAGCTTTTGTATGATAGGACCAGAAAACATGCCCGTTTAAAACGACTTTCATAATGCGGTTTTATAGGAAGGATTAGACCAAATAAAACCAGCGCTTAGTTATGCCATAGAACTGTAGCTTGTGCAGAAGGCCAGTGCGCTAAACTCTGTCAAATGCTTTGGGGATATCCAGGCTATTACCTGTAGCTTCAGCGTTCATATCGTATATGTATTCGTTAGTGGTTTTTAGCCCATCTGCGGTTGACCTGTCGAAGCAGAAGCCGTACTTTCTGTCAAAGAATAGTTTATAGGCTGTGTGATGGTGAACTAATTCAGCATTTGTAATAACCTCAAACACCTAGTAAAAGGAAGGGAGGGGGCGATTAAAGTGGTCAAAGTTTGCTCCCGAGATCTTTAATACAGAGACTACCGAGGAGGACTTCCAGCAGGCAGGTAAAGAGGAAGCAGAGAGGCAGTAAATATAGAGTTTGGGCAGGACAGAGAAGACTTCAGGGAAACATTATTTTTCATAACGATTGCCGTGATACCGTCACCATTACACGCGTTATTGGGTTCAAACTTTGAGATTATGTTAACGACCATAGAGAAGGCTATGTATGCATCCATCAGTTGAACCTAAGTTCTAAATGGAAAATCTGGTGCTGGTACCTCAGAGAAAACAAATGTAAAGTTGGAGAAGAATTTCTAAACAAAGCACTCGCCCTTGTTTGCCGTGGCTGTGATGACATCGAATTTGTTTATTAAAGGAAGAATGGAGGGTTTGCTATTGTTCAGCACACTCCAGTAGTCTTTGGAACCTAACTTAAGGGCTGTTATACGATGCTTCATTCTATATCGAAAAACATATCTTTACCCTAAAAGTATATTATTATGTACAAAATATCTGTAAAGAATTGCATACATATTTGTCCAAATTATTTAGATTTCGGCATTAAACCCCCATAGATTTTGATATGCCGTTAAAAAAATAAAGCAACGAAAATGAAGCCTACAAATTCTTTTGGCAGAGAAAATGTGTTTTTTTTAAAGAATAAAATTTTTTAAACGGATCTTCTCAAATTATTATAATGAAGAAAATAATGGATATACTATTATATAATATACTATTATACTATTATATAATTTACTAAATATATAATATACTAATATACTATTATAATTAAATACTATTATATTATACTAAATACTATTATATTAAATACTATTATTATTATACTATACTATTATATTAAATACTATTATATTATACTAAATTAATATACTATTATAATTAAATACTATTATAATTTACTAAATATATAATATACTAATATACTATTATATAATATACTATTAGTAATTATTTAGCATATATTTTCTAGATTAAGAAGTCTTCATTATTTACATAAACCGGACGTCTTAAAGTATCTGTCCACTAGAATAAGCCCCAGAGAATTAGAAAATTGAACCTTTCTAGAAAATATGGGTATCCATTATTCTTGATCAGCTATCAATGTCTTGGGAATTTTTATATAATATCTAATATAACACAGGGTAAAGATCATGAGCAATATCTGAGTGATAATTGAGAAGTAATAAGCAAGAATGAGACGAGCTATCTTTCTATAGGGATAGCCGAGAAGAGAACAATGATACATTCCCTGAAGGTTACCCGAAACGACATATACCTGAAGAATATTAGATGGTACGAAGTTCGAAAATTTGTGATAATACAAATATCAAACTAGTCAGAATGTAATATTGTAATCTTTGATATTCAAATGTTTAAATGCAACATCAGCCGGCATATACTCGTTTTGAATTATTTTCTTTTGCCGTCCTTTCTAAACAGTAAACTTTTTCAAGTGTAATGTATTACCTTGAACGGCAAAGTTAATTGACAGATACATCCGGAGTTGATAGAATAAGGGTGGTTAACATATATGGCTAGGCAGAAAAAGGTTCAAAAATATATCCGGCAATAGATAAATTCAACAAAGTTGATTGTCAGACATACCGTATTTAAAAAGCGCTTTTACAATCACCTCTCGTCCTTCAATAACAAAAATAAAAAAAAACAAAACAACATTACATCTCTCCAAACACTTTTGGAAATTAAAAAACGAAAATAAAAGACATAAGGTCAAATGGAAAATTCTCAAAAACGCAAGAACAGCAAAATCTATAAAAGAACTATGCTTTCTTTACATTCAAGAAAAAATAGAGATCCCTAGATATATAAATAGTAATAAGCTCTTAAATCAGAGACACGAAACCACAGTAAACTGCAAGCACATTAGGGACTTAACCCTACAATCATGCTAAGAAATACCAAGAGTTCGATTGATATCCTCACTATAAAAGATAAAAAATGCTATAGAAAAATTCCTTAAAGGAATGTCTATCACTAAAGCCTACACCAATAACCTTACTTAACACAATAACCTTACTTAAATACAAAAATATTCCTTACTAGAAAAATCAAAATTAAATAAATGGCTCCCAAACTTGAAAAAGAATCCAAATTCATACATTCAAAATCAAGATTAAATATACTACTTCAGAATAATTATATTATACACAAAAATAGACTGCAAGGACACGTAAGATCTACCCCTACAATCACCCCCAAAAAATACTGGGAATTTGAATAAATATTTTTATTAATATAAAAGATAAAAAATGCTACAGAATAATCGATGTAATAAATCCTTAAAATAAGATCTAATGCCCGCCAAAATATCTAAATAAATAAAATAGATAAAAAATTAAAAGAAATAAATAAGATTCCAAACGATAATTTATAGAAAAAAGAAGATAACAGAAAAGGAGAAGAAAAGGGGAGAAAGAAAAATAAGAAAAATTAAAAGAAAAAACCGACCCTTTAAACTTAAAATTAAGATTAAACATACAACTTTATACAAAAAACTGATAAAAGTCTAATTCGCATTTCCTTCCCAAAAAATACAAATTTTGATTTCTTGAAATAACTTTGCCTAAATACAATTATACTCCAAACTTGAATAAAAGGAAAAAGAAGAAAAGAAACAAAGAGAAAGTGGAAAAGAAGAAGAGAAAAAAAGAAGGAAGAAAGAAGAGAAGAGGGGTTTATGTGTCTATATATATATATATTTTAATTTTTTTACCGAAAAAAATCTAAATTGGAAAGAAAATACACCCCACCCCTATCACGTCTATGAAAACCTAGACACAGCATCAAAGCAAATACATGAATTAGGTTCACTAACAGCAAATATCAACCAATTAAATGATAGCCGACCATAAAAATGACCACTCAACATCTCCCTCTTAGAAATCATAACCAAAAGATATACCCAGCCGATAAAAAGAGAAAACATACATTCCAACAGATAATACCATTAATGAACAATTTCACACTTACACATCAAATTCCTCAAAAGTCTAATGATCAAAACGAGACATTCACTTAATTACCAATAACCCCAACCAACCCCCGCGACAACAACGAACCAAATCTGAACAGAAAATGATTCCAAACTTTTATTCCCCTGAGGAAGTGTTTAAATCCAAACACTGAAACAATCATATGTTTGTAGGGAAGAGGACATATATAGAAGAAATTATGTACATGTTCTAAAGCATAATATATATATATATACATAAATATATATATATACATAAATATATATATATATATATATATTTATGTATATATATATATATATATATATATATATATATATATATATATATATATATATATATATCGTTTCTCATTTTACTTGAAAATACCTGTTTTATTAGAATATACAGATTTATTTTCTGACTGGTAGCACCATATATCAGCATATTAAGTATTAAACATTTTCGATCTGCGTAGATATGAATAAAAAAATAACTGATTTGCTGAATCATAAAGTCTTAAATTAATATCAATATTGGGATTTCCAAATTTACAAAGGCTTTATGCACAGAGAAAATTTATGCGAATGTAGAAATCATTTTTAAGGTAGAAATAATTTTTCTTAACATAAACATAAAAAAGATAAAACTATACGCTGCAAAAAATATCCAGCCTATACAATAGAATTGCTAGAAGTTCTTTGAAGTACCTGAACCTTGTATGCTGGTCTGCGTTGAATCTGATATGTATTCGCCATCAAGTAATAAGTGTTAAACAATAAGTATCCTTGATATTAACACGCATCGCAGTTCAAATTCTGTAGTTCCTTTAGTCTTTGTTGATCACATCTTATTCAGTTTTTCTTTAACACGCGAGCAAAAATGCAATAGTTTTATAAGTACTAGAACCACGCATGTATTTTACTTAACCCTCTAGGGCCATTCGTATCATATTAGTGGGGATCTGTTTATTACTTCATAACAATATAGAACTGATCCCCCACTTTATGCCCAGTAGAAGCCTTAACCCTCTAGGGCCATTCGTATCATATTAGTGGGGGATCTATTTATTACTTCATAACAATATAGAACTGATCCCCCACTTTATGCTCAGTAGAAACCTTAACCCTCTAGGGCCATTCGTATCATATTAGTGGGGGATCTGTTTATTACTTCATAACAATAAAGAACTGATCCCCCACTTTATGCCCAGTAGAAGCCTTAACCCTCTAGGCCCATTCGTATCATATTTGATACAGTATGAAAACAAACCTTGAAAGAAATATTTTCCTGAAAAATTTTTTAAGAGAAATATTTTATAAATTTCAAATGAAAGCAGTACTGACTGCTCAGTCAATGAATACCAAATGTTTCCTTATAGGTAAATACCAAATGTTTCCTTATAGGGAAATACTGTATCAAATATGATACGAATGGCCCTAGAGGGTTAAATTTCATGGGGTGGCGGCGACCGTGTAAACTTAAATATCCTGGTCTCTTAGCCACAGGTAGGTTCGAATGCCATGGTCATACTTCATCACAGAATTCATGAATTTTAAATCCTTGCCAAAGCGAGAAAATATTAAAACTTTAAAAAATTATCAATGAATATTAGTTAGAATGATACACATTCTTTAAAATAAATTCATGATGAACATCGAAAAATTAAGCAGAAAAACGAATCAATCTTTCTTCATAATGAAGAATACTACTAACAAAAAGAAATTTCTTGTGTATGATATTTGGAATTATATTATGCGTGAGCTGTAGTCTGTTTTCTACGAATAACTAAAAATAAAACACCAGACCATTAATGTCGGAACGCAATTTAAATTTAGTTTAAAAAAACTACAAATTTTACATTAATTTTGAATTTATAATATTGTCTTCATTACAATTTCACTATTTTACATTTTCGGATCAAATTAATTTAGTCAACGCTATATACGCTCTGCGACTCTCCTTATTGTGTTAATATTTAAAATTCCCATCATTAGATAATAATGTCAATATTGGAAACTTCAGTAACATTCATCATCGACATCTCGATTTCAATATTCTATTGAAACTGCTTATCATTGTGGTTTAGCTGAATGATTGTCTCTGAAATCGTAAACATTTCAGCTGTTTCAATACAGTCACAGGGAATTCTAATCTACGGCAGTTAAATAATAGCCTGTACATTAATAGTGTAAATATTTAGTCTATTACTACAATAAGAGTGATCGATAATTGACGTATAAATATTGTCAAAAGGACAATTATATTCTGGCTATGACATTGATCAAAACATTTGTTTTTGCAATATTTGCTACACACGTACATTACTTCATATATACATATTTTGTAAACAAACCATGTAATATAATGCCACGTTTTAACCTGAAACAATGTTAGGCTGTTAAATATTGTCTTTAAACTGGCACAGATTTTGATACTCGTTTATAACAGACTCTCTACCAGCCATTCGCCTTATAAAAATGTAAATCCATTGTCTTGTAACTAAGTGAAAAAATTAATGAATTCGAGATGGAGAAAAGAATGTTCCTTATACATATATTAAATGAAAAATATTTTTTCAGTATGTAATTGAAAATTATGGAATGTCTGAGCTACAACTCTTCTCAAAGTTGATATAGGGTGGTGAGATCGTTGGAAGAGCGCGGCCATTTTAGGCGAGGAAAGTATACAATTGAAACGTCGCTACAACATGGAACACTACCCGACAAAAAAGCGTCATGTTGGAAACCTAGCAAAAAAGTAATGTGTAAGCTTCGAAGACAAACTTTTTAATCTCTTCTTTCATTTCTTCGTTCACTCAATATTTTTATCTCTCTCTATTATTAGCTTAAAAAATTTCACAATCACCCTATCTCTCTCATTAACAAATCTCTCTTTCTCACTGACACAATCTCTCATTTTCTCACCATATATAGCCATAGAGAGGGATTGCGAAAGAGAGGGACATATATGAATATGTTTTCGTACATGTGCCACAGCATTGCAAATCATCATAACAATATAATTATCCATTTTAAAAATCTGTGCCCGATTTTCATTGTACATATTAAACAATCGTAAATTGATACTGGCGTTTGTTAGAGCTGATTATTTGTGTATTCGAGATGGAACCTTGCATCGCTCATTTGGGAGTCAGAATTTGTTGAAAGTTGACGAGTTGTCACAAATAGAAAAATGAAAAGTTTAATTTTCGCCATATTACGATCTAAGAATTTCGAAAAATGGACAGCGGAACAACAACAACAGCAGCAAAACACATTCAGCAGATTGTTCTCCCGCTTTTCAGACGATCAAATAGAGACCATTTTTGTCAATGTCATTTTTAAACTAAATTAGAAACTACTGTCCGGACGAATAACAACAGATTTTGTCAAATCCAACAGTTTTTATATTACACGTTGATAACGCAAACCGCATATTGCAAAACAACCCTTGCTGAAGTAAAGACACTACAACTGGAGACAGTTCCTAAAAAATAAAAGACCATGTATCAGTTGATTTTAATACATAATTATAGTTTCTTTTGGTCTAGGGAAATTATAATAGTTATATATCTTTACTTTTTGGATTGGCTGAAGTTTTTTTTCGTATTTTCCATCATAGTTTTGGATTTACTTTTTAACTACTCTGATATGGTTAGAAAGCATTGTGCTGTTCAAATATTTACTATATTTTGAAGAATGTTTTGTGTTAGAGCTTCCTTAATTTCCGGGGTCTTTCTGTTATTCCTATATATATTTTTACCTCACTTTTCTGGTAATTTTACCATCGCTTGTTAATTCTTTTTGTACTGAATGGAACAAATATTCTGTTGTCTGGTAAAATGAGCTAACTTTGCTCATCGAAATGAATTATAATTTATAACCAAATTAAATGACGTGTTTAGTTTTCGTTTATAAGTATCATATAGATTCAGATAACATTCATTGAGCTCTCTATACAGATATAACACTTTATATTTTCATTAAGTTGATCTTGTTGGATAATCCTTGCCGTTGACGGACTGGACATATATATATATATATATATATATATATATATATATACAATTAATGTGGAGAAGATTGTCATTTGAATGAGCAGGCAGGAATATTGAAGCAAATAGACTAGGCATAATTGTTACGAACCGAAAAGATAAAGCTTGCTACTAATTGATACTGCTTGCTCAGTAGACTGTAACATAGCAACTAATCATTTTGAAAAGACCTGGAAAACGAAAGAGAAAAATGTTGTAATTGAAAACAACCGTAGTAACCGTCATAGCAGGTGCGCTTCTTATGACAAAAATGATTATCGCAACCCATCAAAAAATTAAGCAAAACACACAACGGGATATCTCAAGACCAACACAAATGACTGTCATAAGTACAGCCCGTACATTTAGATGAATTTTGTTCATATTATGTTACTGATGTTATGGGAAATAAAAAAACACATAATGACGAAATGTACCATACAGAAAACTTTAACTGCCTCAATTATTTAACATGACTTTGTAGGTAGAATGACCATAGCAGAAATCAAAATATAATAATAATAAAAATAATAATAATAATAATAATAATAATAATAATAATAATAATAATAATAACCCTTTACCTCAATCATATAAATGGAACCTATAAGTCTGATGAAATAAACATCAAAAGAGGTATATTTCAAGGTGATTCTTTATCTCCCTTACTATTCTGCATATCATTAATAGCACTAACCAGTCAACTTAATAAGACAGAATGTGGTTATAAAATAGGCCAAAAGAAAATAAGCCATCTATTTTACATGGATGACTTAAAGTTATATGCTAAGAATGATAATGAGCTGGAAGGTTTTCTGCAAACTGTAAAATGCTTCAGCGAAGACATTGGAATGAAATTTAATTTGAATAAATGTGCTAAAGCTACAGTTTTACGTGGATCAATACAATAAACATCCTCAATTAGCCTAGACCCTGCTGTAACAATAAAAGAATTGAAACCAGAAGAAGCTTATAAATACCTAGGTGTAAATGAGAGCGAAAACATACACCATAAAAAAATGAAAGAAATAGTGCGTAAAGAGTACTATAGAAGGCTACGAATGATATTAAAAACTGAATTAAATTCACAGAACAGAGTTATGGCCATTAATAGCCTTGCAATCCCAGTTGTCCAATATAGCTTCAACATCTTAAACTGGACTCTAAACGACATCAGACGAATGGATGCTAAAACAAGAAAGCTTCTTTCTAAGCATAAGATATATCATCCAAAAGCTGATGTAGACCGTCTATACATACCCCGTAAAGAAGGTGGAAGGGGTCTTATTCAGCTGGAATTGTCATAAAAGACAACAACTATTGGCTTACTAACATACATAGAAACAACAAAGGATTGGATGATACAATTAGTAAGGCAACATGAAGAAAGAAAGAAAAAATATTCAATAATAAAAGAAGGCAGTAAATACAAACAAGATTTACAGTTAGTAGATTCTGTAGAAAAGCAAAACAGAAGCCAAGAACCAACTATTGCGGCAAAAAATATGAAAATGAAAGCCAAATATAAAGCTCTTGAAAAGATGAAACAGCGCTGGCAAGACAAACCTCTGCATGGCCAATATCCAGAACGTGCCAATAAATCCAATGTTGACAAAGTTAATACTCATCGATGGTTACGTGCATCTGGATTAAAGTCTGAAACTGAAGGCTTTATTCTTGCAGCACAAGACCAAAGTCTTTTCACTAGAAACTTTCAGGCAAATATTATGCATAATAATATGGATCCAAAATGCAGGTTTTGTGATAAACACCAAGAAACAATAGACCACCTAATCTCAGGCTGTTCTGTGCTTGCCCCAAACGAATATAAAAATCGCCACGATAGAGTTGGGCAATATTTACAATGGACAATGTGCAAACATTATGGAAAAGCTGTAAACAAACACTGGTATGAACATCATCCAGCACCGGTTACAGAAATAGAAGATGTAACCATTCTATGGGATTACACCATCTACACAGACAGAAAAATTGAAGCAAACAGGCCAGACATTATTGTTAAAAACCAGAAGGAGAAAACTTGTCTATTAATTGAGATGGCTTGTCCAGCGGATTGTAACATAGCAATCAAGGAATTTGAAAAACTGTCAAAATATAAAGACCTGGAAATTGAAATAGAAAAAATGTGGAAATTGAAAACAAGAGTTGTGCCAGTGATAGTAGGTGCACTTGGAATGATAAAAAATGGAACAAAACAACACATTGAAAGAATCCCTGGAAACCCCAGCTTAAGAGACATACAAAAAATTGTCTTATTAAGTACAGCCCACACACTAAGGAAAACTTTATCTATGTAATGCTAGGGTTGATAGGGAAGATAGAAAAACATGAAATGGAGCCATAACAACACGCCACTACCTGCCTTAGGTCTCCCCGCAGACTTGGTTGGTAGTGAGACCAAAGCAGAAATCGAAATATGATGAAAAATGACATAATAATAATGAAGATGGGCTTTTCTTTTTATATAAATTCCTTAAATTCTCTCAAAAGATTTTGAAGATAGAAAACATGAAATGCACTTAAAATCTTTATCATTGTTTGCTTGATAAACAAGATCTACTTTTTTATTTCGTTAAAAAATAATTCGCCGTGAATGCGTTATACTTCTTGTTTAAGAGATTTGCAAATTCGAGAAACAGTCACGTATATAATATTACCAGGTATATTATAAAATCTACGAACAGCTGCGATAATTTCACTTTTGATAATTGAATTTTCTGCTAAATCATAATTCTAAAGTTAATGTTTGAATCACACCATTAAATTAGATATGAATAGATTTATTCAATTTGATCCTAATAATTTTAATTACAGTTTACGTTAATTACGAATGTAGTTCTATAATTTAAGTAGTAAAGGAATACAAACAGGCAAAAATTAAATTAAATTTTGATGCTTCAAGCAAACATTAAACACATTAGAACGTTCCGTATTTACATTGTACGGACTATTGACCTCATCTTCGTTACCGTTTGTACGACGTTTCGGCCGTGGTACGCTCCGGCCTTCTTCAGTTGGTACTAATTGTCTATATTTTTGAGATGAGGTAGTATTTACAGTATTTACATTATTCGGACTATTTTCCTCATTTTCGTTGCCTTTTGTACGAAGTTTCGGCCATTGTACGCTTAGTTCTTTTTCAGATGCTAGGGATTAGAACGTTATTGCAATCTATATCTTCTCTTGTGTTCTCTATTTATCTGTCTGAAAATGAAATTCCGTCAATAATTTCTGTGGTGTTGACAGGACGTAATAGACGTGCTAACTAAGAAACAAAAGTAACTTGTGTCAAATTTTACGTTAAGCCTGAAATAACACTGACACATACGGAAATTTGTTGACATAATCCCATGCATATGCTTGAATAAATAAAGACGTGAATACAGAATAAAATATGCTGGTGCTTGAAGATAATTTTATCGCGAATTTTTCTGTGTGTGTCCCTGAATTACTGCAAACTCTTCTAGTGAAATCTGTCTCAGCACAAAAGAGTCAAGGGTCACGTTCAAAATGCAGCTTAATGATGAACGCGCTGGAAATATGGTGAAAGGTCTCTACTTGAGAAATGTCCAGTTTAGGTGGACAGTGGTTTGAGCGTGTTATGTCTGTGGAATGTCGAGTTAATCTTGATGGCAAAACGGACAAAGAGAATGTAAGTCGCTTTGGCCAACGGAGAGGTTTAGATTTGACAGGGCATTCCTTGGACGCTTAGTCAGACATGAATAAAAAGCCACTAAATATGAAAAAAAAAACGGATAGACGGGAAGTGGAAATCGACAGAACGACTGGGTCAAAGGCTACAATTAATAGTAATCAATGCGTGAAGGAGTTCCCCTGTCTATATTGTTTCATGATATTTTCAAGGGGAGAATGGATTTTCTTTTGTTTCTTTCTTCTTTGCATATATTTTTAAGCTGTTTTATAAATATTCTCTGGATTACGCAGAAAGATTATAATTTTTTATAAATAAATATATGAATTCTAAATCACCTATAACAATGTTATGTTATATTCAGAGGTTAATTCAAAACTCGACTGTATATGATAAAAAAATTAATAATAATTTTGTTACACTATTAAAATAAATTCTCTTAAAAAAGTTTCGCTTGTAATACTTAATATAACCCAAAGAGTTATACTGAGAAATTTCAATATATTTTATTTTAATATATATATTTTCCAGCAATGTATTAATATCTTTGAATTACTTAAATCAATTAATAAAAATGTAATTAAAGGATTCGCATATATGAACAGATTGCGTTATTTCAAAGATAACGTTTTTTAAAGACAAAACTGTCTGTAAAAATGAAGAAGTTAAGAAGATAAAAAGATTTCGGATGAGTTGTTTACTTCGTTGCAGAATTTCTTCTCCTAGTAATGCTTATTATTTTCATATTTCTTGAATTACATGATATAATTCATATTGTTAGGCTTTAGAAAATTAAAAATAAGTAATGCTTATTATTTTCATATTTCTTGAATTACATGATATAATTCATATTGTAAAGCTTTAGAAAATTAAAAATAAGACCTCCTTCGAAATTAAAAATAAAACATTCTTATTTATGCCAACAATAGATATTCCTAATAATAAACAATTAACTGAATATATCTAATCATGTTGTTAATATTTGCTTATTCTCTATTTCCTCGTGTTTTGTCTCTTAGGATCGATGGTTAAATAGTTCAGGCTTAAATGTTGAAACCTAAGGTTTCATTTAAATAGAAACTACAAAAATCTGGAAATTTGAGTAAAACAGTATACAGATTCTTTGTTGTTTTATAATGTTATAATGATTAATTTATACTATATTGCACTGTTATCACCCACTGAATTTAAAATTTGTCATGATAGAATGGGCGAATATCTGCAGTACCTAATTTTCATTTGGATGTCTTTGTACTGACATTTTGATAATATATATGAAGTCAAGAAATGTTCTCTATTCTTTGGTTGAGGGTATTGACATGCATATTCGAACCGACGTTGAAATAGTTATCTCCACTAAAACTTATTTGAATTTACGATAAAATATACACACACACACACACACACACACACACACACACACACATATATATATATATATATATATATATATATATATATATGAAATTTACAGTTATATATATATAAATATATATATATATATACTGAGAGAGAAAGAGAGATGATAAAAGTGTTGGAAATCGTGAAAGTTTGTTTAAAGTGTAGATTTATTATTATTACTATTATTAATATGACCTGCATCTTTCATATTGTAAAGATTTAGGAAATTAAAAATAAGACATCGATCCTAATTAAAAATAAAACATTCTTATTTATGCCAACGATGGATATTCCTAATAGTAAACTATTAACTGAATATAACTTATCCTGTTGTTAATATTTGCTTTCTCTCTATTCCCTCGTGTTTTATCTCTTAGGATATTTTGCTTTTGTGTTTTTAAAACGCATCATTACATTTTAAATGTGAATATAGGTAACTGGATATATATCAGAAAAATTTACTTATGTAGAATATCTGACTAATGATATTTTGAAATTACATAAATATGGCCGGCAACATTTACTCTACGTGCAATCATGTATATCAAGGTACTTTAATACTTTCCCTGTAAATTGCGATCATATGTCAGCATTATTCACAAAGATACAAATTATATATGCTTTAATTATAATAAATTCTTGACTTATAATTGCTGAAGATTAATAGGTGAATAGGTCACTCGATAATAATATTTGTTATTCTTCAAAAATTCGCCAGCAAAACGCTAAATTCAGTAGATGACTTCGTATTTTAGATATAGAAATATATATATATATATATATATATATATATATATATATATATATATATATATAAATTGAGCAAGAATATAAAACGCGATAATTTCAAATAGAAAATGTTCTTCCCCCACAAAATACACATATAAATTTCAAAATTAACATGTCATACATTAACCCAGTTTTCAAAAGACTAGTAAAATAATTCTATTACCTTCTCGGTTAAATCATTTAGATATTAACTAAATATATACTAGTAAAAGTGGAAGACTTATAGGTTCACTCATACAACCGAGGTGTTCTTAATTACAGGGAAAATCATTGTTTTCTCTCTATTTTAGTTGAGAAGAAAAATTTTGCGTTGACTTATATAAATCAAAGCCATTTTGTATGTCTCCTTCCATTATTGTGGTGAAGTATTATTTATTCATATTATGATACTTTCATAAATTCCCCATCCTCATAATGAAAAACATAACCGTATAAATTACTTGAAAATATTTAAGAGTAGACATATATAAATAGTATACAATTTTCATACGATAACTTCTTTTCTTATTAAGAACAAATGGTTGTGTCATTTTTGACATTGTCACTGCACGGCAATCCACTTCAGATGTCGTTCAACAAAGTTTCTTCATCAATTCCAAAAATAAGCTTGTCGCTTACTCAGGAAGCCACGTCTACACGACTTGATAGTTTGGACGCTTAAGACGCACAAACATTACAGTAATCCAAATTATCATGCACTATGGCTTGTGCAAATCCATAGCTGATGGCCCACAATTGCCGTTATTTGTGCTAACGTAATTTGTCGGACTTCTCTGATCAACTTACCCATCATCCGGTTTTTCACCGTGTGAAAATATTGGTCAACAAGTTCAGCTATCATCTTTAAAGATTTTTACTCACACATACACATTTTATTAATATATATATTTTTTTCATTTTGTGATAACATCAGGCCATGATATTCTGCAGGTTTTCAACCATTTCGTCTATAGAGAAAGTATTATATCAATGGAGCACACACACACACACGTATATATATATATATATATATATATATATATATATATATATATGCATATATATGAAATTCTAATGAAGTTTAGTGCTAGAACTGTTGATATTTTTTCTGTTGATTTTTAGTAGAAAGTCATTTTAAGCAAGCAAGCAAATCATTTGTCATAAAATGTATTTTACTTAAATTTCATGGGTTTGCGCCGACCGATAAGGAAAAAGCTTTAATAGAATTTACTTGGAGGAGTCTGTCACTTAGTTGAGTAGTGTACTGTTAATGTCTATGTGTAGGTGTGTGTGTATGTGTGTGTGCGCGTGTGCATGTGTGTGTTTAGCAATTTTTTCTACATTCAAGCATAGCGACGACTAAGTAGATGTCACAGGATTGGAAGATGTCTTACATTCCTTTCTTTCAAAGCATATGTGTACAAGCCATTGGGCAAATACTTATTTAAACCTACATTAACATCTCAGAAATACAACTGAAATGTCATCTTTTTAATTTATCACATCACCAGTAATTGCGTAGTGCAATCTCTTTTAAATTAAAGATGCTATGTATGTGTTTATTTCCTGTCCAGGTTTGGACAAAGACTAAATACTTTTTGAAAAGTGAATCTCCTCTGGATTCCACTCCTGAAATAAATAAATAAATGCATGCGTTGAAGATGAGCGTTATTGATATGGCTTTATTTTTCTTGGACCCAAGTTCAACAGAGTGGCAGAAGTTGAAATAAACAAATAACCAAACTCTAGGCTTATTAGTCTAATAAGCTTAAAATTTTAAGAATAATAATAAGAAGAATAGTAGTAGTAGACGTCTATTCTTATATCATTAAATTTAAATTTAATTGCCACGTCATCTTGTTTTACTTAGCCTAATTTGTAACGTGATGTTTAATACATAGCAACTTGCAGAGTTCTCGTTTGTGCTAAAAACTGGTCCTTGTTTTTTTTTTTTAACTTAAAACGTGCACGAAATAAAACAACCTAAATTTTGCAATAAGTTGCAGCAATAATTTGAAAGATCAGAATGAAAAATTCAGTATACATATCGTCACAGCCTGATGAAACTTATTAAGAGATTCTTACAATAAACCAGCTCGATTTGTTTTTAACCAGAATGGGTAGTATTTACCACTATTCTGTGACGTTTTCGTCATAAGAGCCAAATCAGTCCTTGGTTTTAGGCAAATTTAAGAAAGATTTAATGCTTTATCATATTACGTAAGATATGTAATAAACATTCTTTCTAATGGCAAACATAAATTTCTTTTGTACAATATGCATCATTAGCTGATGTCAGTAGAGACTGAAAACTATTATAACTTGTAATCACAAAGGTACGAAAGGAAGACTGAGTTGACCAAACTGTATCATTACATGTAAACACAGCTTTGCAAATTACATGTTAGGCATATAATTGGTACTTATGGGATCGCTGATAGGTGGGATTTATAACTTGTCACAACTGAATGTCTGTGGTGATCCCGAGTTAAGTGAAATATATATTATCCAGTAAATGCAACAAAATTTAATCATAGAAAATGACCGTCGTGTAATAGTTTATATGAAAATTCGATAGCAACAATTGAGAAAATGTGCAACCTCCAATCACATTACAAAATACTTTTCCAGAGAGAGAGAGAGAGACAGACAGACAGACAGACAGACAGACAGACAGACAGAGACGTTGTAATAACTGTTAGCATATGTATTTGAGTATTTAGAGAGTCAAATTCAAATTCGAGTCCAGGTCATTACATTTATAAATGCACTAATGTATTGGTGGATGCTTCAGCTATGGGTAAAATAGCAGGACATTTTAGGTCCTAAATAGAAAGAAAATATTAATTCAAACCGGATCTCACTCTCGTTAAAGTTTGTATACCTAAGCCAGGGAAAGCATGGGAATGAAAATTCTCACTATGACGCTTACTATTTCCGCGAACGAAAGAATGCGCCCTCTGCTATGCATAGTCAGAGTTCATTCAGATGAGATGTCAAAAAGAGCATAATGTCTCAATTAACGAAACAAACTAATACATTATATATATATATATTTATATATATGTGTGTGTGTGTGTGTGCGTGTGTGAAATGTGTATGTATACAAATATAAATATATATACAATTTGTTATATATATTATATTATTACAAACTCACACTATATATATATATATATATATATATATATATATATACATTTACGCTCTCACACCCTGATTGAGCACTCTGGAAGAATAGTAGAATTTGAAAAACAGTAGCTACTCTCGCATCTACGCATCATTCATTTAGCAATGAATTAGAACACACTAAGCTATTAGGCGTGTATAATGATAATATGAAATGGGAAATGATATGAAAACCAGTTTATAATTAATTTCTCATCAGAGGTAAATGTAAGACATAAATAAGCCCAGCTACTAAAATATTAAAATACAAACAATGCCTAAAGAAAAGGAAACATAAGATAAACGACTAGGAAAGAAAATATAAGAAAAAATGTGCAGAACTTTTACCATTAATCCGACCGGCCACAATTTTGCCCTATAGAAATATCGCTGGTAGGATTTAATCTAAATTATTATCTACACTTTCAAGCTATTTTCTTTTTTCCTTTAAAAGTGACGAAATCCGATAAAATGAGGTCCTACCACCCCCTTTCCTTAAGCCGGAGTTGTGTTTGGGGAGATTAAAGTAATTATCTTGCAAGTTTTATAATTTATTTCTTTATATAATTTGTTTTCGATTTTCATTTTTAGATTTTGTATATTTGTGTGTGCTTGGGTGTGTTTGGATGTGGAGGGGGAATGCGGCTGACCGTGTCTTCAATTTCCTGTCAAGCCATAAAAGATTACATTATGAACTGAACATTTAGACACGTTATTCTGCTTATAATCTCCGTTAATCCTAAACAAGCACTTATTTACAAGAATGCTTAGTCGTGATGTTTTCAGGCAATGAAAATTAACGCGCGTTGAGTAACCTTTCCAATCTGAAAGAAGTGATCCGTAAGAAGTTGCAGTAATCACTCATTCTTTCGGTATATAAAAAAGAATCAGTCGTCATTGTAGCATAAGTAAGACAGGCGAAGTAAATTCATATCCGAGTTGAACAAAAAGGAAATGAAAACTATAAAATATTCTTCGTCTATTCAAACATTGTATAATACCTCGTTTCAATCAGCATTTTTTCATATTGCACGGTTTCAAATAACCGGTTGCCTTATACGGAAATCAATGTGATTTAATCCGCTTACTGATAATAAATTTATTCGACAGACTATTTTATATGAATCAATTGATTACATTCAAATATTAAAAGACATTCAAATATCATGTAACAATTAATGCGAAATTATATATTAATTGAGTATATAAAAACTATAATAAAGGCATGACTTTTAGATGAATAAAGAGTGGAGATTGCATGAACCATTTTCATATGTATTCGAATTTATAAAGGTATGAACATAATTTCAGCAATATTGTGCTACGTTGTCGGAGTTTAATATGACAAATTAAGCTTCTTCGTTGTTAATAGTCATCAAGATCTTGTCACATGATTAAGAAACCAGAACAAGAAGTAGCCTAGGTAGACATTAGCGAAAGAGATGGAATACAGTTTACATCAATGAAGGAGAAATTAAGAAAAAATATTAGCGACGTGTTCGTCTGGTACTGGATACCATGTAGATTTTAGAAAAACAAAACGGCAGCCATTATAACATAGTGGCTATAGCAATTGCTAAAAAATGTTTCAAAATTCTCAACTGAACCAATAAGCAAATAGATGAGAAAATCTAAAAGCTTCTAACTTTCAATCGAATGAATCATTCTAAGGCTGATGTTGTATGTGCTCAGATATGAAAGAAGCAGATTATGAGTTTGATTAGAACTGTTTTAAAAATATACAGCAATCGGCATTCAAAGATATCTGGTAATTAGAGAAAGCTGGATGGTGTTTAAAAACATGAAAGCATTAAGAAATTTTATTCAGTAATAATTTATATTCAGCTAACAAGTTCAGAAGTGGGTAAAAATTTAAATTTAAATATCTACTGCATCTACAAAAACTTTGACAAGAAAGAAATTGTGGATATAAAGAAACAGTTACGATGGCAAGATACACTTTTCACGCTTAATATTTACCAAGAATCTGTTGTCGACAAACACCGTATGCATTGATGGATAAATAGTTCAGGCTTAAAAGCTGAAACCTAAGGTTTGGTTTTTGTCACACAGGACTAATGCTTACTAACTAGAAACTACAAAAGACTCATACTGAAGATTTGTCTAAAACAGAAATACAGATTCTTTGACGTTTTATAAAATTATATTGATTAATTTATACCATGTTGCAATGTGTTATCGTCCACTGAATTTAAAATTTGTCATTATAGAATGGGCGAATATCTGCACTACCTAATATTAATTTAGATGTCTTTGTACTGACATTTTGATAGCATATATCAAGTCAAGAAATGTTCTCTATTCTTCGGTTGACTGGGATTGACCATGCATGTATCGAACAGATGTTGAAATAGCTATCCCTACTAAATCTTATTTGATTTTACAGTTTATATATATATATATATATATATATATATATATATATATATATATATATATATAATGTAATTTACAGATATATATATATATATATATATATAGAGAGAGAGAGAGAGAGAAATAAAGAAGAAAAAGTGTGAGTAACCGTGAAAGTTTGATTAAAGTGTAGATTTATTATTATTACTATTATGAATATTACCTGAATTTTGTATGATATATTAAGTGTCCATAATGGTATTCGTTTCGCTACATGTGTTTCGAGTCTAAAGACACTCTTAAGACGAATAAATTTGTGACTTCACATATCGAGATTCCTTTTGTTTTTCTGATGGCCAAAATATCGTGTATAAATATATAAGTGGTGAGCAGGTCAGAAATTTTACATGCGTGCGTGTTTTTGGGGATTTTTTCACACTCGCATGGTAAATCTCTCCCATCACATTTCGTTGTCTATATTTTTTTTTTAAAATGACTTCTGAAATTAGGTTTGATCATTATACTTCAAAACTGTTTTTAGAGATTTTAATTCAATTCTACTCTACGGGTCATCCAGTTCTTTTTATTGTTTTTGGAATACAATTTGAATTTAGTTATATTTTAATCGCGTTTTAATTTAGTGTGTCAGTGAGTCTTAGAATTTCAAATATTTTTTGTTGTTGCGAGAAGGCTAGTATTTTTTATAAATATTTGTTTAATCCTGCATCATGAGTATATTATAATCTGCATTTTAGTAGCTAGGTATTACTCTGAATTTCCCTCCTCTACGTTTCTTTTATTCAGGCCTTGTGTCGCCCCCACATATATTATAGCGCATTCATCGCATTTTAGAGCATAAATTTCTTTTTCAGAGTTGCAGCTCAAAACTGTAGATGTGTTTATAAATTTGAAGTGGTTTCATTTTATTATTATGTTGCATGCCCGACATCATTTTTGTTACATTTTGTGACCCACTGCGTTGTCTGTTGATTGAATTTTGGTGAGATTAGTATGCTTTTAAAAATTTTATGCTGGCGTTTGTTTTTAATTATTTTAGTTGTCTTCAATACATCAAAAAGTCAGATGATTAGTAGCACTATCTTGTAAGCATTTGTGTGCTCCTCTGATTGATCAGAGATAACATTCCAATACTATCGAAAATGTGAATATTTAAATCTTTATAATACAAAGTTTTGATTGGAAATTTGAATAAAGTGTCATGTATCCAATAATTTTGCATAGGGTAATTTGAACAGTGATAAAAAATGTATTCAACCATGAGTTCTTAATTTTCCTTCCACATACAACTAAAACAAATTTACGAGATGTATCAGGCAAAATGGCGAACATAAACTAGAGTTAAAACATGTATCCAATACTTATGCGTGTCACTATATATATATATATATATATATATATATATATACTTTATTATTATAATATTATTATTATGTTTTTGATCCTTATTATTATTGAAAATATTTTTATTCTTATTATCATTAATAATATTTGTAATAAGTATATTATAATTTTTCATTTGAATTTGTATATTTTCTTTTTTATATTTAGCATCATTAATATAGTTATCGTACTATTATTTTCTAAAGATTAATATTATTATTTTTCTCATGAAACCGAAACACTTATATTTATCAGATGAAGATGTTTTTACCTTGGAAATTAATTGATTATGTTATCTGCCTGATTATAGATGGTGATTGGTTGGAAGATGTGTGCATATGTTTTGGTTTATTGCTGGATTTTTGTCTATGGTTTATATGTACCTTTTATTAAGATGATGGTAACATCTAAAAAATCTACTTCGTTTAGGTTAGATTTATGTCTATGTCGAACTCGTTATTCTTATTCTCGTTATTTATAGTTGCTTTTCTAGTTTTGTATGTGCGTTGTTTGTTATAGTTTCTTAAGTTAATGAGACTTTACTTCCTGTAGTCCTGTATCATTTCTGTCTATTATATTTGCTTAATTCGTGTAATAAATGTATGTCTATGTTTTTGCAGGAATATGCACCATCAAAGATTCCCATTATGATGTCTAAATCCCATATCTTTTTAATCATGCGAATAGTATTGATTTAGAAAAAATAAAATTTCGTTTTTTTTGTTGTTTTTTTTTTGTTCCTTGGCTAAGATGATGGCCTTATCTAGCATGGGTTTCTCTTATAATCGAGTAGAATTTTTTTTTTTATGTCTAATTGTAGAATTAGTAATGATTTTTCTTTATAATTTTGAACCAGTCTGTAATTTGTTTTTGTGTATTTTCCACTGGTTTACACCTAACTTTTTCCTTATTTCAAAATTAATTCTTTTTATTATTGTTTAACTTATTTTACCAGGTTCATTTTTGGTTGGGTTTATGAGTCTGCATGCACTGTTAGTTTTGACATTTTCTTTATACTCTTTTAGTGTGATAAATACTTGTGCATAACCGATGCAACTTATTCGGTCGTCTAAGTCTAATGTTTTGCAGACTTTTTAGCTTCCGTATTGATATTGCATTATATTATTTATTTTTGCGTATTTTATTTACTTTGTCCGTGAGTAATTGATTGTGTTTATGCAGGTTTAGGTCATATAAATTTCTAGTTTTATCCTCTGCCATAAATACCTTTTCTGAATTGTTTTTTTTTTTAGTTATATCATGTTCCTTACGAGGTTAGTTAAGTCTTTCTCAATGTCATAACTGTTCTTGTTCTTTTAGCTAATGATGATAAAAAATTAGCAAACCACTGCCGCCATAAAACTCATTAGAATAGATAGAATAAAAGAAAATCAAAATAAACAAAATAAAATGAATGACAAATCAAAATAAATAAATAAATTAAACATTGAAAACCGAAAAAAATAAAAGAATATAAATATAAAAATAAAAACAAGTCAGCAAAATTTTTGCATATAAATAAATAGATAAAAAAACCACTCCCACCAAAATACCTATAAGAATTATTAACCAAAATTCACGACTGACACCTATATTTAAATAGACGAGGATAAACCGAACACATGTGGACTAATGATTTCGCCTAGCATGAAACAGTCTGTCGTCTCTGACGGTTGTTTCACTTTTCACTTTGATATTTACATAGGCTCTATATCTGATATTGAGCACTATATTCTATAAATATAACACACCTTAAAACTATATATATATATATATATATATATATATATATATATATATCAGCTACATACAAAGTTGTTTCACTGTATCATAGCTCATTAGTGTGGCTAGACACCTCCACTTTCTTCTGGCCGGGATCGAAACTCGACTGATTTGGTGTCAGTTGGAGTTGCTACTCCTAAGCCATAGGCGCATAGAAGCCAAAGAGTGAACTTTTACCTTATTTAAATTATAAGCAGTGTACACTCACACGCCAGTCATGGAAAGTACTCAGTTAATTTCTAGAGAGTAATGAATATATTGCGGAAGTGGAAATTTTTAAAAAGATTTCTTCTCTAGAGAGCTCAAACGTAATGGGAGCATAAAATATTATATATATATATATATATATATATATATATATATATATATATATATTACTCACAAGTATTTAGCATATATGCACCTATCTTATTTTTGTTTACATTTATCGATTCTGGGGGATTTTTTTTTCTTTCAACAAGTTTATTTAAACCGGTAGTTTTCCAGCTTTTATGATGACACCAGAATTATACTTTAAAATAATTAATATGCAACCGTGAGACGGTGACATATAAAGTGACTTTAACACAATAAAATGTATCTCTTTTTATTCCACTGATTAATGTGCATATGCGAATTGCTATGGAGTCCAAAAAGCCTGGTGTTACTGCATATTCCCTCTCTTCATGTATTTCCAGTTCTGCCCGTAATTAAGATGTGATTGTTCGTTATGCTTGCATTGAGTTTAATGAGGCATGCAAAGTGTACCCTACATAAACAATTGGATACAAATCTGATGATGAATGCGATATGGAAGGAAATACCTGGATGCAAGCCCAATTTATATTTAAGCTCGTACTGCGTCCGTGCTTCACAGACGGATGCATTATTTCGTTAGCGCCACAATCCTCACCAGGAAAGATGTTTGCATACATGGGTGCAAATATATTAATATTTCTTTGCTTCGACCGCCAATAATAAATGGCTTTAATTTCAGTCATATTCCGTAGAAATTCCAGCAGATCACTTTCACAAACAATACATCTCCTCCACATCATTACGCAAAGCATAGTTACCTCGAAACAAAAACTAGAAATATTTCAAAGTTAGTCTAATTTAAAAAGTTATATAATCCGTAATTTCCACGATCTAAACATAATAGGGAGTAATGTATACGAAGGTTAAAGATATCCTTTGTTTATCAAAGGATACGAAAGTCCATCGTTTGCAGTGTACAGGTGAAAGTGTATAAGCGATGATCTGAAGTATTTTCATCTTTCATGCATTATCTCTGGGTATTTCATGTGCCGCCTTCGATTAACCGGAAACAGAATAAGACCGGTAGACCAATGTTAAAATCTATTCCGCGGTAAACCAGTGTATTTTACATTGTTTTACCACATAATAATAGTTTGCACCGCACCATTGCTGCAACAAAACGAGATCTTTAGCAACGAGATTTTTCGCACACAATCCAATAGCGAAACTATGTTACTGTATTCACTAACAAGATCTCTTCAGTTATATAGACCTTTATCATTCAGGCATATTAAAGTAAATTATTTTTTACAGTATTATAACATATGTAGTCAATAGGATAAGATAGTTTAAAAAGGATGAGAGACGGATATTATGAATGAAAATCACATGTCAGCTTTTATTTGGGAGAAACTTATTTGTTGAATTGTGAGTACGTGTTTGAAAACATATCCCAATTATGTTGAATAGAATAGAATTTAAATAATGAAATAAAATAGAAAAAAACTTTTCTCACACCACTGTTATTCACTTCAATTTTCGTTGGAGCAACACCTATTTTTGCTTTTTATATATATATATATATATATATATATATATATATATATATTGATGAGCATGTATCTGTGTTCTGGTTGTGTGCAAAAGTGTTATGTTAAAAATCTAGTTAATATGGTATTGATCTCTCTTTCTCCGATTTAGCTATTAAGATTTGCTTATTTTATTCACACACAGAGTTACATATACAAACTCACATACATAAGCACGGACAGATACCCATGCCCACACTCATATATATATATATACACTACCGGCCATAAGTATTAGGCCACACCAGTTTTTTTTAAAAGAAATGATGTATTTCATAGTATTTTTAAATCGATAATTCTAAATGAAAATAGAATGTTTGTTTTTTTGTTATTATTATTTGAAAAATTTTACAAAGGAAGAAATCAAAGATGAACTGGTCCGAATCACCCTAGATTTTTCTTTATTCTTTCATTGATGAAACTGCAATATAGGTAACTTTTTAAATATTTATAGATTCATTTAATGCACATGTCATTGTGCTGTATTAACAAAAGAACCATTCTATATTCATTTGCAATTATTCACTTGGCAATAAATACTAAAAAACAGTATGAAATACATCATTTTTAAACGCTCTGGTGCCCTAATAAGTATGCCGCGTAGTGTACACACACACACACACACACACACACACACACACACACACACACACACACACATATATATATATATATATATAAGTGAGATTGTAAAACTTATACTCTTGTCGAAAAATCTTCCTCGAAAACAATCGAAAGAAGGAAAAAATGGTTTCAAAAAAAGAAAGTGCTTAGCACATGAACGTCACTTTGGACCGAGATCAGCACAAAGTCCAAAGAAAAAAAAACCGATACGAGAAATCAACTAACACAAAGAACTCTATACAGATGTAGAGCAGAAAAATCAATCAATAAATAAACACGTAATGAGCCAGATGGACCTACCTAGGTTTCGCCTGATGGATCGTCAGGTAAACCTGGCTAATGAGGAAACGAAATAACGACATATAAGGAAGAAATTAAGACAACCAACGTGACATAAAATTAGACACCAAACACAATGAGGGGTAGTAACAACTTTATTGCAAAAATGATTTTTTAATTTTGTAATTATTAATAGAGGAGTGAAAGACAAAGAGGAAAACAAAAATTTACAAACCCACGACACAGAAATCTAATCCAACAACCAGGGCTTCCTATGTCTGCATTTATTTAATATTTCAGTCTAAGAATTCAATAGATTAATAGTTTGTTTATAGCTAGTTTTTCCTCTATATATAGCCTACAAAATTGCCGGACTGCTTTATATTTAGCGAAGCTCTTCAATATCTTCCTCTTCAAGATAGGGTTTTTATTAAGTTCTTGTTTACTGATCCATACTTAAGTAGATTAAGTAGAGCTATGTTTATACTTTTCGCTGTTAAAGCTACTAGTAAGATTGTAATATCTATTTTAAAACGATCTTGAGTAACTCCTATGTATACTTTCGGAATTATTGATAATCAATAATGCAATAATTTTGCTTAGCTTAAAGAGTTTCATGTAACTTAATTTAAGACTTTGAATAAGCACAAATGATTATTAGCGATATTTCTTCCCATTTAAGACATAAACATAGCTATGATTCTGCTTGATTAGGTGTGCATAATTAAGTATAATCTTAAATATAATACATTTCGGACATAAGTTAATACTTTTGTTTCTTCAAACAATTTTGTCTCATTTTCAGTCATTTTATAGTCATACTAGCAGTATAGCCCGGCGTCGCTCGGGTGTAATGAAAGCTTTAAAACTAATCCATTGTCCTAGAGTTCAGATTTTTGGACGTTGGCACGAAAGGCTAAAAAGCAAAAGTTGTTTTTTCCGGGTATCGATATCAAATTTTCTGCACTGTTGTAAGAACTGCAACATTGAAACTTCTGAATATTGTTCCTGATGTCTTTTTTAGATTTAGATATATTTATTTTATATTTAAAATTTCATGTAAAATATACAATCATTTTCGCAATCGTTTGTATTAAGTTGTGAATCAAAAACTGAAAATGATAGCAAGACAGAGCGTATCGAAAGCATACAAGTGCTGAGAAGCGAAGTGGAGGAAATCCACACTTGGTTCAACAGAACATATAATAATAAAATAAATGCATGCAGGAGGTTAGGTTTTCGTTATATCGGTGTCTGTAGAACCAGTGCCAGCTAACATATCACAGATGAGTTGCTGAAAGAGAGAGAAGGGGAAAGAAAAAGAAAGATTTTCACTTCCCTATCTTTGATATTACCATCGTGGATCAGTATGACCTGCACATGCACAGATGTCATGACTTTTTCTCGAGTTAGCGAAATGAAACTGCAATCCTCCTTCCACCCATGAAACCTGGGCTTGAAGCGAGGCTGCTACGAAGCCAGACAATCATCCAGACTACAAGTTTCTCCTCGTTTTATAGTATTGTTAGCAGCTAGGAAAGAGATTACTGACAAAATGAAATAAAATACAGGCGGTTTCTGGGAAATATAAAACAATTCATAAAATAAACGTCTTCAGAATTGTCATATGTTTAATGTTTCATTTTTCCGTTACTTGCGTGATTTATATTTATTTAGCAAATGGTTTTTTTTTAATATAATGTATTTTTTGATAAAATCTATTTTTTTCATTTCCCCACATTTTTTGTTTTTGCTATCTTTGTTTGCAAATATGTCTTTTACATTACAGGCGTCTCGGGATTTTTCCCTTCTGCTTGAAGAACACTTTAAATAACATCTCAAACATTTATTGTTCGTTCTTATAAGACTTTGTCTTGAGGTTAAATAATTGCAAGTCAATCTTTTTGTATTATCATGTTTTTATTCCCCAGACTATCATTCTCGTTTTATCTTTTAATTATTGTTTTCAATTTAAAAAGACAACTCCAAAAAAAGACATATTTTTTATCTTCATCCATATTTCTTATGCGATTTATCTTTTCAGTGATCAAACCAAATTTTTGTGAACGAATTTTGTTGCTTTTTTATTGTAACATACTTTTTTTCTATTTGAGTCAAACAATTCGTTAAGATGTTTTGGGAAGTAAATTAACTCTACTAGCAAAGAGGTCTGTCATCCCAATGTAATCTTTCTTGTAATTCCCCTTCAAATCAAATTGATGTCTTCTTTGTTTTGAAGAAAACTAACAAAATATATTCTACATAAAAAATATCCTCAATATATTAAGGAAAAATTCTTCTACTTACGATATATTTCGCAAAAATTTAACATGACAGAAAGTGAATAAATTCGCTTGTCACTCAGTCAATCATCCAAATATCTGTCTAAGTATTGTTTAAGTATTTCTCTGTCGTGATTCTTTGATTTTCAATGTCGCTTTTTCTGTTTCCTAATGTCTGTATGTATATCTGAATATTTTACACTCTCTCTTCGGTCTCTCAGTCGCTCTCTCTCATTCGCCCTCTTTCTTTCTTTCTCTCTCTCTCTCTCTCTCTCTCTACACACACACACAGACACATAAAAATATAAGAATATATAAATAAAAGTGAATAAATATTTGAATGCTGATTTCCAAAAGACTATTTTATTAGTAAGCGAAATCTTTTGGCTGGTAAGATTGAGTTCACTTGTAGAATACATGTAGATATAATACACCAACGATGATAAAAATTAGTATTACATACAGCATACTTTGAAACGATATTTTTATCCTATATATAGTATCATTTATATAGTAGAGATATTAGTTTTCGCCGATTTTTTGGTTTGGTTTTCCTGAGCATTTTTAAAATATGAAAATAACAGTTGCACCTATGTTTATCGATGAGTTCGAAATATTTTTGCAAGATGCATTTTTTTTATATTGGATTAAATAGATATACATTACTGAACTGAAATTAATTATACCACATATTACTAAAATCGACATCAATTCAAAGAGATTTCTGGAGTATTAAGGTCGTTCCATTGCACTGAGCTCCGGTGAATATATTTTCTCATGCGGAATACGACTACGAATTAAATAGAAAATTAAATCTATCAGTCTTTTTCAGAAAAAAATAGAAATAATTAATTGACGTCTCTTATTCATTACTGTTTGTGCGCATGACTTGGCTTCAGCAATGCCAACAAATGTTTTCAGCAAAATCTTTAGTATCATTAAAAAATATAAAAACCATGAATTATTTACTATTCTGAATATTTATTCATCCCAGCCGGGACTTAAGATTCAATTACATCCAGTTACGAAATAATGTTAAAAATATCGCTGTTACATCGAAAGAATTAGTAAGTCGAAATGAATAACGGGAAAGAAATAATATGGCAAATTCTTATATGATAACCGTTTTAACGGCAAAAAGATTTTGATATCAACAATTAGAGGGAGATTTAAGCTGTTTAAATATTCATAAAATTGTCTGTAATTAGAGAATCAAAACAAACATCATTACAAAAATAAAGTATGCATATACGCATGCCAAATAAGTAAGAAGTGTGTGTCGCTTGATCTCAAACGATGACTTGGAATCACTTTACCTCATGATATCTTCAGTAGAAACGGATTGAATTAAAACTTTTCACCCGATAAAATTTATCTGATATAATAACTGATAATTAAATTAATTTTCTTCATCTCAGTGAACCAACGTCTACCAACAAAGACAGAGAAAATATTCTCGAAGATTCCTTGAGAAAGAGTAACTCATTTTGTCACTAATTAATTTTATAATTAAATTAAAAAGTCACCAAAAACTTATATAGAAATAATATCAAAATTCGAATTAAATAATTCATAGAAAGGGGAATTCGTAATTCATAGGAAGGGGAATTCCTAAATATTTGATACAAGTATTTATTAGTGTTGTGAGACCTCCCCTTTTTTATGCTAATGGACTCAACTGAAGTATATATATAATCCTCTCATAATGAAATCCGTCAGTTACAGTCCGAGTACCGTAGAGGTCTGTATGATGCCGAGAGATACCAAAGTTATACCACGTCAGCAGTCATAGAAGCTCTGGGTATCACTCAGCCAGAATAGTATTATACGGACATACTAATTCCAGCACGGATTTAATCCAAAGGCTTATATATATATATATATATATATATATATATATATATATATATATATATATATATATCTTCCTTACTAATCGTATTCCTGGATTACTAACTGTCGAGGATCACACTTTTTTGCAGATAAGAATGGACTCGCCTGATGTGTACATATAATCCTGCCTATACAGAGAACGGTAGTGCGCGTCACAGAGATTTTTCACGTTGCGACGGCATTTCTCACTACCAGCTCTCTGTCTTTGGGCAAGCAGAGAGCAATAACCCAGTCGTGGTTCCGCCGAAGGGTAGAAGCACGACTGGGGAAAAATAGTCAGGTATTTTTTGGCCGGGCCATATAGCCCAAAAATTCCCACTCATAAACTCACCATGTGTCACATGTTGCCCTTAATGGGAGGGACAGCTAAATATAGTTCTTGTCGCAGAGATTTTTCACGTTGCGACGGCATTTCTCACTGTCAGCTCTCTGTCTTCTGGCAGAGGGCGCTATCTGCTTCCGAGCAGAGAGCACTAACCCAGTCGTGGTTCCGCCGAAGGGTAGAAGCACGATTGGGGAGAAATAGACAGGTATCTTTTGGCCGGGCCATATAGCCCGGAAATTCTCACTCATAACTGACAATGTGTCACATGTTGCCCTTAGTGGGATGGACAGCTAAATATAGTGATTGTCACAGGCAGTAGTAGAGATTATTAGTTGTACTGCCGCCTAGTTAGTCAGTTAGGATAAAGACTCATTACCCGGACATACTTCTTTAATACAAGACTGTATATTTTGATTCCTACTAACAGTCTTTCTAGTACTCCCGAATTGAATAACCAGTGTTCCAGTTTCTATATTTTTGTTTAATATAACTTATATTTTCTATCTCTATATCTGCTTCTGTTATTTATTATTTTGTGTGGTTTCTCAACAAGAATCCACAACACTAACCTACGTTGCATTTTTTATCTTTACGTTTAATAAAACCTTTTATTCTATCTCAAATACCTGTTTTGCTATTCATTATTTTGTGTGGTTCTTCACCCGGAATCCACAACACCTAGCATTGTTTAAGGTATAAATTTGGGGTAAGTTGTAATATTCTAGCATTGCTGTATATTACTAATAAATAATATGTTTCATGCTTACTATAGGTCATATATTGTAATTTTGCCAAAATTAAACATTCATCAATTATTCAAAGACGTTTGTACATGAGATAAGTATTAGCGAGCTTGTCTTTCTGATAATTTATATTAGTCCAAGCTTTAGTGCGTACCTTATACTTAAGGCCTTGTGGCAAACCCATCTGAAAGTAATAAATTCCTAAGTTTATATACAGCGATGCTGTTAAAACTCTAGTTATAACTCATGATAAATGTAAATCTTAAGTCAAAGGAGCCTTCTTACTAATGCTATCTATTTCTAAAGTTTCATGCCAATATCATAAGTCTACGATATATGTATAACCTAATACTAATTACCTAATGAATTTCTATATCGGATAACCGTACTTTCATATCA